>OY728125.1:460439151-461039151 GCA_963277665.1 Viscum album
TTTTACTGTAGAGGAGAGGAGGGTTTTCATAAATTTTTAATCATTAGTTTATTATTTCATCACAAGACAAAGAATTGTAAGTACTCAATGACCAATAATAGTAATAAATGCATACATGTTCGAGATTTGGGTTCTTACATCACCTGTGATTTCAGGAATAGTGGATTTTCACTATAGTGTATTTATACGACAAATTAATGTATTTTACTATTCACTAAAAATTCAAGTATTTCAGAAAAATCACAAAAAATCACTCTAACAATTTTTCAAAATTTATAATAGAAAAATGAAATCCATTTGTCAGAAATTTGTTTTTTAAATATTATAATTTTAATATTTAATTAAAATAAAAATTTGTTATCAAAAACCAGTTTTAAAACATTCATTTACTTAATTTAAAAAATAGGTATATCGTACTTTCAACTTGAATATTATATATATATTATCATGGGTAAGGGTACTATTCAATATGGTGTATCACTATTGATAAGATTATGTTACTATTCATAAGGGTAGGTTACTATTCACCAAAAATTAAGTTTTCTTTATCGGACTCCAAATAACATACTGATCACAACTGTGTATGTCAACTTTTTGAAATTCAAAACACAGATGTGACAAACCTATGTTTAAAGGTCACTTAGGACTTAGTATTTCATTATTTTGTGTTTTCATGTGATTTTATGACATATTTATAAGAGATTAATTTCCATTTATAATACAATCGTTCTTTACATTCTTCCCCCCTTATGAAATTTCACCCTTGAAATTTCATTTTACATTCTATGCCAAAAAAAGATGTGGGTACTTTTCCTTCATTGCTTCCTCCAGTTCCCATGTTGCCTCTTCGTACTTATGGTTTCTCCATATTACCTTGAGTAGATGAGTAGTCCTATTGCGTAGAACTTTATCTCTATGATCCTAGATATTCACTAGATGCTCCTCATAGAAAAGATCATCCTTCAACTATACCACCTCTGAAGAGAGTACATGTGGAGGGTCTGGTATGTACTTCCTTAATAGGGATACATGAAAGACATCATGTAATTTCGACATGGTAGGTGGAAGTTCCAGTTGATAGGACAAAACTTCGACTCGATCAAGGATCTAAAATGATCCGGTGTACCTGAGACTTAACTAACCTTTCTTTCTGAACCTCATAACCTTCTTATATATAGATATGCATAGAAATAACATGTCTCTGACTTCGAACTCAATGTCATATCGATGGTTATCTGCAAAACTCTTCTATCGACTTTGGGCTACGTTGATATGTTGTTAAATGTTTTTCACCTTCTCCACCATTTCTTTTACCATTTCAGGTCCTAGAAGCTTATTCTCACCAAATTCATCCCAACACACTGGTGTTCTATACCTTTTCCCATAAAGGGCTTCATTTGGTGCCATTCAGATGCTCGAGTGGAAACTATTGTTGTAAGAGAATTCAAAAAGTGGAATATGTTGGTCCCATAATCCTTTAAATTCCATAAAACATGCTCTCAAATTTTCTTCCAGTGTCTAAATAGTCTGCTCACATTGGCCATCAGTTTGAGGATGATAGGCCGTACTGAAGTTTAGTTTAGAGCTTAGAGCATGTTGAAGACTTTTTCCAAAACTTCGAGGTGAATCTTGGATCATGATCGGATACAAAAGACAGTGGTACTCCATGCATCCTAACCACTTACTTGATGTAAATCTGTGGAAGTTGATCCATTGATATGTCCTCTCAAATTTCAATAAAGTGAGCTATCTTTGTAAGACGATACACAACGACCCATATAGCATTGTTTCCTCTGGATGTCTTTGGAAGTCGAGTGAAGTCCATGGTAATTTTCTCCCACATCCATGATGGTGTGGGTAGTGCTATAATCATCCCATTAGAAATTCACCTCTCATCCTTAACTTGTTGACACACAATTCACATTGATGTATATTCCGTAATCTCTCGTTTCATATTGTCCCACCAAACATTTTATTGGAGATCTCAATACATCTTAGTGATCCCTGGGTGTATAGAGAATGTTGAGCTATGTGTGTCCCTCAGAGCCCCATCTTTATATCTATATTTTATGGTACACGTAATCATGAGCCAAATATTACAACTCCTTCATTATCAATTTTGAAATCGGAGGATTTCCCTTTTTTAACAACCTACACCATTTTTGGAAGTTCTACACCCTTTCTTTATGAATCCTTTATTATCTCCAAGAGAGATGGTTGAGAAATAATTTGAGAAAGGATTGATGATTTTCCTTTATGATTCTCATGTCTATTATTTTCAAATCTAAGAAGATCAGATCCTTTTCAATTCTCATTATTGAGAAAGATGTAGGACCATTTTTACTTAGAGAATCTGCTACCTTATTTGCCTTACCAGGATGGAATTAGATTGAGCAGTCATAATCTTAGATGAGATCTATCCATCTTCACTAGCTCATACTAGGATCTTTCTATGTGAATATATATTTGAGACTCTGGTGGTCAATATATATCTCACATTTCTCCCCATAGAGATAATGATAACATATTTTCAACACAAAGATCACCGCCTCCAACTTTGAATCATGCATGGGATAGTTTTGCTTATGGATTTTCAACTTCCTTGAGGAACAAACTATCACTTTATCATTCTGAATTAGCACACAACTTAATCCATTATTATAATCATCACTATACACCACAAAGAGTTCTACACTTGTAGGGAGTGTGAGTACTAGCGTAGTGACAATCACCCTTTTCAACTCCTTGAAACAATATTCACATTGCTATGTCTAGAAAAATATTAATCTCTTCCATGTTAGCTTGTACATTGGGTTTGACAATCATGAAAATTTCTTTACAAATTTCCAATAATACCCAGATAGACCCAAAAAGATATGGATCTCCATTACAGAAGTTGTCCTGGGCCACTCTTCAATTTCCTTTGTCTTGGAAGGGTCCACAGATATCCCTTTACTGGTGATAAAATTCCCCAAGAATGATACTTCCTCCCTCCAGAAATCACATTTACCATAATTTTCATAAAAATTATCCCTTCAAAAAGTCTTTAACACAATATTCAAATTCTCTACATGTTCCTCCTTTCTATTTGAGTGTATCATAATATCATCAATAAAGACTACCACAAATTTATCGAGTTAATCTCTAAAATCTATATTCATTAAATCCATGAAAATTTATGGAGCATTAGTGAGTCTGAAGGGCATCACTATGAACTCATAGTGTCCATACCTTGTTCTAATGGTAGTTTGGGGAATATATTTCTTTCTCACCTTTAATTGGTGATATCCCGACCAAAGATCCACCTTAGAGAAATAACTGAACCCAGAAAGCTGATAGAACAAGTCATATATCTGTATAATGGGATACATGTTATTTATAGTGATTTTACTGAGTTCTCGATAATCAATGTAGAGGCACATTGATCTATCATTCTTTTTGACAAAGAGGACTGGAGCACCCCATGGTGAAGTAGTCAGGTGTATAAAAACCTTCTCCATATTTTCCCATAACTACCTCTTCATCTCTTCTAGCTCTACGGTTGCTATTCTGTAAGGTGTATTTGATATAGGTAGAGATCCAGTGATAGGTTCAATTGAGAACTCAACCTCTTGGTCCATAAGAAGACCATAAAACTCTTCTAGGAAAACATCAGTGTAATACCTCATGATAGTCATGTCTTCAAGCATGATTATCTCCTTTTTCACAATCATTTGAGATAAATAGGATTGCTCATAAGTTTACAATATCCACACTTGAGATGATTATTTGAAAAAATATTCATCTTCCTCCTTAAACATTTAAATAATTGGTGGATGCTTTGGGATGTGAAGAGAGATCTCCCTTTCCCAGCAGTTGATATTGGATTTGTATAAAGACAACCAATTCATGCCCAATATACCATCGAACTCCACTAAAGGAAGTATAACAAGATTTTATGGGAGGTTCAGTCCAAATACATTAAGTGGAGAGAAGTTATAAACCATGGACACAACAATTTTTTATTTTGCTTTTCTCATAGATAAATTTGCCTCCAAATTTTGAGGTGGTGTTTGAATAGTTCTACTAAACTTTCAAGATATGAATGAATGCGTATAACCAGAATTAAATAGTATGTTCACTATTCTTGAATGAATAACTAGTGTACCTATCACCACATCATTTTCCGGATCCACCTCAGTAGTAGTGATAGCATAAGCCCTTCCTTATTTCCTTAGAGGCTGCTGTTGATTGCCTCCAACAACCCTCAGCTAAGGAAAATTGTTCAAATAATTCCTTTTCTCCTTGTAGTTGTAAGACTGCACTGCAGACTGAGTGTTGACTTGAACCTTCCTTTCTTCTTCCGTATTGGTGGGATTCTTTACATCCCGACGGTAATTCTTGGACAGATGACCAAACCATTCACATTTGAAGCAATTATTGGTTCCCTTTAGATAGTTAGCAGGATTCTTCTTCCCATAATTGTTTCAAGGGGAAACGTTCGGATTTTTTCCATCATGAGATTTGTTTGATGAATGACCCATGTTTTTATCCATTTTCCTTTTCTTTTCACTGGGCCCACGAGACCGCTGAGAGTCTCTAATATCCATTTCAACCTTGAGGGCACAACAAACAATATGCTTATAACTGTCAAAGTCTCGAATCACCAACTCCTTTCATAGACTCGACTGTTTTCCACTAAAGAAGCTATCCACATTGCTTTCGGTGTTCATGACAAAGCCATAGGCATACCATGAAAGCCTTGTAATGTTTTTTTCATATGCCTCGATGGACTCATCATCATTCTGCTTGAGTTTGAGGAACTGTCTTTCTATCTTGAGATGGAGGGTTCGAGGAAAATATTTTTTTGAAAAAAATCCTCTTGAATTCCTACCAATCCATAGAATCAATTTCATATGAGGACTTTGTATTCTTGATTAGTTTCCACCATTTATTAGCTTCCCCATAAAAATTAAAGACTGCCAGTACCACCTTATCTTATTCCAAGCACTGGAGGATAGAAAATATATTTTCAATGGAGTTTATCCATTGTTCCGCGAAGAGGAGATCAGAGGATCTGCTAAACATGAGAGGCCTTTTCCACATGAAGGATTCTATGGAAACTTTCTCTTTCCTTGGATGAGGAGGAAATTCCACCCAATTCAAATTATTATTCATAACTCAAGGTAGTTGAGTAGGTACTTTCAGGAAGTTTTCAACATCCACTCCCGTCATATCATCCATATCATTAGGGCAATCTTCGCATTGCCTATCACATTGGTTATTGGAATGTGTTCTTATATTTCCCTCCATTAACTATGAAAAATAATATATAATTATAAGTCTTTAATACATAACTATTCAGAATAAAAAAACATTAAACATAAAAGGATAAACTTATAAAGAATAAGTATATCCTAACTTGTGATTCCTTAGGTTTAAATCTAGGTTATTCTCAATCAATTTCTTAACTTATATTCTTATGGGATTTTTTGACCCTTAATAATGGTTTGTAATAAGCTCACGAATCTACCAAATCATATCCCCTAAGAGTGTCGTAACCAAGAGTGAATCAGTGCGTGTTGTCATGTACTAGGATACCCCAGGTCAAGCTCTAAACTCCTTGTCCGAGTTTTCACTCCAAGGTACATTAGTGCTTGATCTGCCTCTACCTTCTCATATCCAGACATGGATACGTTTTCTTGATAAATCACTAACTCAATACAAACAAAATTTTTGAATGTTTTCATATACATAGTCTCATCCTTAAGGTTTTAACTAAGGTGATCTATTCCTAATCTCCAAAAATAACTAGACCATCCTCTGATACAAACTATAGTCACCCAAGCCTTTTACATATAAAAATTCTTGATTTTAATAATAATAAATCATCAGAGTACAAACCAAGGATCGTTAAGTCTAGTGTCTTCGAAGACTAGGTACATAAAACATAAAACAAGGGGCTATAAAACATATTTATTTAATCTCCAGAAATATCTCCTAACTTCCTTTGATCCATTACATCAGCATAGGGTACCCTAGGGAACATATGAACAAAGGTATGAGATAAAAATCCTAGTAAAGGAATGAACATAAGGATACATCTTAAGCATAAGAGTTAGGAGGCATGACATAATGATATCCAAATCTTGGAACATATGAAATCATATTATATAATAATGAGAAAATATAGACATGGAATCATATAAAATTGTAATAATTAAAAAACATTTTGTTATTATGGGTCAAGGCTAAAAACCAATCTCTTTTCCCATTTTAGTATGGGTCAATTTTAACTACTAATCCCATTTCACATCACATCTCATGAGACTTAACTTTACCCAATGAATTGGAGCTCTATCTAGGCACACCGATCTCAAAATTTTCATGAATATTATTGACACATAAATATTTACACCACATAAATATTCTGTCCACATAAATAATCATACATAATCAACCATTTATAAACATAAGGGTACCTATGGAAAGAATTGGGTACCACAAATATTACATAAATCATAACCAATGTGTGTATCATGAAAGTGACCATGAATGAAAAGGACTAGAACATAAATGGACGTTTATAGGGTAAAATAGGAATATAACATGGTAAGTGGTGTTAAACATGAGGGACAACATATATGAAATGTATTTGAGTAACATTAGCATTAAAACATTTTTGTGCTGTTTTAATGAAAAATGCTATAGAGATTTTAAAATAGAATAGAGAAAAATATTTTATATAAAACAAGAATTAAACCAATAAATATTTAATAATAAAAAGTCTGATTTTATAAAGATAATGGTGGATTCAAATAGAGGATAGATTGCACATGAAATTGGGTAAAATTTCAAGAATTTCCCTTAAAAGAGGTTTGCTTATAAGGAACTTCTAAGGAGGGAATCTTTTAAAAACATGAATATCGCCAAAAGAGAGTGATGAAAGGGTATTCATAAATGAATTTTCTAAAACAAAAAAGAATTTAGAATATATTTGTAAACATATAATATAACTCCACTTTGATATAACGAAATATAAGGAAACACGAATGAACAAAAAGGGTTCAGGTAGAATTCGTTACGGTTTATTGGCATGGTGTCGAGTGTACCTAAGAGGGCTTGATGAGAGAGAAAATGGGTTTATAATCACTTATAAATCATTATGGAAGTATGGGGGAATGTTTGAAAACATACACCATCATTTTATATTACACATAAAAAGGCATAGCATATAGGACAATCTTGATTGAAAGTGAAATAGAGAGGATCCCTTACCTTAAATCCATTGGTGTTGTCCACTTATTTTTAAAAACATGAATCAACAAATTAGGTTAATTAATTAATAATTAAAGAAAATATTATATATTTTATTGGGTTATTATAATAATTATATGTTCATTTATAACCAATTTTATTGGTTATTAGGTTCAATTTCATCGTTCGGGTTCGTTTGTTTACTTAGTTTTAATGACTGGATCGCTTATATTCATGTATAGATAAAAATTTATGATGAAAGTGGTTGTACAGAATTGAAGTTATTTATATTAGAGAGAATAAATTATATTACATAGTTTTAAATATAATTTGGTTATTTATAGTGAAGTCAAACTATTATATAAAACCATCGTGAAAACTGTTTTTTGTTAATCAATGGGTTTGATTACAAGGAACATGTTTTTCTTTATAACTTAATACAATTTCAAAACAAAAAACATAAAAAACAAAAAACAAAATATATTAAATATATAATAATATGGTTGAACCCTAACACATATGGTTTAATTACCATAATTAAGGATAATAATACAAATTGATAAACTGTTGTCCTTGAATGTGCTAAATTAGCACAACTCAAATAGTGATTTCATTTTGTTCAAATAAATGGTGGGGAAAGAAGAGAAGATAATGAAATATCTGATTATAATAAAACCATTCCAGTACATGTGTGTTACTAGCGTTATCATACTATTTGGGTGAAGGTAGGTGATGAAAGAAAAAAAAAGAAAATAACTTAAAAAAATGAAGGAATTGGAAAGAGGAATTTACCTCTTGAGACTTCCTCCTTTGAGAACCTATTTAAGGGAGAGGATTTGGTATTTTGAAGAGGGTGGAAGATTTTGGATGTGGAGGAGGATCTTGGGTAGATATATGGGAAAAATATTTGCCAGGCACAAGTCTTGAGAGGAGTGAAGAGAAGAGGGAGTGAAGGGGGGGTTTTTATAGTGGAGGAGAGGAGTTTTTTCAAAATTTTTTAATCATTAGATTATTATTTCTTTAGAAGACAAATTACTGTAAGTATTACATGACCAAGAACAGTAATAAATTCATGTGAGTTCAAGATTTGGGTGCTTACATCACTTGTGGTGTCAGGAATGGTGGATTTTTACTATAGTGTATTTATATGGTAAATTAATATATTTAACTATTCACTAAAAAAATCATGTTTTTCAGAAAAATATCAAAAATTCACCCTAACCATTTTCGACGCATAGAATCAAAAATCAAAATCCATTTTTCAAAAATAATTTTTCTAAATATGATTATCTTAATATTTAATTAAAATAAAAATTTATTATCGAAAACCAGTTGTAAAACATTCATTTACTTATTCTAAAATATTTGTATATCATACTTTCAGCATGAATATTATATATATATTATAATGGGTAAGGTTACTATTCATTATGGTATATCACTATTCATAAGGGTGTTTTACTATTCATAAGGGTATGTTATTATTCACAAAAAATTATTTTTTTCCTATCGGACTCCAAATAACTTACTGATCACAATCGTGTTTGTCATATTTTTGAAATTCCAAACACAGAAGTGACAAAATTATGTTTAAAGGTCACTTAACACTTAATAGTTCATTATGTTGTGTTTTCTTATGATTTTATGGCATATTTATAAGAGAGTAATTTCAATTTATAAAAGATTGGGTCATTAAAATCATTCCCTATATCCAGTGCCTATTGCCAAAACTTATTTGGAAACTTTATGGGGACTAAACCTACTGGGAGAGACACACCACCGTCCCCAGTTATAGTATTTTCTTTGTGACGAATCAGGTTTCCCCACCATCCCATAGTTGACCAGGTTTCCTTATCTTCTCAGAGTGGATCGAGTTTCCCCATCTTCCCATCATGGATCATGTTCCCCATATTCCATGGTGAATAAAGACCATCAACTTCATTAAAATCATTTTCTGATGAGATATAAAACCTTACCAAATTCATTTGAGGGTGATATAGGTTTCACCCATCACATAATAAAATATATGATACATTTTAAACATGTTAATAAAAAATTCATCTTAGCATGACCAATAAATAATGATGGGTTTCATAAACATCAGATCAGAAACCATGAAATTAAATGGAAATCAAAAACATTTCATCATATCATTTATTTCGTAATAGGGATATGTCTCATAATAATTTCATCATAGAATATAATATGAAAAGAAGTGGGTTTCAAGATAATATAAACCCTTGAATAGGAAGGGGTTTATATAAAAATAATTCCATCCAAGAAATAATTTGAATCGGTTTCTTTGCTCATATCCACAATAAAACATAAACTATAGAAAGGTATTATATAATAGATGTAGAATACTTTTGAAATCTATCATGAACCATTTATTAATTAAAATATTCATTATTTGAAAATAATTTTTATAAAAATATTTCAAATTCCTTTTCAAAAACATATTTATTTAGAATTTTATTCAAAACATTTCATGAAGAAGATACCTTTTACTCTTTTGAAACCCATTTTTTAAAACATGGAGAGTTTTGGAAAACTTTTTCCTAAAAAATACATTTAAAACGTATAAAGAAAACTTTAATTTTTTTTGGAAAACTATTTTCCTTGAAAATTTATTAAAGAAACATGATTTTTTTTTGAAAACCAATTTTTTGAAAATACATTTAATACTTATAAATAAATCATGACATCATTTTCAAAATATTTTTATTTGAAAATAATATGAAAAATTGTAAAAGTGTATTTGAAATCCATTAAATCATTGAAATTGAAGATAAATTCAGAAAAAATATAAAGTAATATTAGAAAATAATTTAAAACAATTGTTAAACATAATTTTTTTGAAAGATTTTTTATAAAGTATGGTTTCAAAACAATATATATTCCCAACCAAAGTGAGAAATTAGATCCTATTTTTTAAAAAACTTTTACCTAATTATCATAATTAAAACAAAGTTTACAATTTTTCAATAAAAAAATAAATCATGAATTAACATAGTACAATAAAATTCAAGAGATTTCATAATATATAGATTATTATTTTTCATTAATGGTAGAATAATCACAAACAATCTTAATAAATGATGAGATTGTATTAATAAACTGTTGCAACATTGGAAATTGAAATAACAAAACCCAGAAGTGAATATCATTAAATAATTATTAAATTTAACTGAAATAATAATATTCACAACATAAAAATGTCAAATTCATTATATAAACCTCATAAAAAATATAGGTTAATAACATGGCATGTATCTCAATCACGAAAAATCGAGAGAAAATTCCATTACCGATTGGGAAACTTTTGAACCAAAATCCCCCTAAAATAAATATCATAAAATGAATATTTAAATACCTATAAATTTAATTATAATAATAATATTATATATTAATGGTACGTATATACACCAAAGAAATTATATGAGTGTTTAATAAGGGTTGTATCTCATAAAAAGAAAAAGTGAGATGAAATTAACGTAACTTAAGTCTTGAATTTATTCATCCACATAAAAATATATATAAAAAATAAATGATTCAATAAATCTATGATATAATCATTTTATTATATATAAAACCATATATTATAGGTTTATTACTTTATATTAAATATTTATTAATAACTCTATGTTAATGTTACATTTCATGTGATATCTGCTTTGTTTTTTTGTATATGTTTTGGCTTGTTTTTATTGATCCTATTATATAGATCATGATTTCATTATATTAAAATTTTAAAACATGATAAAAATATCATACATATATATTATATATTTATTTATAATAATATATAAAATATATAATGATAAAATGGAATACACCATTCATGGAGATGGTAGTCCATATGTACGCATGAATGCTATTTCAATTTTATTATCACATTGAAATAATGAAAGTAAATTAAATATATGTATATATGTAATATCATAAAAATATAAATATTATTTCATATATATCACATAATTTCACTAAATAAATCCTTAATATATTAAATCTAATGTGTAAACGAATCACATTGCTTTGAGGTGGCGGTAGTCCACAAATGAGTTTTTCATATTTACAAAAAATTAAAATAATAAATGTATATGTTATATTATAATTAAATGGATATAAAAAAATCATAAATATAGAAAAAATAATATAAAATAATATTTTACATCATAATTGAGGTGGGAACAGAAAAATGAACAACATCATTTTGTGAGAGGACAGTCCACCATTCACAAAAAAATGGTAAGTTTTTCACTCATTAGATAGAGATGTGTGTAAGTATAGTTATAAAAATTATAATAAAAAATATAATTATATTTATGATACTTATTGTTTTAATTAATATTGTAATAATGAGAGTTTAGGGGGGTGCATAATGAAAAGAAAACAAAGGATCTCGTGGAAGGTTGTTACCTCTTATTTGGGTAACTCTTATTTTATTGCACCGAATAGATTACTTGGATAGATTTATTTTCTAATTGAGTATTATAGGATCAAGGGAGTGATATTAGGAGATTATTTTAGATGTTTTTGGGATATAAAAATGGATTTGTATGTGTGAATAAGTTAGAGGGGTGTGTTTCTTTTTATAATGGATATGGAGTTGCAATCTTGTGAGTTTTTAACAAGGAATTACAACCATGTATTTCCCATGTATAGTGGGTCCAATAATAGGAAAATTTCTATAAAAGGGTGTATAAGGTATAAAATTATATATAAAAATGGTTTTTGAGATGTTTATAGGATTTTTTATCCCTTAAGGTTAAGGATTAGTCTTTTGTTATGCTAATGTATCTCTTAATCTCTATAATTAATTATAAACAATTTCATTAATATTTTTGGTAAAAATCCAAGATGAAAATATTATAAATTATAAATTATTCTTATTAAAAATATGGAATAATTTTTTTTGAATTATAATCACATAAGTGGAGGAAATTAATTTAAAATTTATCCCATAAATGTGTCTTGACACTCGGTTTTTAAGAAAAACAAATTTTAAGGTTTGGATGTTTTTATATCCAATTTCAATGTGAAATTGGATCCAATTCCCAAAATTGTATCAATTGATATAAATTTTAAGTAATTAAACTATAAAACTAAATTAAAATATAATTTTACTATATAAATAATTTTTTAAAAAGGAAGTTTTGAATTAAAATCCACTATTTTATACTATTTATCTAAATTTTTTTAGAAAAATAAAAAAATGTCACCCTAAATTAATTTTAAAATTATAAATTAAAAAATAATGATTATTTTATCAAATTAAATTTTATAAAATATCTAAAATTAAATTTATTATTGTTCACATAAGTATATAAAAACAGTTTATTTGAGAAAATGGTATTTTGAATCATATAATGACTTTACCAATATTACATTTTTATTATAAATATTTACCAAAGATATAAACTATTATATATGATATTAAAAAATTATTTATCAAAAATATTATTACAATGTTTAACGGCTAGGTTATAACTATCTCTTTTAAATAATAATAACAATAAAATGATGTTTCGTAGAAACTTAGTGCTGTGTGTAACGTATGGAAAGTCAATGATTCATGTAACACATGATTTTATTGGTGTAGAATATAATGAATGTTTTACATTATATATAATGAACCTGATGACATCAAATAAAATTAATTTATTTGAAAAAAGGATCATAAAAACTCAACATGTTACATCCCACATGCGATTAAAAAAATCAAAACCTAATTCAAATAGATGAAAAAAATGGAGATATGTCTTTCATTTGAGAATTTTATAAACAGAAACCTCAAAAAATGATAATTTACCTATGTATTTAAATATATTAACTTGAATAACCTATTTAATATAGATTTCAAAGAATTTATGGAAAATCGTTGTCGCTCAATAGGTCCTTTCAAACACAAAATGTCATTACTAGTCCTTAAGGTAAAATTTTGGTACCATCAATCACTAAAATAATCAACCAAGTGATTCTTTACAATTTCAAAATGGTGTATTTAATGACCGTATTGGAATCATTTTATTAAGAACTACCCTTATTGTTTCACCTATCACTATTTCATTTCATCCTAATTTATTTGACTATGTCGGTTTTCATATTCATTTGATCCTTATGATCTTGAATTCCTCTAAAAATTTGAATCAAGTATTATTTTATTGTCCCCCTTAGTCTTAATACTTATAATAATAATCTAAAATGTCATATTAATCATGTTTACCTTTGATAAAAAGGAATCTCCATTTTTAGAAAACTGGTGGAATCTTTCTCACCTCTATTGAATTAAACAAATGAGACAAAGATATAAAAAGTTTAGAATTATAGTGTGAGTCACGAACACCCTCAGTTTCATCATATTCCTATGAAAACCACAATTGAACAATCATTAATAGGCTTTACAATTATACATGGTCTAGAAACTATTATCTTTGAGGTCGTAATTATATAAAGGAATACAATATGAAAAAATGGTCCTTGCTACGTAAAATTCTAAAAACACAACAATTGGTTTTAGATGAATGAATTTAAACATTACCCAAATATTATTAGTCATATAGCCTTAAATGAAACAAAATAATGTGATATATGTTGCTAAACTATATTTGTTTAGATTACCTTTACATGGTTGCAAAGGAATCATATTTCCTGGACCCAATCTCAAAATCGTAGTACCTTTGTATTGCCCACATCATGAATTAAATACTAGATAGTGAAATAATAAAGGGTTCCTTCATAAATTTATATAAAATTTATTTTGATAAATTATTTCAATGAAATGAGAGATAGAACAACCCCCATTCACAACACCCATTTATATTCATTAGTGAAATCCAACCATTTTTACATAAGGTTGATGAATAATTTTACTATAAAGGATTTAATAAAATTATTTAAAATATATGGGAGAGTCCTATAATGGATAAAATAATACATCTTGGAGTGAATTGAATTCCAATAATATTGTTTTTCATATGTACACCACCAAAAACAACCAAAAGGGACGTATAAAGGGGAATCATCCAAATTTAATATATTTATGAAAATAAAATATTATTTAATTTCTTATCTCTCTTGATTGAAATAAAATATTCCCAAAATTCTATTATATCCATGAATCACCAGAAAATTTTGTAGGAAAACCTATCAATACCTATTTTTTAAACACTATGTTAACTATTAAAATTATTAGTTAATTTTGTTATATCATTAACATATTTTAACTAATCAATGATTGATATATTCCCTTATTTTTTATTCTATTCATCCACCCAATAATCCAAATGACCATATTAAAATCATTCAGATCCCATGTAAAATAAACAATTACACACTCTTTTACCATTACCATTACAATAGCTTTAACACCCCAAGATTTCATAGTAAGTTATTTTCTTTAATATAATTCAATAGCTTGTGCAACACACAACACCAAGTTTGAGTGCACCATGACTTAACAAACTAGCCGTTATAAAAGCGGTTATGAATAATATTAACTGAATTTTAAATTTTATATACTCCATATAATTTTAAAATCCATATTATATGTTTCTTAGACATATTATAAAAACCAAATTCATTTTTTAGATAAGAAGTATTTTTCAAAAAATGCAATTTTACAACATTTTAATGGAAAACCATTTTTAAAACCAATATTTGACACTTTTATATATTATATTTAATGAAGTTAAATTCTTCTTTATAATCAGTATATAAAAATTTATTTTGGATAATGTTTTCGTACTTTTTTGGATAAAATTCATATTTTGATGAATAGTGAAAAAATACTAAATTTTAATTGAAAATAACTTTTTTAATTGAAATAATTTAGTTTAAAATTATACAATTTAATTGTTTAGAAGTATAATAATATTATATTTTTATCATTTAATACAATTTAAGTCATTATATGAAATTTTACATTTAAATTTAACATAAACACATGCCAATCTTTTGATAGTTTTTACTTCTTAAAAACCCACTTTTTGGTTTCGACAACGAGAATTAATTTTAAATTAATTAATGATACTTATATGTTCTTAATTTGGTAAAATAGAATTTATTTTTGAATTTATAATATCAAAAAAAGCTTATGGTAAATTTTTGGTATTTTTTTTTGAAAACATTCCATTTTTGATGAATAGTGAAAAATACCGCGTTATTGTTTAAAACCGCCTTTTTATTTAAAAAATTATTTATTTTATTTTTATAAGTAAATATAGATACATAATACCTATATTAGTTAAATTTTATTCATTGGAATCATTTTTATAATAAAATTACATGTATAAAATTTTATTGAACATTTTAATGTCTTTTACCTACCTTCTAGGAGAATCAACAAATTTGCATAAAACATAATTTTACAACTTATGTGAGTTGAATTTTAGTAATCCAAGAGACACGGTTGAAATTGGTAAGTAAAATGAGGTTCAATAAAATGAAAACAATTTTGGGTGAATGGTAATTTTTGACTTTTATTTACCATGCTTAAAAGTAAATAGGGTTATTAAAGGTAAAAATGATATTATAATTACCCTTACACAAGTCCTAATTCTATTGGATAATAATAATACTACAAAAAAAACCTTAGGAATAAAATATGATCCTTTTGGTCCACTTGGATTAGATTAGGACATTTATTATCATTTTATTTAAAGAATAGTTAAAAGTGTTAAATTCAATGTTTAATAACTATAACATTTTTAATATATGGTTATACATAATATAAATTCAACTAAAAATTTTCATTAGAAAGATAAAACAATTTCAAAAATAATGGTATTTTATTTATAATTTTTTGATGTTATATAATTAAGACACAATGATGATGCAATAATTACCTTATTAAGGAAAGATTAGAATAATTAATATTATAAATATAAAAATTAATGTAATTTGAGACTTTGATTTATTAAACTAATTTTATAGGTTAATATGAAATTTTGAGTTTGATTATAAAATTTTTCTAGAATTAATCATGCTGTTATGAATTTCAAAAAAACTTAATACTAAATAGTGTAAAAATTGACATAAATGAGTTTTTAAAACAAATACTATATTATTTGTTGATATAATACTCCTAAAAATATAAGGAGTGAATAAGGGGTTTAAATAATATTATATATGTCATTAATGAACCACTTTAGGTTCTCTTGGATGTTTAGAGTATGTTTATTTACCATATAGTGTAAAAATACAAGAACACACAGTAAAAGTTAAACTATTTAACTAATAGTTAAATATAAAAGATATGGTTAATATGGTGACATAAACTTGTCTAAAACCAATTGGTTGTGAATATTTAGACCCATAAGAACATTATATTTGAAACAAATCAATTTTTATACAATAGAAATAAAAAATTATTTATAATAAAATAATATTTCATGGTTTTCCTAAAGTGACCCCCACCTCTCTTACAAAAGGGTACTTGCCCATCTCTCTAAATCACATCTCCAAAGCCATTTTTCTTGGCCAAAACCTGACAAAATATCCTCCCAACTTACCTCATATCAACCTAGAGTCCTTATATTGATCATAAAATCATCATATGGATCCCTTTTAATCAACTTAAAAGGGAACACCCGAAGAAGAGGTAATAATCTCACCACCATCTTTCAAGTTCTTTTCTTCTTCCACTTCATCTTTATTTGTTTTTTCCATACCAAAATAATAACTCTAGTACCTCCTAAAATAATTTTATGTTATTATAAATATGGTACAACCATATTCATTATTCTATACATCCTATAAATGATAAAATCACCATACATGTGTACGTACGGCTTACCGTCCCCACGTCGTGGTGTAGTTTATTATTCAAAAACATAATTATTTGGATGGGTATAATAATGATTACAAATGATTCAAATAATAAATATAACATGTTAATGATTATGTATATATGATATACCATCCAATTATATACGATTTCACCATCAAAAGAATGACATTGTCGCTCGTACGTACGTACAACTTACCGTCTCCACGAACGCGATATGATTCATTCCATATCATAATAATTAAAGAATAATTTTCATTTTATAATTACAAATAATGTTTATGAACTTAATATCATTATAGATATGAATCAAATAAATACTTTACATAATAAACAAGTCTTACATAACAAAACATACAAAGGAAAATGAATCATTTAACAACCAAAACAATGATACTACTGAAATATCATTAACAATGAAATATTATAAGATCATATATGGTATCATATTGAGGTATTTGGTACTCTTATAATTTAGTAACAGTTATTTCACCATTATAAAGTAGGTTAACCTACCCTATACTTTGTAAAAGTACAAGGTAAGGGGTTTCTTATCTCACTTTTAATCATGTGATATTTCCATTGTTCGCCACTTATTTATTGAATGTGGTGTATTGTGTACTAACATTTGATATATATTATCACGATTATTTTTATATTAGTGTTATTATATGATTGAATTGTTGGTTATTAACTTTTTTTCATTTTACTCGATTGATTACAACGTGGTAAGGGGTTTTCATCTGAGTTTTATTCCCATGAGATTCATGCTATATTTGCCACTATTACCTTTTGTGTGGTGTATATACTATCCATGATTGTATTGTTTGCGTAATATAATTTAATTTATTGGAATTTAAATCATCATTGGATGAAACTTATTTAATGGGGTTTATGTTTTGCAAGTTACCAAACCAGTAAGGGAACTTCAAATTTCAATTTCCCCTCATTCAGTTTTACGCAAACTTTATTGATTACTTTACTCCAAGATTATGTATAAAATCACTATTTATTTACTTAGGTAGTAATTTGAAATCCCCATTGTGTGTATATACCTTTTATACACATAATCACTCTATTTATAAATTCTCAAGTCATCAATATAAACTTGATAAGAGTAATTTTAACTCATTTTCTTTTCATTGAGTTAAACATCCAAGTCATTGGTGTTGTTTTTAAAAGAATATGTGTGAATGTCCTAAGATTTTTTTACACTGAATAACCAATCATATTGAGTCTATTTATATTTTTCACACATAATTATGTCATTGATTTATCCTTAAACTAAAGATACAGTCTTTATAAAGGAATTCATCTCAACTTACATTCCATTGGGACTTTTTTGTTGTTATACTCCAATTAACTTTTATTTGGTGTATATACTATACTATGACATAATATATCATGAATACCTTTATTCGCATGATATTATAAAGTTTTGATTACCTCAATTATTTGTATTCAAGTGTCTCTCATTTTGTAAGGAACTCTAACTAAAATATCATTTTAAATGTTTTAAAAATTTATTCTTCTAAATATTTTTTCATTAATGTCCATGTTTAAAAATGGTTTTAAGTATTTATTTATATGGACATAAATGTTTTGAAATTATAATTCCTTTTAAAAGTTTCAATGTTGTATGGTACAATTTTATTAAGAGATCTCTTTTAAATAACTTGTTTGATAAATAGTGCGACATTTAAATGTTTTCAAGAAAAGGGGATATTTCTCTCAAATAGTTTTAATGACTATTTTCATCTGTGTAAATATCCTTCAGTGTATTTTATTCTTGATTGAGGTTGATTTATCATAATTAAATCATCTATATTATATTGAATGAGTAATGTTTTACTGTGGATGTGCTATTTTTATGCCATTCATGGTTTGTGGCTAAAATATTGACATTTCGTATGCTAGTATTAATTTAAATGTTTAGATTATGTTTCAACATTTTTATATGAAGAATAAATTAGACTTATTAAGTGATGGGTGGATCCCTCTATAGCTCCTCGATGCATCGGTAGGTCTCATGAGACAAACTAGTTTCTTGGCACAAGGCCTTGACAAAATCTTATTCGTAGTCTTGGAACAAGGCCTTGAGTATGTGGTTATAAAGTCTGGCATTATGAATTCCATAATTATGAAATTGGATATTGATATTACATGTGAATATTCGAGTACTAGAATATCCTTTTGAATAAGTAAATGAAATTATTTGATTTATCTTTTCCATATTATGATGAAGTTTATTTTTAAAAGGCTTGTGTTCTAGTCTTATACATTTCCATAAATGTTTTTTTATTTATGATAGTTTCTGATATATTTTTACCCTTACTAAGAATCAGATCTCACCAATTTATTATGTTTTATTTTCCCTAGGATGAAAATATTTATATTATGATTAACCTACATGAATACGCTAATGGATATAAGAGTGTTCAAAGGGGACACAATGTTGTTTTTTTTATTTCATGATGTAATGTAAATCTTATGTATGTATCTTGTAATTCCAAGGCTACTAAACTGACCAGTCTTTTGGGACATGATTCCTTGTATCATGACAATGTTATGTAATAATTCACCGATTCTGGGTAATTGGGCTCAGGGCGTTATAGTTGGTATAAGAGGATGTTAAGTACAAACCATGGAAAATAGATTTAGAAAAGAAACTCTGATTAGAAAAAACTACCATAAGATAGACATTGAGGATTATTATAGAAGAACATCCAAACATTTTGGTAATTAAAATATTTAGTGCTTTTCCAAGAAAAACATCTCTGCCTGTATACGAACAGGTAGAGGCGGATCTGGCACAGATGTACCTAGGAGTGAGAACTCCGACCAGGAGTTTCAGGCTTGACCCTGGGTATCCTGGTACATGACAACATGCCATGCTTCACTCTTGGTTGTGACACTCCCAGGGGATATTCTTAGGATAATTCACATTTTCTTTATAAACCGATTTTAGGGATTTTCATATAATATGATAATAAATAACCTTGGATAATCTTAATGTGTTTTATTTTTAAAATAAGGTGTTATGGTATTCCCTAAATGATTTTATGACTCACACTATACATTCTTGTGTTAGTCAATGGATGGATTCCAAGGAAGTCATATTAACATTTAACATGATGTACAAGTTGGTAATTTTGGTGGAAATGAGCAATTAAATGGAATATTGATCGGTGGAAAAGATATCGTGTTCATGCCGAATCAGTTTTCGAAAAATATGTTAAACAACACCTATATTAACTAACTCTCAGACTCATCAAAGAATATAAAGGTGGTGAATGATAAGAGCTTCAATAGTGGAGACTATAAAGAAAATAAAGCTCAATTTCCCTCATGTGGGAAATGTGCCAGGAGAAACCTAGGAAAGTGTTTCAATGGAACAAAGAAATCATGTATGTGTGGGAATGAAGGACATAAAGTAAAGAATTACTGTGAAAAAAAAATGATGATTACTATAGAAGAAACAAAAAATGATCCCAATAATCCATTTATAGTCATTTTTCATAAATGTAGGGGACCTTGTAATTACTAGAGTAAGTACCCTATTCTATAGGATAAACTATTGGTCAAGTAAGAATTGATGTAGAAATAAATGGATGACGAAATGTTTAAAATTATTAGTGCTCTTTTTCGATGGGATTACTTTGGAAGACTTTTCTCTTGTATGTGTAATCGTATAATTTGTTATATGAAAATGCTATTTTAGGAATACTTATCTTTTCTATTGTTGATATAGTTATAAATAACCATTTGGGTTTATATGATCCTTGAATTTTAGGCTATTACAAGTTATTAAATTTTGAGATGAAAATGCGAGATATGAGGTAACATTTGTGGTGAAATTATGTTATGGTTAATTTCTGGAATTATTCTCATATTGAAAATGCTATAAAATATAGTTTTTGAAAAATGACAACACACAGACTGTGTGACAACTCATCGCGTCAGACAAAGATGCGGGAATCGAACCCACAACCAGAGTGAGATTGGGATTCATCGCCTACCACTAGACTACGTGAAGTCCCTAGTCAGTGTGACTAATTATTTTTAGTTAAATGTTTTTATTGATTAATAATAAGTTGATATGGGATCTTATGTGTTATAAAATGGATATCCTTAGTGTTGGAAAATGATTTGGTGATTAAGTGGTAAATGTTATTTTGGAAGACGTTAACTTTTTTGGGAACACTATATTCCTAAGGAAAATAGAATACTATGGGATTTAATTTTAGGAGTAATGGTGGATTTTTAATCTATATTTATTGTTTATTTATAGTTATTTGGGTTATTTCTATAAATGATTTACTATCATAGAGAATATGTGATTAGGTTAATTAATTTTAAGTATGTGACTTGAAGAGTAGTTGATGTTATTTGGAGATACAATTTAACATGGAAGACTATGTAATAAAATTCTTCTATGTTTATGGTTTGAATATTAGTTTTTATTATATTGAAGTATTTTATGGATAATTGTTTATTGAATAGTATTTATTAAACTTCAGGTATTGTTGGTTTAATTTTGAAAAATAAGTTTGTATTTCTTTCTCTAAAGGGTTATCATTTTTGGGGATCATTTGATCTTGTACTAAAGATATTGGTTTTGGTTAATATCTAAAGACAAAGGAAATATATAGTAAATCCTTTTTGGATCATGTGATCATCTTGATATTGATTCTAGTGCTTCAGGTGTGACCAAGTTATATTGAAAACTCATCTTCTGAAAAAAGATGAGTTAGTCGTAGAAATTTATTAAAGGATGACACTCTGCTTAAGAAGTAAGTATATATCTTTTTTTTCTTAGTCAATTTCATAAATAAATTCCTCAACTTTATGAAATGGAACTTAAAACAAAAAACGTTGTTCGTTTTCTTTTCCAACTGAGAAACTAATGACCATTTATCCCATCACAAATTTGTGGTTTTCATGTTTTTAACTTTACCCAGATCTTTTTTTCTATCAATCTCTTTCAGAACTTGACAATTATTTTGTCTTCCATATCCACGTTTTCCTACAAGGAATCCTAATATGGGTTATCTCGGGTGACCTTTGTAATTCTCATTATTTATTTTAAAGTGATAGTTTTATAGACTCGTTTTCTGATGTGGGAATTTCAATGAAGTTCCCAAGACCAATTGTAAAATTGTGAGGAAAAATATTCCAAAAGGGTGGAAGAATTTAACACACCAAGATTTCATAGTAAGTTATTTTCTTTAATGTAATTCAATAGCTTGTTCTACACACAACACCGAGTTTGAGCTCCCCATGACTTACCAAACTAGCCATTCAAAAACGGTTATAAATAGTATTAACAAATGTTTAAATTTTATATACTCTATATAATTTTATAATCCATATAATGTGTTTATTAAAAATAATATAAGAAAAAATACATTTAATTAGAAAAAATAAGTATTTTTCAAAAACTTTAATTTTACCACCTTTTAATGGAAAACCCATTTTAAAACCAATATTTTACACTTTTATATACTCAATTTAATGAAATTAAACTCTTCTTTAGAATAGGGGCATAAAAATTTATTTTGGATAAATTTTTGGTACTTTTCTGATAACATTCATATTTTGATGAATAAAGAAAAATATGAAATATTAATTGAGAAATGTTTTTAATCAAAATAAATTATATTGTTAAATTATGAATTTGAATGGTTTGGAAGTATAATCAGATTATATTTTTGTCATTTAATACAATTTATGTTATTATAATTAATTTCACATTTAAATTTGACATAAACACAGTCAATCTTTTGATAGTTTTAACTTCTTGAATTCCCTCTTTTTTGGTTTTGACAATGGGAATTAGTTTTAAATTAATTAATTCTACTTCTATGTTTTGAATTTGGTAAAAGAGATTTATTTTTTGAATTTAGAATATCAAAATTATCTTAGGGGGAATTTTTGGTATTTTTATAAAAACTTCCATTTTTGATGAATAGTGAAAACACTGCATTATTGTTTAAAAACCAACTTTTTATTTAAATAAATATTTACTTAAGTCAATATAGATACATAATACCCATATTAGTTCAATGTGATTCATTGGAGTCATTTTTATAATAAAATTAGATGTATAAAATTATATTGAACTTTTTACCGTCTTTTACCCAATATCTAGGAGCATTTTCAAATTTACATAAAACCTAATTTTATCACTTCCATGAGATGAATTTCAAAAATAAAAGAGACATTTTTGGAATTATTACATAAAATTCCGTTCAATAAGATGAATTTTTTTTGGTGAATAGTAACTTTTGTCTTATTTACCACAGTTATAAGTAAACAAGGTAATTAAAGGTAAAAATGATATTATAATTACTCTAACATGTGTACTAATTCTATTGGATAAGTCTAATTCAACCAAAAACAACCTTAAGAATAAAATATGATACTTTTTGTCCACTTGGATTAGATTAGGACATTTATTATTATTTTATTTAAAGATAAGTTAAAAGTGTTAAATTCCAAGTTTAATAACTAAACCATTTTTAATATAGGGATATACATAAGATAAATTAGTCTATAAATATTCATTATAAATCTAAAACTATTTCCGAAATAATGGTATTTTATTTATAATTTTTAGACATTAAACAATTAAATTTATTTAGGACACAATGATGATGTAGTAATTACCTTATCAATGAAAGTTTTAATAATTGATATTATAAATGTCAAAATAAATTTAATTTGAGACTTTGATGAATTACAATAATTGTATAGGTCAATATGACATGTTAGGGTTTATTATAAAATTTATCTAATTTATCATGCTGTTATGATTTTCATAAAAACCAAATACTAAATAGTGTCAAAATTTATATAAATGAGTTTTTAAAACAAATACTTAATTATTGGTTGATATAATATTCATAATAACCTAAGGTTCTTCCAAAGGGATTAAATAATATTATATATGTCATTAATTAACCACTTGAGGTTCTCTTGGCCGTTTAGAGTAAGTTTATTAACCATATAGTGAAAGAATACAAGAAGACACGATAAAAGTTAATCTATTTAACTAATAGTTAAATAAAAAAATAAGGTTAATATGGTGACCTAAACTTCTCTAAAACCTATTGGTTAAGAGTATTTCAATGCATAAACACCTTATCTTCTAAATTAATCAATTTTTATCCATTAAAAACCGAAATGGATTTATAATAATATAATATTTCATGGTTTTTCTAAAGTGACCCTCACCTCTCTTATAAAGGGGTACTTCCCCTTCTCCCAAAATCACACATCCAAAGCCATTTGGCTCTACTAACCCCTGCCAAAATATCCTCCCAACTTCCCACACATCAACATAGAGTCCTTAATTTGATCAGAAAGGGAACCTATGGAGTACTTTTGATCAACTCAAAAGGGAACACCTGAAGAAGAGGTAATAATCTCACCACCCTCTCTCAAGTTCTTTTCTTCTTCCACTTCCTAATTCTTTGTTTTTTTCCAATCCAAAATAATAACTTCAGTACCTCCAACATAATGTGATGTTATTATAAATATGGTACAACCATATTCGTTAATCTATGCATCCTATAAATGATAAATTCACCATATGTGCGTACGTATGACTTACCGTCTCCACGCCATGGTGTAGTTTGTTATTCAAAAGCATCATTATTTGGCTGTGTATAATAATAAGTATAACTGATTTAAATAATAAATATAAAATTCTAATTATTATTTATATATGATATACCATCCAATTATATACGATTTCACTATCAAAATAATGATATTTTCGCTCTTGCGTACGACTTACCATCTCCACGAATGCGATGCGATTCATTACCCATAGAAATCATTCAAGAATAATTTTAATTTTATGATTAAAAATAATTTTTATTAATTTAATATAATTTTTTATATGAATAAAGTACATCCTATACATAACAAACATCACTTACTTAACAAAACATATAAAGGAAAACAAATCAGTTAACAACCAAAACAATGATACTACTGAAATATCATTAGCAATGCAATATTAGAAGATCATATACGATATCATATTTATGCATTAAGTTCTTTTATAATTTAATAATAATGATTTAACCATTATATAAGAGGTTAACCTACCCTATTCTAAGGAAAATTACAAGGTAAGGGGTTTCTTATCTCACTTTTAATTCCGTGATATTTCCATTGTTCTCCACTTATTTATTGCATGTGGTGTATTGTGTACTGCCATTTGATATATATTATCTTGATTCTATTTATATTAATGGTATTATGGGATTCATATGGTGTTTATTAACTTTTTTTCATATGACTCAATTGATTACGACGTGGTAATGTGTTTTCATCTCACTTTTATTCCCCTCATTCGGTTTTACGCAAACTTCATTGATTACTTTACTTGAAGATTTTGTGGGAAATAACTATTTATTTAAGTAGATAGTAATTTACACTCCCCTTTATGTGGATATAATTTTGATACACATAATAAATCCATTTATAAATTCTCAATTCATCGATATAAACTTGATAAGAGTAATTTTAACTCAATTTCTATTCGTTGACTTAAACTTCCAATTCATTGGAATTGTTTTTACAAGAATATGTGGGAATGTACTCTGATTTATTTACACTAAATATCTAATCATATTTAGTTTATTTATATTTGTAACAAAAAATTATGTCATTGTTTTATCCTTAACCTAAAGATACTGTCTTTATATAGGAATTCATCTCAACTTACATTCCATTGAGACTTCTTGGTTATTATACACCAATTCACTTTTATTTTGTATATATACTGTACTTTGACATAGTATATCGTGAATCCATTTATACTCATGATATTATAATGTTTTTATTACCTCAGTTATTTTTATTCAAGCATCTCTCATTTGGTTAAGATCTCTAACTAAAATATCATTTTAAATGGTTTAAACATTTATTCCTTTAAAATTTTCCCATTAATGTCCACGTTTTAAAAATGAGATTATTTATTTATTTATATGAACATAAATGTTTTTAAATTAAAATTCCTTTTAAAATCTTCAAAGTGGTATGAGACAATTTGATTCAAAAATCTCTTTTAGATGATTGCATTGATAAATTGTGCGACATTTAAAAGTTTTTATGAAAATGAGGACATTTCACTCAAATAGTTTTAATAACTATTTTCATCTATGTCAAGATCCTTCTGTGTATTTTATTCATGATTGAGGTTGATTTATAATAATACAATCATCCATATTGTATTTAATGAGTTATGTTTGATTGTGGATGTGTTGTTTTTATGCCATTCATGGTTTGTGGCTAAAATATTGACATTTCATATGCTAGTTTTAATATGAATGTTTAGATTATGTTTCAAACTTTTCATATAAGTAATTCATTAGACTTAGTAAGTGACAGGTGGAACCCCTTATAACTTCTGGATGCATCGGTAGGTCTCATTAGACAAACTAGTGTCTTAGTACAAGGCCTTGACAGAATCTTATTTGTAGTCTTGGCACAAGGCATTGACTATGTGGTTATGAAGTTTGAAATTTTTCATTCCATCATTATGAAATTGGCTGTTGATATTACATGTGATTATTCGACTAGTAGAATATCCATGCAAATATTTAGATGAAATTATTTGATTTATATTTTCCATATTATGCTGAAGTTTAAGTTTAAAAGGCTTGTGTTATAGTCTTATACATTACCTTAAATGATTATTTTTATTTATGACAGTTTCTGCTCTATTTTTACCTTTACTAAGCATCTGAGCTCACCCCTTTCTTATTTTTTATTTTTCTTAGGTTGCGAAGAAGTATATTATTATTAACCCGCAAGAATAAGATAAAGGATATAAGAGTCTTCGTAGGGGACATAATGTTGTTTATTTATTTCATGATGTAATGTAAATCTTATGTATGTATCTAGTACTTCCAAGGATACTAAACTGATCGGTCTTTCGGGGCATGGTTCCTTGTTCTTGCCAATTTTATGAAATAATGCACTGATTCTGGGTAACTGGGGCCGGGGCGTTACAATAACCATGAAAATAGAAATCTCAAAATAATATATTATATTCATATATTTTGAAAAAATAATCCAAAAATAAATTTAATGATCCATGATTTCATCATAAACCATAAAAATATTCCTTCTATTTATTATCTGTCTTCTATAGTGGATATAATCAATATAGATTTCCATCTGAACCCCTCCTCATTTATTCTTTTTAAAAAATATTAAATATTATATTAGGACCCATAATATTGAATAATAATGAATCTATCCGTATATAAATGACCATGATTGATCCAATATAGTCTCTAGAATTACACATTAAAAAATAATATAAAAACTAAACACACTAAAATAATTACATAATATAATAACTTTATAAAGAAAATCATGAAATCAAATAAATAAGACATTTTTATCGATATCTTGTTATTTCATTATAAACTATGCGATATATCTGAAATCATTATATAATTTCCTTCCACATAACTATCATCCTTATAAATGATTTACCAAATGGATTATCATATATATTCAAATAAATTTCATAATATTTTTAATTTTATATCCTCAATTATTCCATAATAATATATCTATATATAATGTCAACTTAAATGATATATATCATAGAACATAACATTAGGTGCCTCTTTGTTTTAAATATAGTAATAAATATACTTCTTTCCACCCCATTTAAAAAATATCACATGTATATAAACCATAACTAATTTTATTTTGAAAATAAATATTTCAAATTATATATGAAATTATGGGAAAAATATCTTACTTAATTTAATAATAATGTTCCACCATGTGTATACGATGTAACTCATGTCATTAAGGGTTTATTATATGATATATTACCAAAATATACTCTCAAATAATATAAAAATATATGGTATCAACTAATAACATTCCCTAAAATAAAACATAATATGTTTTAGCTGTCAAATGAGAAATAAATAAAAAATTTAATCACCTAATTGTTTAAAAAGAGAGAAATTTAGAAAATATAAATATATTTTCCAATATATCTATAATAAATTAGTCTACCAGGTCATAAGAATATTGTTTGACTAATATAAGATATTTTATAAATATATATCTCAAACTATGAAATAAAATTATTTCAAGATTATCTCTCTAAAATTACTGTTTAAAAAACTAACATACATTAATATATTGTAAAATTAGAAAATATAACAAAATTTATCAATAATAATATAAATCATTCCTACATTTGTGTCAAAAAAGTGTTTATAAAATATTAAATCACATTAATAAATAATAGAATATTTGAATCATAAGAGTAACAAATATTATTCTTATTTCATTCATATAAGAAGAAATGTTTTTTATAATAAATAGTAATAGTTATTAGTTTTAAATTTAATTATTTCATTTGATTACATATACCACTGATACCTTATAAAAAATACACTATTATGAATTAATGATACAGAATTCTTTATAATAATTTACTATATGTTCTCCTCTTCATTTTACATCATTTCATTTTTATACTACAAAATCACTCTTTAAAGTCCACCTGGTGATGTAGAATATTTCTAGGTGTTTTACATGGTAATTTACTAATGTTAAAAATAAATAAATTCATACTAAATGTTCAGTTGTAGTAAATAGTAAAATTAAATTCATAATGTTTGTGTCATGTAAGTAATCATGTGATAAATGTATCTGAGATACTTGAGAATCATTTTAAATAATAGATATATTTAGATGGTATATTATTTTATTATGTATATAAATGTGGGAATAGAGGGAGTCTGGTATTTTCCCTCAATACATCATAGTATATATGATAACATTCATTATTTATTAACATTTAAAAATAGTCTATCTTAAATGTTCACTCTCATTATAATCTTCATTATGATAGCATATCCATAGGTCCCTATATGGTTTTCTATTAGAGATATATTATACGGATTCATTTCCTTTAAACTATTATTTTTTAAAGTTATTATTTTATATATAGAACCATTCCAATTACACAAATCATTATTTAATTTTAAACATATAAATTTATTAATTATAAAAAATATATCATGATGACCATTGTATTAGGAAGACAATATTTATAATAAATCAATCTAGGCATAAGATAATACATATCTATTATTTTTTTCATAATTATTTCCTAAATAATTTTACGATATTAAAAAAAACAAAGGATAACCTTGGGAATTCATAAAAAAATGAGACATCTAAACAACCTAGTAATATAATAAACATGCTAAAGAAAAATAACATGTTAGTCAATGGTATAACATGATATCATAAAAGAGAAGGCTCATGAGAAATCACATGGAAGAATAACCTAAAAAACATATTATCATAGGATCATGTAATCAATGAAAATTTGGATTAAAAATAAAAAATTATATAAACATAATCAACACTAATAGGAGAGGAATCATCACATGGTGGAAAGAGTCCCATCATGGAATCAGTTTACTCCATAATCCGATATAAGACATCTCATGCGACTAAGACAATACCCAATCCATTGGATGGTATATATAGTTTTTCACCACCCATCACATTTATTTAGATAATATGAGTATTTTTTCCATATAAATAAATCAATACTAGGGTATTATCTTATGAATTACCAATATAAGGAAAACAAGCTACATAATCTTTCCTCATATAATAACAAAGAAAATTTCATAATAAAGGAATTTGAAAATTGATCATAGGGAATATATTACACCATAAAAAGAATTTAGTGTTGTAAATTTATATATGTAATCTACACACACACATATATATATTATAAAAGCATTCCATAACAATAAAAGTAGTTATCGTTGATAAATAATACATTATCTAAAGTCATTAATAACATTTGTAAGGAAAACAAACAATGAACTTTGAAAATAAGTTTTGAAAAATATAAATTCATAAAATTTTAGAGGAATCATTTTATTTAAAAAAACATGGAAAAATATAATGTTATATTCAACTATAATAATAGAGGGTAATAATTTTCATTCGGTACAAGTTAATAAGATTCCTTTGACATTATGTAAAATATGTCAAAAATGTGATATGTTTGGAAGATGAAATGAAATATCTATGAAAAATATTTTCTGAAAATTAATTAATTGAAAAAATTATCAATAATATATCCTTATATTCTATTAAAAAAGGCTTAATTTTTTTAAGAAAACATAGATATTTATGGGAACATTTTTTTTGACCAAAGAGAGAAATGAAGTCAGATTATTTTAAAAACACTTTCTCAACAATTATATGTACATAATAGAGAAAAATGGTTATATCAGAATAAAATTTTAAAAATATAAAAAATATAATAATATTAAGTTGTTTATTATACAACCATAAAATAATTCCCGTAAATGTAAATTCATGCATAAATAAACCCGATTGAAATGAGATTGAAGTACAAAACCTTACTGTTGTACTTTATTTTGAATCATAGTCCCTATAAACGAAGTAAATGAAATTTAAAATTGAATACCTATAAATATAAAGGATTCATTATAAAATATTTATATTTTATGTGTATACACTATATAATAGAAATTATGTTTATAAAAGATTATTTATCTCCATGAAGAATCTTTTGTGATGAAATCCTTTCCTCATGTCCAGACTACGTCGTGTGTGTATTTTATCTATTGTATAATAAAATCATATTAATTAAATTTTTCAATAAACTTTTCCAGTCTTATGATTTTATTCTTAATACATTTACTTCATTTTAAATGATATATTTTATTACTTAATTAGCTATCTTCATATTAATGTTTTGAGGACACGTATTTCATAATTTCAAAATGACATAGAAGTGTTGACCATGTTCAGATGGGTAATTGATCCTTATTATGTAGAATATTTAAAATTACATATTTATCATTTTTATCAAAAAATTATATTTTTTAAAACCAAATGAAGAATATGGTTATAAAAAATAAACTATGTAAAAATCATGGAGACGACTAGTCTTATGTATGGGTGGGTAGAATATAAATTATTCAATGATCATGATGGAATGATATTAAGTGTTTTTTATATTTATATAAATAAAATTTTATCATAAATATAATATTATTTCATTAAATACCCGGAAATATACTTTCTATGTTTTTCAATAAAAAAATTAATGAATTACATAGCTTCGTAATGTTATAGTTCTCTATATAGACGGATGACATCATAATTTTCAATGGATAGAAAGATAAAATAATTTTTGATATATTACTATCAATAAAGGTTAATATTTACGAATTATCATATATAATCATTAAATACATCATTATAAAAAACCTTGAGATGAGATGATGGAAAACAAATCACATCGGTTCGTGAGGTGGTAGTCTGTCATACAGACAACAGAGGGTTTAGTTACTCATTTGATGGAAGTGGAGATTGATTTGTGGTATTAAATTAAAATAAAAACACCATATTATATGAATTTTTTTGGTTTTATTATATAAAATTTGATAGATAATATTTTATGGAAGTTTAAGAAGAAATAAATCAATGATTCCTAGTAACAAATTTTACCTATTCTTCATACTACCTCTTTAGGATCAAACTGAAATCCATAAATGATTTGATTAATAATAAAACAATTCCTCTAGAATTAAAGTAGGGAAAGAAGGAAGTGACTTGGGTAGGTATTAACTAAAACATTGGATTTCTGAGTTGGGTAATGGAGAATATATTGTGTTACCTTTTATAAGTTAGGAGGAGTGACATTATGGTAAATAACCAAAACTATTCAATATTTTTTTTGAAAAAACTAAGACATGTGCCACCAAATATGACAGAGTTTAATGGACTAGTGATATGGTAGAGAGAAACATATTCCATGAGAAGGAAAATTTATAATCATGTTATTTAATTTACCTATATAGTTACTCTCTTTTACTATTCTAAATTTATTTACCACGACTATTTTTTTACTATTTTGACTATTCATTGAGGAAAAAAATATGTTAACTATGAAAAACAATACTAATTATTATTATTTAAAATATTTAAAATATTTTATCTACTTTAATTCGCACAATTTAAAGAATGTAATTTGATACAAATGAGTAAATGTGTCGAAAAACAGTTTTGTTGATAAATGCATTTATCAACAACAAAATCATCATAAAAAATCTATGAAAATTAATTATAATTAAATGAATTAAAATTAATATTTTTTGTTATATAATATATAAATTTAATTTAAATCAATCATAATTTGGGATTCTATTAAAATGGATAAACAATATGCATTTTAAAATAGTTTTTAGGAAAAATAATCTTCATTTAATCCTAAATAAACTTATAATAAAATAAAACATAAATATAATTAAAATATAATTAATTATAATAAATATTTTTAAATAATAATTATTTTAATTTTAAATAAAATTAATATAATTATTGGACCTTTAAGTTACAAAATTAAAAATAAATGACTATTCAATAAGTTTTTTAGATTTAAATATTCACAGAAAAATCAATATTTTCTAAAAATACCAAGATTTCACCTAATATAAATATTGATATGATGATTTAAAAACATTTATTAATTATATAAAATAAGATTTCTAAAATTTAAAAAATATTAATTAGAATATTTTCTCACAAAAAGCAATAAAAACTGTTTTTATGGATATAAGTTTTTTATAGAATAAGATATATATATCATAGTTGAGTGACTGTTGATTAATAATCTGTAAATAATTTAATATTAAGTAAAACCATTTTATTTATTTACAATATAATTTAATATTATTCATACCCTAAAATTTAATGACATGTTTACATCATTTATTTTTAATTAATAATATTTTAATATTTTATCACAATTCTTTTAAGCCCAGTGTTTCATGTTTAATATAAAATAAATAACAGTGTTATTTTAAAATCATATGTTGTTATATTTTATGTTTTTCCATTAATTATATAAATAATTCCTTTTTTATTTTCCAATGTTTAAATTTAATTATCATTTTATCAGCCCACCCCTTAGAGAAACCATTACTGATAATGTTATGAATGAAAAAATTTAATAAAATGATAAAAAAGGAATATACTCAATAAATATTAATATGTATTTATTAAATTAATCTTACATAAACCCCACTATGAATTTTTATTATCACTCTCACAATAATACAATGAAAAAAATTATTCAAATGAAAATATTCTCTAATAGTAATATAAGAGTCTATCTTCAATCCGAATACAAGATTTACTAACTCCTCAATATAAAACACATGGTTTAGTAAAACTTAAAAAAAATCCCCCTTCTATATGCATGCTATTATATTCATGTACTTATTATTCACTTCCCATTGTCAATGCACACATTACTATAGTGTTTGAATCAATTTATGTGGTTAAAAACTTAAATTCCATAAATTATGCTTCACTAACCTAACCCACAAAGTAGAGCTTCATCTATCTACATTAAAGGACCATATTTCCATAATATTGTTATTATACCATATTCAGTTAACCAAATTCATATTGTGATTCCTTTGGTCCGATGATGTTAATCATGTTCTCCAAGTGGATCTTTTATTGATTGATAAATCCCAATAAAAATAACATAATCAAATATTACATATAAATAATTTAAGAACTTTATGTATTACTTTAGGTATATGAGAACTGTACAAAACTAATTGTTTTATATCACATTTTTAATTTAAATAATTTTATAAAAATGATCCCTAAGAATTAGTTGGATATGATAAATCCTAAATTGTGGGATTAGTCTATATTAATGTGTTCGAACATTGTTACATTAATAAACCATAGAATACATTGACATTATGATGTATTTTATATTCCCAAAAAACATTAAATAAGGAAATATAATTATACTCATGAAATAAAAAATGAGGATTTTTTACTTGAGTAGTCTTTAGATCGAATGCATGATATTTTAAGAATATAAATTTAACCTCAAATGCCTAGGTCTTCATATTACCACCAAATAATGCGTCATAATTAGTTTTATATTTTTAAGAGCATATTTAATCATATAAATTGATGAGGTTACATTTAGTGGGGGTTTTAGTCTCATTTTGTATCTTAGATCACATTGTATTTAATTTATTATTATAACATTCTAACCCATTATGATTTTACTGGAATAACCCCAAAAATTTGTTTACTATTCCAATTATAAAAAAGATTCATTTTCATAATGACAACTATAAGGATACATTAAATATACATAATAAAAATTGGACTTTAATTAACCTAGATATATTTTATCAGTTGTGAATCATGGTTTCCTTATCTATTATAGATTCATAATATTATCAATTAAACTACAAAGGAATATTTATTCCTTTTCCAGTATAGGGAAGAATTTATGTTTTATAGGGTATATAATCATATTCTCATTGTTTATGCAATATTATTACCTAAATTTAATATTTATCATCAAATGAAAAATAAAATTCATATTTTAAAATTATATATTTAATTATTCAAAGCCCCTTTTATTCTATGAAAACATATTAAAAAATCTTTGACAAAACCCCAAATCATTAACATCTAAAAAAAAAATGAATGAATAAAAATAAAATAACGAATGATTCCAATTAATTTCCTAGTCCCAAATAACCAAAATTTGAAATATACACTTATATTATAGAAACAATTTTTAAATAATTATAGACATGATTGATAAAAAAATAATTTTCAAAATGGTATAAAAAAAGGTTAATTGCATAATTCTTATTTAAAATTATACTATGAAAAAGTATAGATATTGGAATGAATTATAGTAGTTCTTAGAATATATTAATCACTTACAATCCTGATCATTATAAATTGTAATACTTGATATTGGTGAGTATCCATACCTTCTCCCCATCAAATTATAACTTCAATCTCATTAGATTCATAGTGAATAGCTCCCCATTATCACAAACAATTTATAATTTTGTATTTTTGTTCACTTATAGAATAATGAAATTCTATACCATATTGTAATTATATACACTAAAAACAAATTTAACAGTAATTTAACCAAATTAAATTATTATCCTTCATTCAATTCCTTATTTCGAATATAACCCTCTTGAATTAATTTAACCTTATATTTCTCAAAAATAATGTTCATATATAATCCTCCCTTATTATATTATAAATTATATAAATAATACCTCCTCATATTAGTATCACAGTAGAAAGAAAAATTCAGATCCTCTATAACTCTAATATATTTATGCACTATTTAAACTGAAAATCAAATGTCTTCCCAAGAACATTCATACAAAGGGGAGAATAGATTTTTGATCTATAATAATACATGTATTCCTAGGATACATACTCTAGATTTTTGGTTTAATAATTTCTAAATAGAAAAAAATATTAATAATTCTATTCCACGATTGAATTGAAATTTATTCTTAAAGAAATGTCAGTGGATGATCAACATTTTTTGGTTTTTTACAACTATACTTATCAGTTAATAATTTAAATTTATATTTCTTAAAGTGATCACTATATCCTATAATATTTTAGCCTTAAAATCTATATTTTTAGAATATTTTATTTATAATGAATTTTATACTCATTGAGCCTAATTTGTATGGTTTTGAAAGGAATTCATCATAGTTTTATTTGTAATAATGTTTAAAGATAAATACATATTATCATATTTTCTAAAATGGTCCAAAATATTTAATCCCTAAATAAGTAACTTATTTAACTTCTAGAATAATATTATATTTAATTTATATCATTTTTCTTTAAAAGTAATCAAAAAATATTCTATATAATATTTGTGTACTAAACTATTTTAAGACCAATTTTTTTCTTTTTTTGTTAAATATAAATTTTCATAGTGTATACCATATAGACGTTTTTGAATAACATTAATAATTTTGAATAAACTCATCATCTGATATATAGTGAATACCATTGATATTGTAAAATTTAGATATATAGTGAATACCATTGATATAGTTCTGCCCATATTTAGTAATTTGAATCATTTATAAACCAATTTCAATCATTCTAATTTATTCCTTGTGGAATCATTCTTGTAAAAAAGATATTTTAAAATTTAGATATATAGTGAATACCATTGATTGTGATAGAAAATAATTGTTTATATAGGAACTCACCCTTGATGGAGTGAGTATTTTCATAACATTGGGCCTCTAGTCTATATAATAGATAAAACACATGATTCTTAACTCACATTTATATATTTTATTACTACATTAATTTATTCTAATTGTTTTTTCATTTGATATGACATAATTTAACATCACTCTTAGCTAGTAAATACTTCAACTCAATGTTATTTTTGTAAACCATAAACTTTTTTAAATCCAATATTTTAATAATTTCACAATGATATATACAAATAATAAAATCTCTTATAAATTATTTAAAAATTATCCAATACTCAATGTACCACCTTAGAAGAATAAAAAATAATAATTTTTCTCTTATCACTGTTTTACACATGAAAAAATCCCATAACATAGTCACTCGTACAAAACATGACGTTGAATAATATATTACAATCATGTTCTATGATGAAATGGGCTTCTTATTTATTCAACTAAATGATTTTATGAATTAATTATTTATTTTTAAATTTTATTCCACACAAAAAGTGAGTAAATAATTTTTTATTTCTATGAAAAATTCTTTATAACACCTATAAATCACCAAATTCACAAATAAAATTATTATATATTATAAAAAAGATTGTGGTGGAAGTGGGGAAATCCGATTAATTATTTTCCTTGAAGTCATTTATAATATCCTTATATATAATATATCTTCAAAAAATGTACTATATACTATTAATATAGAATATTTCTCCAATTAGAACCCTATATTTTACAAAACAAATCTTACTAATATGCTTAAAATTATATTAAATCAATATTTAATTGTAATTCCATGTAATAATAAATCATTATTAAATGACTCAATAATATCATGGGTATTGTATAAGAAAATGTACATAATCAAAACCATAAATATATAAGGTTCCCAACATAAATCAAATATCATCCTTATGTGGGAAAATATACAATTATAAAATTTGGTAATGTCTACTCTATTTAAGGAAAATTAGTAAGGACTCGATTGTTGCTTGAATAACAATACAAAAAGAAAAATAAATATGGACTGCCATCCATTACAGTATACAATCTAAGAATATCTTTATAGAATAGTTTGTCCTTAAGGTATTGTGGATTGTTATATAATCTATAAGAAAACTAAAAACATTTATATTACCTGTTGAGATATATTTATTATTCTGTTTTAATTTAGTTCAATCCAATCATTACGTTATAAAAAACATTGATTTGGGATCCCGAATTAATTCCAATAAATTAAGTAAATATTCATAACATTATGTAATTTATTAAAATCAAGATTTATTACATAATATATATTTTAATTTATCCCAATTTGTATTTTACTGATATCTTAATATCATCATTCATGAGTTATTTGATTATAATGATAAGTTGGATGATGTCTCTGATACGTAATAATGTCCATAAATTTTCAATCTTTTGTTTCTTAACCACTTTAATCAACCATTCTTTTAGGTCACTCCCTAGGTGGTCTAATATTATAACTAGTAGAATCTCCTTTAAAAGAATTATTATTTCTGGATGGTAAGAAATAACTTCAAGTAGAAACAAAGTGGTTTTGAATAAATGGTTACAAAACCATTATACCAACACAGTGTTATTATTTAATTGTCTTTATTACTATATAATAGATTAATTATTAATTACCATCATTCCTCACAAAATATTTATTTTTTGATAAACTTGTCATTAAATTACTCTAGATAAAAAATGTTATTATTAAATTCATATGAAAAATCTTCTGAACTCACTCTAGAAAATTTGTGTTAATATGGGGAAAGAGATAAATATAAATTAAATGATAACTAATGTGATAGTGCATAATTGATTCAACTTAAATAATTTCATTAAAATATATGGGTAAGTAACCAATTCTCAAGTTGATTATGTGATTTTCATATTGATCACTTTTATAATAATCGGTATTTATCACCATGATTCCCCCATGATAATTATAATGTATTTCCAAATAAGTCTAAAAAATACCTCTATAAGCCCTGATATATTATAGAATAGACCAATATTCCGAGAGAGCACATAGAAAAAAATTAGTGAAAAATTATATCTTAGATTCTTTATTATTCTATACAAATCCATAATTTTTTCAAAAGGAGAGTCTCCTAAAATTGATTGTGATTCCACAATGGGAAATTTACCATGACTATATGAGGTGCTTATGGCCATTATGTTATCTCATATAATATCACATACGATTCCACCACCCATCATAGTGGAATCCTCACAGGTGACATATGTGAAATGACTCCAACTTCATATACATAGATATTTTATATTTTAAGATGAATTTTCATTAAATTACCCTAACACATGCCTAATGATCATAAAGGTATAATGGATTTAGAAATTTGGAAACATCAAGGAATGTTCCAAAAGGGATCCACAATATCTTTGGTTATGTTATTCATAACTAGAACCCTTCTTAGACATGTCATATATAATACATTTCATTCTATCATGGGGAAAAGTATCATATGAAATTAAAAACTCATATTCTTAGTAAGATTCAACCAATGAGATATCATTATATCATAATAATATTTTTATTGGAACATGAGAATGGAATTTTAAAACCATACCCTATAAATCATAGATCATAAACTCAAGTTATTATATAAATAATTTCAGTTTATAAGAAATTAATAAATTCGAAATCTTAAAACATGAATCATTAGAGCATAAAAATGGAATAATAAATAGATTTATAGAATGCACATAATCATAGGAATTCATCTCCAACATAGTTCAACTATCTTTAATAATATTGTCGTAGTAGAATGGTTTCACTCCCCAAACCATTTTAATAATCATGGGTCACACACATGACTATAATAGTGGAAAAATTTCATTAATCAACTAGGTTTACCCCCATTACGATTCTCTCATGATATATCAATATTTACCCAATTAATTTTTTGTAAATATAGGTCTCACCCATGTTATAATAAAAATCAAATATAAATGTGCTACAAGATCATTAAAAATTAATCATACCATAATCTCTGAAATTAAATGGGTTGCATAAAATTTACATTATAAAATAACATGTGGAAGAGAATTAGTTTTCATAATCATTTCATCATTTCATCAAACCATATCCTATGAAAAAATAAGTGGGTTACATAGGTATTTAATCATGGTATTTCCCATGTAAGAGGAATATGTTTCATAATCCTATTTTCATTATAAACATAAAATAAATAGAGAGAAAATAATTATGGAATCCACAGATGATATCCCCATTAAATCATAAGTAACATAAAATGAATTCATTTTTGATAGTAAATTATTTATAAAGAAATGTGGCTTGTAATGATTCTTGAGAAAAATTTTATTTCTTTGATAATCATTGTATTATAATTATAGTTTGATTAAATATTTTGGATAAATTTATACATGAAAATAACCTTGAAATTTTATAATGGAAACATAAATATAAAACACATTAAGGATGTCATGAAATATCAATTCAAATAATACACTTAAAAAAACATATCTTTCACATTATAGGTAAATTAAAAATAGGCCTAATTTGGAAAATGAAATGAAGATTCCATTCAATGAAAATTTTAAACATTAAAATATGGGGTAATTTTCTTAATAAATAATTTTGGAATTTTGGAATTTTGAAAGATATTTTTTGAAAACATTTATAGGAAAAAGGTTTACGAACTAAATGTGTTTTTCAACCGAAGATAGATATAAATATGATTTTATATTAAATCATTATTTTGAACATGAGAGTACATAAAGAGTGTAAATTTAATGGAAAATGTGTATTATCCAAAAATAACCATTGGATATTAAAATTCATGATTTTATTGAGAGATATAAAATAAATTTTCTTCATTTTATGCAAAAACATGAGAAATACTTGTAAATGATGATATTATAACCTAAAACCCCAACCCCATTAGTGATATTCAATCGGTATCCCCATGAATGAATGAAATTAAATTAATCATATAATATCATGAGAATAAATACAATATTTATTATACACATAAAATAGGATTTATATACACTTAATAAAAGAATATATATGCATAACATAACATATGTCTCAAAAAAAAGGAAAATTGGAAAAATCCCATACCTTAATTATCAATATATTCTAAAAACATTCAGAACTCTTGTATAAAAATAATAGTTTAATACAAATCAATTAATGAAAAATAAATATATATATATATTATCATATATTTTAAACATATGACCTTTTGTTACCCATTTTTTAACAAGTCTATGTTAAAGTCTTGTTTTAGAAAATTACTACAGTACTTTACATTGTATTCTTTGTAACACTCCAGGATTTCATAGTACGTTATCTCTTCAAAGTAAATCAGTAACTTGCGTAACACGCAACATTGAGTTTGAGTGCACGAAAACTTACCAAACTTGCTATTAAAAAAGTGGTTATGAGTAGTTTTAACTTAATTTTTAATTTTATATACTATATAAAATTTTATAATTCATATTATGTGTTTCTTATAGATAATATAAGAAAAAATTAATGGTGGGAGAGCTGTTGGTTGAATGTGTTGACTCTGTTGAATGGTTTTTGTTGAATGTGTTGACTCACTTGAATGGTTTTTTGGTTTTGTGGTAATATGGTGGGGACTCTTGATTGGGTTTGGGCAAGATGTTCGCCCTCATCCATTTCCTTGTTTACTGCACTTTTTATTTCTATTTAATAAATGGTCAGAGGTTTTCCTCTGACTGAACTTTCCTAGTATTTGACACTTTTATATATTTAATTTGATAAAATAAAATTATTATTTAGAATTGGTACATATAAATTTAGTTTCGATAAATTTTTGGGGTTTTTCGGATAACATTCATATTTGGGTGAATGTGGGAAATTACTAAATTTTAACTGAAAACTACTTTTTTAATCAAAATAAATTACAGTGTTAAATTATAAATTTTAATGATTTTAAGTATAATTACATTATATTTTTATCATTTAATACAATTTTGGTCATTATAAGTAATTTCACTATTAAATTTGACTTAAACACATGTCAATCTTTGGATAATTTTTACTTTTCTTAAAAACTTGCTTTTTGGTTTTGACAATGGGAATTAATTTAAAATTAATAAATGCCACTTATATGTTTTGAAATTGTTAAAATAGACTTCATTTGCGTATTCAGAATATCAAAATTATCTTAGGTTGAATTTTTGGAATTTTTTTAAAAACTTTCAATTTTTGATGAATAATGAAAAACACTACGTTATTGTTTAAAACCAACTTTTTATTTAAGTAATTAATTAATTTGTTTTAATATATTTTAGGTCAAAATAGATACATAATACATATATATGTTCTAGGTGATTCATTGGAGTCATTTTATAATAATTTTAGTTATATAAAATTTTATTGAACTTTTTACCGTCTTTTACCCACCTTCTAGGAGCATTTGAAGATTTGCATAAAACATAATTTTACCACTTCTGTGAGTTGAATTTCAAAAATACAAGATACATGGTTAATCTCAGTAAGTAAAATATGGTTCAATAAGATGAAAATAATTTTTGGTGAATAATAACTTTTGACTTTTACTTACCATAGTTAAAAGTAAATAGGGGAATTAAGTTTAAAAATGATATTATAATTACACTAAAACATATCTTGATTCGATTAGATAAGTTTAATTCGACCAAAAACATCTTTAGAAAAAATATTATCTTTTAGGTCCACTTGTATTAGATTATGACATCTATTTTTATTTAATTTAAAGAAGAGTTAAAAGTGTTAAATTCAAGTTTCCATACCTAAAACATTTTTAATATAGGGTTATACATAAGATAAATTCGACTATAAATATTAATTAGAAATATAAAAATATTTAATACAAAATGGTATTTTATTTATAATATTTATACATTAAATAATTAAATTTATTTATGACACAGTGATGATGCATTAGTTACCTTATTAATAAAAGATTAAAATAATTGATATTATAAATACCCAAATAAATGTAATTTTAGACTTTTGATAAATTAAAATGATTTTATAGGTTAATATGATGTGTTAGGGTTGATTCAATCAATTTTTTTTCAAATTAATCTTGCTGTTATGATTTTAACAAAAAACAAAGACCAAATAGTGTCAAAATTGACATAAAATGTTTTTTTTAAAAAAATATATTATTTGTTGATATAATATTACTAAAATTCTAACGATCGGGAAAAGGGATTAAATAATACAATATATTTCACTAATGAAACACTTGAGGTTCTCTTATAAGTTTATAGTAAGTTTATTAACCATATAGTGTAATAATACAAGAAGACACGGTAAAAGTTAAACTATTTAACTAAGAGTTAAATCTAAAATATAAGGATAAATGGTAACCTAAACTTTTCTAAAACCAATATATTGAGAGGATTTTGACCCATAACCACCTAAGGATCAAAATAAATTCATTTGGTGCCATTATAAACTTAATATCATTGTATAATAAATTAATACTTTAATCTTTTCCTAAAGTGACCCTCACCCGTCTTATAAAAGGGAACTTCCCCTTCTCTAAAAATCACACCTCCAAAGCCATTTGGCTCTTCCAAACCCTCCATAAATATCCTCCCAACTCCCCTCACTTGAACCTATAGTCCTTACTTTGACTAGAAATCCCATTTAAGGAGCCCTATTTTTCAACTCAAAAGGAAACACCCGAAGAAGAGGTAATAATTTCACCACCCTCTTTCAAGCTCTTTTCTTCTTCCACTTCCTATTTCATTGTTATTACCATAAAAAAATAATAAATTCAGTACCTTATCAATACTGTGATGTTATTATAAATATGTAACAACCATATTCATTATTCTATCCATCCTATGAATGATAATGTCACCACGCGCGCGTTTGTACGGCTTACCGTCTCCTCGTTGTGGTGTAATTTTTTATTCAACACTATATTATTTGGATGGATATAATGATGAGTAATATATAATTAAATAATTAAAATAACATGATAATTTTTCTTTAAAATTATTATACCATCCAATTACACACCTTTATATCATTAAGGAAATGATATCATCGCTCGTGTGTACGTACAGATTACCGTCTCCACGATGCGATGAGGTTCATTTCCAGGTTCACCGTTCAACGATGATTATAAAAATATATATTATTAATAAGAATGTAATATATGACATAATAATGGTACTGGTGGTATATATATGTATTTATGTACTTACATATATCTTATTCACTTACTTGTGTTTAATAAGACATGAAAACAGAAACAACGTTGATGTGTACGTATGACCTACCGTCTCCACAAATGGTGTTTTCCATTTCATATATATATCTATTATAAATACTTAAATTCTAAATATATATGATATATAAATCAAGCTTATATTCGGGAAGTATTTAAATCATTATCTAAATGATACGATCAAGAATAACAAATTAAAACGCGTACGATAAAGAAGGTGATTATTACCCGAAATGTTAATTTAACATGGAAATCGTTATTAAATAGGTAGTATAAAGTCATAAATTAATAATTTATAACATAATAAATATGAATATGGTTCTGGTATAACTTAATAACATACTATGGTTATTATAAATGAGGTTAAGCGTACCCTCGAGCAATAGAAAGTACAAGGTAAGGGTTATTTCCTCAATCTCATTATTATCTGAGATTGTTCATGTGTAAGTATTTTCTAAGAAATAATTATCATCGATAACCATATTTCATAGAAAAATTTTCAAAAGGAATATTTTAAGGTTTTATGGGAGGTTCTATTTAACTAGATCATCATTTTAAATGTTTTAAATATTTATCTTTCTAAACACTTTTAATAAATACCCATATTTTCAAAATGATTTTAAAGATTTATTTATATGGAAATGATTGTTTTGAAATGACAATTCTTTTAAAAAGTTTCAAAGTGGTATGGTAAAATTTTATTAAAAAAATTTATTTTAAATGAATTCCTTTATAAATTGTGAGACTTTTAAATGATTTCATAAAGAGGGGTATTTCTCTTAAAGAATTTTACTGATCATTTTCATCTATGTCAATATCATTTGATGGATTTTAAACATGTTTGAAGTTGATTTATTATAGATACAATCTTTCATATTTTATTGAAGGTTTTGTGATATGTTTGACTATGGATGTCCTATTTTTATACCATTAATGGTTCATGGTAAAATTATTCAAATTTCGTATACTAGTTTTAATATGAATGTTTATGTTCTGTTTCAACCTTTTCATATGAGGAATGCATTGTACTTAGTAACTGATGGGTAGATCCCAGTATAGCTCTAGATGCGTCAGTAGGTCTCATGAAAAAATGAGTGTCTTGGCCGAAGAAATTGGAAAAAGAATTTAATTGTAGTCTTGGCACGAGACCTTAACTATGTGGTTATGATGTCCGAAATTATGCATTCCATCATTATGAAATTAGTTATTACATGTGATTATTCGTATAGTAGAATATCCATGTGCATGTTAATATTGTAATTTCTTATTTATTTTTTCCACATTATGTTCAAGTTTATGTTTATAAGGCTGTTGTTTTTATTACAAATCTTTCCTTAAAAGTTTATAGATTCTGCTAAATTATTTACCCCTACTGAGAATCTGAGCTCACCCCTTTCTTATGTTTTATTTTCACAGGATCCGAAGAAGTGTTTTATGATTGAGATGTGGGGTTAAGCTAAGGGAACAATGGAAATCTCAAAGCATTATTTATACTGTGTAGTATGTTTGAAAGTGTAATGTAATGTTCATGTATGTAATCTATTTTCCAAGACTGCTAAACTAATTGGTCCTTCGGGACTTGATTCTTTGTAATCATGCCAATGTATTAAAGTAATTCAACAAATCTGGGTAACTATGGCCGAGGTGTTAAATGATTTGATTTTTTCTTTATAAATTGATCATGAATATATAAATACTATAATTTTGACCTTTATATAAATTTCATATTTATTCAGAATATTTGTATTTTTATTATTATATAAGTGTTAGAAATAGATAATAAAATACACCATTCATTGAGAAGTAAGGTCGTATTTATGCATTAACTTTGATTCCATTTTCTTGAAGGATTGAAATAATGAATGGTAAAAAATATATTATGATTAAAGAATAATTTTTATTTCATATATATCACATATGATCATTAAAAATTATATTATAACATTTTATTTAAAACATTAATGAATCACATTTCTTTGTGAGGTGGTAGTCTGCCATATACATGAGTAACTTTATCGTATTCTCACAGAATAAAAATTAAGAAAGAATATATGATATAATAATTATAGATGTACAATTAAAACATAAATAAACTATATAAATTTTTAGTCAATATTTATATCTAGCTATGAGAGGTTGTAATGGAAAATGAATAAAATCAGTTCATAAGGAGGTGGTTTTTCGTACAAATTAATGATGATTTAATAACCCATTAGATGGAATTGGCGAGGGCTGTATGTAATTAAATAAATGTAAAGAACTATTATATGGAATATTCAAGGTATATTATATCACCATTTCATAATAATAATATAAGTAGGTGTAAAGATAAATAAAATGAAAACCATTATAGAATAATGTTACATCTTCTTTGGGTATCTTCCTTATGTTATCACTAAAAGACGTACTTGGCTTGATTTAAATCCAAAATAATTCTTCTAGGAATATAGTATGGTAGTGATAAATATATTATGTTAGGTATTTTTTGAACCAATTGAATTTGTAAGTCTAAATAGAATAATAGGGTGATGGCCTTTTCATAATTGAGGTGAGTGGTACACTTGTAATTTTTTGATCGAAATATGTATAACCATGTTTTTTCACATCCTCCAATGGCCCGAAGGCCTTCATTTTTTATTGACGTTTGATAATCCACAAGTAAACCGTTTTTTACCTTAATTATTGTAAATAATTTTTCTACATTTTACTATTAATTATGGTAAAAAAATATTCTGAAATTATTATATGAATACTACTTTGCCTATGAAAATTCGTGGTACAATTCACTTTCTATTCAACTCATCTAGTTCGACATCCTTTAAAATTATTTGAATGTTAATGAACACAAAACTTATTTTAGAATCAAATAATGTTAATAACAATACGAATACACACGTGTCTATGAAAAAACATGATATCTAATTGGGTGATATAGTTTTACTAAAAAGGAATACTTCAATTGAAATATTCAATTTTATGTATTCCATTTTAGGGAAAAAATTAACCATGTATCATGTTTGGTTTGTGTTTTTATTTTAAAAAATCACGTGTCCAATATGAAATATGATGGTTATATTAAATTCAGGATAGTTGTAATTAATTTTGGGAAAGAATAGGGGATTTAGAAAAAGAAGTCATTTAATAGTTTAATCTTACTACATCTTTAACAACCTCCTACACAAAAGTACCCAAAACAAGGGATTTCTATATAGTGACATGAGATTACAATTTTCAAATAACGTTGAATTATAAAATTTATTATTACATTATTAGATTTATTTTATTTATATAATCTTTTATATTTATATTCCTATATTTTTATTATTTAAAAATAATAAATGAATTTTATACCAATACACTGCTTAAAATACTTAGGAAAATGAAAATGTTGTGCATTTGTAAGAAAAATAATGGGTTTTAAAACATAAAAACCATTGTTTAAGGGAGAAAAAAAGAATCATTAATGTGAGAATGTAGTAATTAAATTTTTATTAATATTTATTAATTAATATTATAAATTATAATTAACCAAAGATGATATATATATAAATATAAAAAAATATTATAATGTTTTGGTTTTCCTATTTGAAACTGTTTTTTAAAATGTAATTTTGAAATAAATATAGGAAGTATTTTAAATATTGATTTTATTCATGTTGAAATCTAAATTAAATTGATTTACATCTCCATTCCATGTTGAGGATCCATATGTGAAATATATTACAATAGTATCATTTTGTATAAATATTTATTTAAAAACATCTTGTAAATTTATATACAATAGGTATATAGTTTTATATTATAAATATAATAAAGAAAAGTGGTTTTAATCACAGTATACAACAAATATATGAATTTGAATAATTGGATTTCAAAAAAATCCTCAATTGTCATCTTGTATAGTGGGGTTATAAGAAATTCCTTAATTTTTTTGAAACCATTAAACTCTTTAGAAGCCAAATATTTTAGTAAAAATGAAACTTTAAAATATACCAACATTCCAGTACCAATTATATATAACAAAAATAATAACATAATAGTTTTATGGAACTAAAGAGGTTCAAAAATTTGATCACACCTCATAGAATAGGATGTTTTTCATGATCATTAAGAGATTCATAAGGACTTAAATATCCATATAGAAATAATCTTTATTAGATAACCCTTAAATAATTTGAACTAGATTATGTGTATCTTTGTATGGAGATAATGAATAAATTCTAGAAGGGTTTGACATACCAAATTCATTAAGCAAACATTATAAAAAAATAATGTACATTGAATTGGATAGGAAACATGAGAAAATTTATTATGATTTAGGACTCAAATATAATGAAAATCATGAAATATATAGCATACCAGCTAGACTAAAGATAAAAAAATAATAAATATTCAACGTATTTTAATGTTTGAAGTTACCAACAAGAAGAAGAGCCTAAATTAACATCAAAATAAAAATGGGAAATAACACATATGATAAGGACACCGAATAATATTTTCTAATAAATAATTATAAGAACAAATGATGATAATTATATCAATTTACTTCTCATGAATAAAATTATTCATTTAAGAAAATTAATTTCGATTGTACTGTAATATTGTACATTTGAAAAACCATTGAACCCCAATTCATTTTTAAAATTTCAATGCAGATTATAAAGAAGCATATATTACTTCATAGTAAAAAATTATAGATTTATGTACGATTATTGAAGCTACACATTTAAATGGATATTGAATTAATAATATAGTGAAGTATCTATAACAAAACTACATATTTCAATATTATTAACCAATAAAAACTAATGTTTAAGAAAACGATTATTATAAAAAAGATGAAATTTAAGTGTAAATGGAAATTATACCAGCTAAAGACTATTGAATCAAACTCCTAGTAATATTTCTTAATATATATTATAAAAATTATTGTAGATTGACTGCATGTTGAAATTGTAAATAGATTCAATGTGATATAATAAATTTTTTTAATCTATATAAATATATATAGATTATTTTATTAATGACACATAATCTTACAATTGATCATTATATAAAGAAAAATACATAATATTTATTAATCATTTAATGTTTATCCTAATGAGTAAACATAAGAAAATAAATGTGGATGAAAAAATAAATTAAAAATATTATATAATGAATGATGAAACAATGCAATTATCATTATAAAACATATAAATGGTTCTATTTAATAGTGTATGTGTGTAAATATGTGGTGGGGTCGAACAAAGGCCCTATCCCTTTCTCAGGGTTCCCTTCCATTAATGTACATAATCGTTTATACCCCCACCAATATAGTTTCCTAGAAATAAAAAATAAAAAATTGTTTTTATTTTGACAACCAATGATAACTACCATAGTGAATACATTTTAAAGTAGCCATTATAATTAAAAAATCAAGGGAAGTCATCATATAGTTTTCTTCAATCACTATATAATTAACTAGAATGTGACATAAACCCATTAAAATCCATTCATGAGAGAGTCTTTATGGTGATTATAACCTATTCAAGAGACCATAATGGATCTTGGAGTAGAAATAATGTGAAACAAGATTTTGTATTCACACATAGGGAAAATAACTTATTAATAGGATTAGAAGTGCCCCATTAATGAATTAACAATGTAATGTAGAGAGTTATCCCACATTCCCATACAAGGAAAAAATGATTGAATCCAACATAGATAGAAATGAAAATATAAAAAAATAATTTTTAATGATTGAATGTGAATACCTAGAGAGAAATTCATTATTGATATGTACAACCCTCATTAGAACCCAAAAAATCTAATACAAATACTTTTTCATCAATGTGAACCCAACTCTTGAAATAAAAACAATACTTATATAAATTTAAAAACATAAGATAAATCATAGTAAATCACTAAGAATAAAAAAATAAAAAAATAAAGCATTCATTTACACACAGAACGAAGAACAAAGAGAAGAGAGATTACTACCAAAAAAATATCAAACAAATAACCACTCTAGAAGATTAACAGAGCTTATATATAAAGCAGTGACAATACCAAAATAATCACTATACAACAACTTAATATGATCAAAAAGCATCTCATAAAAAATAGATTTTCTTCATAAAAAACCCCACTCATCAAATCAAAATAATACACAATTCAGAAACTAAGAAAAAGAAATAATCCCACTATTTCAGCATCAAATATGATATGAATTGAAAAACCCAACATGCATCAATAAAAAGAAACATGCACATAAAGAAAATGAGAGTCAACAAGAAAATTTATCATGATTAAACTTGATAACCTCACCTTCATGGATGAAATGTTCCTTATACTAGATTAGTTGAATAAATTGATGGAAGTTATGAGATCATCTCAGAATCCCAATCATAATGTGAAAGAGCAAGGGGGGAGATGGAGATGAGGTGTGGGTAGATATTGAATAAGGAAGGGAGAGGGAGAAAGAGTCAAGGGTGGGGAGCAGACATGGAGAGGGAGTTGGAACAAGAGGTCTGAGAGGTAGGGGTAGATTTCAAGATAGGGGGATAATCATGGAATGTGGGAGGCTAATATAAAAGATGGAATTAGGAAAAAGCTTACGTGAATGAAAAATTAAGAGGGAAATCCTTCAATGTGTAGTTGACACATGTAAAATAGAATAACCAAATTTAATATATACAATAGATATAAATTTTGCTGATTAAAAAATTAGAATATATCTTTCCTAATTCTATTCACATAATTATCAAAACATAATTTCATATAAAACCTTGAGATGTGATGAGAAAGTGGTTTTCCAAAGAAAAAATGTTAAAAAGATTAAAAAGTAATTATATCTCAAATAAAAATAAAAATGATTATAATGGCCTAAATAATATTAATAATATATAATTGAGTTAATTTTATTTTCAAATCCATTTTAAATTAAAAAATACCCTTACCAATTCTTTAATAAAAAAATGAAGTTATCAATGAAAAGAAGTGTTTTTCACTATTCACTAGAAAAATAGTGCTTTTATAAAAAACTAAGAAATTCACCCTAAGATAATTTTGACATGATGATTTGAAAAATGAACTTTAGTTTAACATGATAATTTTATAAAAGTCTCTATATTTAATTTAATTAATTTTAAAATAAGGAAATAAAAAATAATATTTTTATGAGAAAAAATTATTTAAAAAAAAGACAGTAAAATTATGTTTATTATTTTAAATATTTTTAATTTATTTAAAACTAAGATATATATAATGGAAAATGTGTCTGTCCATATTTTTTCCTCTATGTTTAATTTCTATGTAATAAAAACATTTATAAATAATTATATTAATTTTTTTAGGTTAGTTAAAACTCACTATTTCATTTAACCTATAATAACAAAGAAATTTAATTTATTCAATAAAATAATAATTAAAAAAATATATTTAGGTTAAATTATACCATAAATAAAAGGAATTTAACCCTAGAAATTCTATAACTCTAATAGAAATAGATGAGGGTACTTCAACATCATTATATGCTCAAGTTCCCACATATCATTCTAACTCTTATGGTTTTTTCAAAAAAATTTAATGAGTTAAGTGGTATTATTTCATAGAACATAAACAGTATGATCTAGAATCTATACCATTTATTACAAAAAAGGAATATCTTTCTCCTATAATATGACCTCTAATTTAAATATATGTGAGTGGGAAAATATGTACTTTCTCAGGAGAGGTACATGGAACACATCATGATCATGTGAGTGATTATGTGAAAAAATGAGAGTCTATCATTCTAATATAGTTAATTACTTAAAATTTAATAATATGAAATGTTCTTAGTTTTCCATTCATTCTAAATCACATGACCATATTTTATAGTGAAAATTAATGAATAAAAATATCACCAACATCAAATATTAAATCTCTTCGATGATTATCAACATAAGAATACATCAGAATATGAGATTCCATGATCTGTCATTAAATTTTTATAACATTCTATATCATTTTATTATCAACCATATGTGCTAATGATTTTTTTCTCCAACATCATTCCTTTACATTAGAACAGTACACTTCATTCTATATAAATATTTATAATGATAAATCAGAATAGTCGTGTGATATATAATGTTATATTAAAACTCAAGAAATGGAAGGTATTTATCCCAAGAAACATTTAAATACCAAGAAAAGATATTATCATATTGTCTAGGTTATGAATTATTATCTAGGTATAGCATTCTATTTGAGGATGATACATTGTGCTAAAACATAAATCTGTAAGTAGATTTGGATAAAGAATTAACCTAAACATTGAGTTCAAATATTAATAGAACTATTATAAATAAATTTTACTCCAATAAAGCCTGGTGAGAAATCTAAATATTAATTCAATATATCCAATGACTTTTTAGTCATTTTTCAAACATTGTTGGAGGAAGAATAGAAAATGGAGGTTGAAAATATATAAGCATGCACTCACTTGAAATAAGAAGAATCTGAATATCATGAGTGGTTTTTAATAAATTAAAACCTTATATAATTATAATTACTATATGGGAAATTAAAGACTGTTATATATGTTTAAAAAATTTCTTTGACCGTTCTTTTATAATTAGAATAAATTTTAATAAGGTTTAAAATGTAGTAGACATAAAGTTTGATGAAAAAATGTATTTTATATAGAATATAAGGTTACGTAAAGACCAATAATCTCTCTATTTTTTATATGATGATAAAATTTGAAATTAGGGAGAATAGAGATGCAATGATTAGAAAATACATTCGCCCTTTCCATTCACACTGATGAAAAAGGAAATCCACCTTATTCCCATAACATATGTGTGAAATATTTTTTCTTACAATGGTTTGAATTGAAGGTGTATCATGCTCCCTATTAATGGTAATTTAGATGTAGTGATTTCGTTAAATTGAAGATAAAATTGAATTAGTTCCCTTTCTGAACTAATATAACATTAATGTGCACATTTTCAAATCCAGTTATCCACAAAATGAAAATGTAATGAAATGGTTGTCTTTAATGATGTTTAATCATACTATTAAATCAGGATATTACTATGAGATTTTTTTTTTATTTTATTCAAAATATTTATAAACTTAATATCTATATTTTGGATATATCCACCTATGTTAAGATAATTTAGAGTTCCACCTAGATACTGAGATAAGTAAAAAATAATAAAAAATATAATAATTATAATTCAATAAAAATATGAATATTATGGAAAATAATTAATGTGGTTTCATATATAAATTATGTTTTCTTAGACTCCCACCCATGGTTATAAACAATTTATCCTAACATTATGGGGGAGTAATTTATTTATTCAAAGACATCAAATTTTATTCTTGAAAGAGAATTCAAGGCCATTTTAGATGTTTAAAACCTATCAAATTTTAAATGATTTATTTTAATCTATGTGTTCATGTGAGTATATGAAATCAAGTTGACATATTAAATTAAAAATTATTATAATAATTAGTATCAATTAACAATATTTTCTTAATTTTTTTTGACAACCTCTAATAATTGTAATGATTATCTCATTGTAGTTTTTTTAAACATTTATTTGATATTGGGAAATATTTTTATCTAAATCATTATCACTTTTTTCAATACTCAGTATTGATTATGTAGACATAGAGTTTAATGGTTGAAGGTTCCATTCATGAGTATAAATATTCTCTTTGATAATATTTATTTATAATCTAAAAATGGGTGATAATAAGATGAAATTAAATATTGATGGACATGTGGGATAAAATGACTGAATAGAATGCATCATGTTAGAATATATCGACATATCATTTTAGTGTGATTTTTTTAAAAATATAAAGTGGGATACTTTTTATCTCATTTTATTTGTTATTTATTTTTTACCATTGAAAATTTACTATAAATTATTGTGTGAAATAATATTAGAAGACAAATCTTGGAAGTTAGTTCCTGATGTTTTAAGAATTTCATATATGCAAAAGTAAATTAACTATAATTCTTTGATATCTAATTATAATTTATGTAAAGGGTGTTTGAAGACATGAATTCCCTATATATTTCTAGTGATATTTTAAATATCTCAAATAATAATGTCATATAAAGATTACATAACTATTATTATATTTATAAAATTCAAAGGGTGATGTTGATTTGATTTAAATAAATATATTTAAATGATGTAAAATGTTCGACCCTTGTGTTTGGAATGGTTTTTTATTTTCTAAAAGTAATTTACAATGTGGTGGAAAAATTATTTCTACTCATGGTCAGCCAATGAAATTAATAACCATGTTATCTTGGGGAGAATACAATATAACCTCTAAGGACAGACAATGTTTTTAGGATTATCCTTTACAAGTTGTAATATATGTGTATTGAGTCATTTTTTGGTTATAAATACTATATGTGGTGGCACATTTCTCCACCAGAGAGCCCCATCTCAAATATATTTTAACAGGAGATAGATAATGGGTCCCGGGAAATGATTCACCTCAATCCCATGTTTATTTTCAATTATGGAAATGAATATACTATATAATATTAATTTATTTGATTTAAAAATGTTTTTACATTTATAATACCACATTATTACTCACACCACTGTTTTCATTATAAATATATATGATGCTTCATGAATATCCTCTATTTATAAAGATTGGGATCTCATAATATTACATGTGATAGTTCTTGGGGATTATAGAATTATCATGTATTATTATCTTTAAAATTATTATCTGAAGGTCAAATATGCATGTATATTCTTGGAAAAATATAAGATAAAAACATGGTATAGATTACCAAAATATTGTTAGTGAATAAATTTGGCCATTCTTTCATAAGTATACTAAAATATTAAATTAAGAGAATCAAAAGTTAATAATCACTACACAGATACATAATGATCATTGAATTCTAAAATAATATTAGAATATTAAAAATATCAAAGTTAAACCTTCATATATTATGTCTTTGAGAAGATTATGTCTTTATATATATTAACTTGTGGCCATATGACATTATTCATATGTCTTGTACATATAAATTCTATATCTTACGAATTGTTCATACAACTTTTAAGGAAGTGTAAGTATTTAAATATTTTTAGGATTTATAATATCTAAAAATTTATCAAATCTTGATCCAAATAAACTCATTCAATTCTATGTGGTCATAATTAAAATAAATAAATTCTTAGAGATTTTATTATAAATATAAAAAAATTCATAATTTAAAAAAAATGTGTATTCCTAGGATTATTCAACACAGAAAATAGAGTATCCATGATTGCAAAAATTAAATTGATTTATAAATTTATATTTAGTTCAAAACACATGAATTAATAATTTGTTAACATAAGAATAATACTATGATTTTTGAATAATAAATTTGTCATAATTATTATTCTTTGATGACACACTTTTCATGTATAATTTAAAATAGATACAATGATTTTTTAATTGTCATGGTAGTTTTGAAAATCTAAGTAATTAGTAATTCAGAATAATATCTATGAACCAATGGAAGAGAATTACTGCTTTCTTAATTTCAATGATTCTTGTTAATTCAAAACAATGTATTGAAAATGAAATATGAGTATATATAATATGAAATAACGGAGAATAAGTAATAAAAAATGGATCCTACATTTAGATATACAAATATATAAAAGTTATTTTTTAAGAGAAGTTGTTGATGGTAATTTATATATTACAAAAATAAGAAAAGATCATTTCGGTTTTGACCGTTGAAAAAAATATGAAATGTCATATTTAATTTGAATATAGAAATCATGATGTTTCATAGATATTGGAAGAGATCTAAAAGATGTGTCTTACATACATATTCCATGTGTCTAAGAGAAGAGGAAGAACTAATATTGTCTAATGTTAACTAAAGAAAAATAAGGAGGGTGGAGAGGGGATTTTTTTCTATGAATACAGTAAGGAAAATATTTCTAGCACATATATAAGGTATGGAAGCTACATACTTACATATATGAAGTTGGAAAAAAGTGTATTTTCTCACTAATATGAATACAATATATGACCAATTTATTTTATTCTATTATCCATTTAAGAGAATATAAAGAAGAAGATAAAATCCCCATAAAAAACATATATAACCATAACCTAGAGAGAGAAGTTTTTGTTTTTTACCCAAACTATTATCATTTTAAAGTGTGGGATTATCTTTTCTATGAGATGCATTGATACATAGTTGGGAGATATGAAAATGTGAGTTTTATGCATAATCCATACTCTTTACATCTCATATAGTTTTATAAATGGTTCATCTGTTCCTAGGTATTATAGTTCACACTAACAATTGGCCTATCTCATGAAGAGGTAATCCATTAATGTCATTTTTCATCTTGTGTGTGTGTGTTAGAATATGTTTTTAGAAAGAATAAAAGTGAGAATTTGGAGCCAAATAACCATACACCATTAAAATTGAATAATAAAAAATGAAAAGGTATAAACATATAATTTGAATTAATTGTCACAAAATCTAATTAACCCCCCTCTCAATGATTAATTCATACATAAATGGCACCCTCATAGATAATATAATCTTTATCAATATTATAAGCACAATAAAGTTTGGATGAAATAGTTATTACAGATGGAACCATATGGTTCTTCCCTATATTCCTTCTCTTTTTCTAGAGGTTATTGATTCTACCCCAATTGTTTATAATATTTTAGTAGGATGGCCCTATAACACATACATATAACAAAAACATTTCTTTAGATGGAAATGAAATTAACGAATTATTAATGTATTTATTTGAAAAGGTGTATAAATTTGTTATAGGATTCAAAAATACCAAAATAATTTGAGATAGTCTGGAAAATAATAGGAAATGGAATTTTAATATTAAGTAAAAGAAAGAAAATTTTCAAAGAAGAAAAAAGGTATATTTTATAATAGAATGAGAGGATATACTTGATGTATTTTTTAGAAGATTAAATTATATTGTTAACAAAATCAAGGTTTTTTATGTCACTTTATAAGATTATTTGACTGTTATTAAATTAAGAAGAAACGATTTGAATAGATTTCATCGGAGGATTTAAAATGTTGAAGATAAATATATATTGTTTGATTATAATTTATATGATATTATTGTCTCCTATAAAATGGGAGAATATTATTCCACATGATGTATGGAAATAAAATACTATAGGGTAGGGGTGTTAATAGTCCTTTGAAAATATTCAAAATAATAATCAATATGAGATTACTATAATGTTGAGTAACAGTGCAGTGAAGTGTTCAAAACATAAAGTAGTGGAAATAAAATATTAAGCATATTATTTCTATATTACTTCAGTTCACCAATATACTACAATACTCAGAAGAAATATCAGTACCCCCAATGAAACCAGACATTTAATGTAGAGGAAATAATTTTATAGTCTATTCCTTCTAAATACATGAAAGTAAAACCAAAAACTGAATTTTTACATGAGTCAAAAAATATACATGAATTTGTAATTGAGGCACAAAAAATATTAACATTACATTAATTTGTTACTAAAAAACAGAGGACCTTCCTTTTGATTGATAGAATAACCAATACCCGACTTTCTTTTTATCAAGAATGTATATACTATCTCTTTAGAATAAACAGAAGATGAAATCTTTTAACAAATATAAACTTTAAAATAATAAATATTTATGGAGAACAGAATATATGAATATTAATCTATTTTTCCAATGATGGATCTCTTCAACAATAATTAATGAAACATTGAAGATACATCATAATCGTACTAATGAAACAGTAGTCAAATAAGATCTTAGTACTTGTGTATGATGTGTCACTTAATTGTTTTCACCTCATCCCTTGATAATTATTTATTGAAATATAAATAATGGTCATCTATATTCTATCATAATTTTTTGTGTGTACAAGAGTTTCATAAACTAATCACTTACATTAGAAGTTAGAACGTAACCACCTATCCTTTGTTTATCACGAAATAAAATGTAATTAGTTTATAACACATCCACCAATCCCTAGTATATCATGAAACAAACCATTTTTGGTTAACTACATAACCACCATTAATAAAAAAAGTCTCAATAACTATAACATAATCATAAATTATGTAATATTGCGTCATAAAAACATTCTTAAGAAAAATATACTTTTAATTTTGAATTATAATATTTTTTGAAAAAAAAAACAATTTGGAGAACATTTTATTTGAAAATAACCATTTAAATATAGAAAGTATGCCTCAATGAATATATTATTCTCGATTATAGGAAATTTATCTCATGCCGTAAAAGTAAAAAAATATTCCATCTTTATTTTTTCAGAAACAACATCAAAGTACCTCATTTGGAAAATGATAATAAGACCCCATAAAATTAATTTTTTAAAAAATAAAATTTGGTAATAAATAAATTTTAAAAATTATAAAATAAAAATGAAATCATTTTCTAAAATAATTTTATAAAATATAGATACAGAAAAATATATTTTTATGGGAAAATTCTAAAATTAATTTTCAAAGAAAATACCTTAAATTGAGTATGATTCATCACATATGACCTTTATATTCCTATATTATAAACTAATTCAAGTTTTATACTTTTTTAAGAATAGTTTTTATTTTTATTATTCATAGTATATAACATATTATCTTATTATATACAATGAGTTAATCATTTAAGTTAATGTTAGTTATTTTTATGATATTTGGTACATATGTCCAAAAATGACTTCTATAATTTGAATATTGTCAAAAATATCATAATTAGTTCATATAAATAATATAAATCATGATATTATTATAATTTTTATGAATAAATTGTACTTTTTATTCAATCCATCAAATATTTCCATGAAAATTGAGCTACATTAAAATCGTAGAGATGGTAGGTTATACGTATGCATGAGTGACGTTTCCATTTTCAATGGTCATTTTTGGAAGAATATAATTACTATTTTATTATTATAGAATTAAAATTTCATCATTAATATTATAATATTAATTTTATTATACTTATATATATATATATCATCCATGTGATGTTGGGATGAAAAAAAATTCCACTACATAGTGAAGGTGATTGTTGACATGTACACATGAATAATGTTATAATTTTTATGTGAATGGAATGGTAAGAAAGTAATTGGTATATTATAATTTAATAATGATAAATATTTCATTAATATCACATATATACCTTAATTACATCATTATAACTAGAATGGAGATTTGTTCATGGAAAACGAGTTACATTAGTTCACGGGGCGGTAGTCTGCCGTACACAGAAAGAATCAGTTAATTTTTTATTTGACAACATTAGAGATTGATACAGGACATGAAACTAACATAATATCATATCAGTAAATGGATTTCACCATATTGTTTCTATTATAATTGTTAAATAAGTTTTCTGTTCAGTGTGAGAACAAAAAAATTATAACATATAGAAAAAAATATACATCTTTTTTGGGAAACCTTCTTTTTCTTATACCTTAATACCTATATATATGGATATTTATAAAAAACAAGACAAATATAATGGATTAATAGATCATAGGATGATATTTGTATATTTATTTTTTGAACAATTTTTTTGGAAATGTAATGAAATAAGAAGAAGAGGTGTCTAATTATAAATGAGGGGTGGGGAACTCTTAGAATATCTCACAATAATTAATTTTTATAAAATATTATTGAATAAAAAATAGTTCCAAACTTATTAATTTTGAATATAATATAATTATGGGTAAAAATATTATCATTAAATAAAAATATAATTTTTATTTTACTTTATTTATACCCTTATATTTTGGATGTAATATCTATTTAATTCAGTTACCTCTTACGATAAGCAAAAATTATTTTTAAAGTTTGATGGTTAATATATTTTTATAAAAAGAGAAATAGAAAAAAATGAGGCATGTTAGATATTTTCATCCTACCACTAAAAAAATTGGCAAATTTAGGATTTATAGTAATTTTATATCACTTCATAAAACTTTATTTATAATAAAATAACAGTAATGTTATTTTTGAGAACTATTAAATACTTTGACTTTTAAAATATCAATAGAATAATTATAATTAGAAAAAATATTTTATTATATACATAACATATCATGGTAACATATAATTATTTTTAATTATATTAATTTTCTCAAATTACATTTATTTTAATATTTTTAATAAACTTTATTTTTTAATTTGAATATTTATTTAATTACAACATCATCAATGTGAAAGAATGTAATGTTACTATTTAATCACTAAAAATTAAAAATAAATTACCATGATAAAGATAAATATTTATTATTTATAAGTAATACTTATAGCCAAATATATCAATTTTATTACACCATATTAAAAATAGTAAACATGTTAAAAATAGTAAACTTATTATAAACAAGAGTTTGAGAGGTTTTACTTTTTGTGAAATAAAATAAAATAATATTCATAATGCCATCTAATTAAACATAAAAGGTTATAAATAAATTTTTTTCAGTAAAATACGTTTAATTTCATAATAATTGACTCTTTAATTCATTATATACTTAGATATACTCATATCTACATAATAAAAATACATTTAATGTTTTATTTTGACTCTGATAGCCTTATGTAATCATTGTGAACACAATTGGATAATCCACTTGTTATATAACTCTAAAATTTATGTATTACCATAGAAAATATATATAATAAATTATAATTAATATCCATGTTTATCAAGTAGTCATATTATTGTAAATAAACTATTGATGATAGAGAACATGATTTTTTTAGTGTTGTGTATGCTTTACATTAACACTAAAAATCATTTTCATAATTATTAGATAATAATTTATAATCACATTGTTTTAAATTATTTTGGAATTATATTTATATTATATTATAATAATTTGGTCCTTCCAGAAGTATAATATGTTTTTATATTTTTTAAATCTCTTATCAATATAAAAAATATACCATGTTTCATATAAATATTATTCTTTACTACTCTCTAAAAATTTAAATTCCTTTAAAAAATGTTAAAAAATAATCCTAGGATAAATTTGGAATTATGAAACAAAAAAAAATACATTTCATGGAATAAAATTTCCATAACTAATTAAAATTAATTTTAAATGAATTTTTAAAACATGACGAAAACTGCTTTATAGAAATAAAATATTTTTTTCTTAAAAAGGCATATTTATGTTTAAAATTTGATTTTATACAAAATTAAATGAAAAATATGATTATAGTAAGCATAAATGAATTAATAATTATTTAATGTAAATAATTGTTCATTAAAACCCTATTACAATTAAATTGAACATCACAAATATTTGAAAAAAAAATTAATTTTTCAATAAAAGTATATATTTTTCACTATTCACTGGGAAAAAAATATTTTCCAAAAAAATTAATAATTCATCATAAGTTAATTTTGATATACTGATTTTTAAAAAATATTTTTTTAAAAAAATAAAATTTATATAATTTCAAATAAATTAATATAATATTAACTGAAAAAATATGGAAACTAGTTTTTGAAGAAAACATATATTTGAAGAATAAAATAATCTTAATAGAAATTTATATTATTATATTTTAAAATATTACCATGAAATTAATATAAAGTTGGACCATTAAATTTCTTAAAAAATTAGTAATTCTTATTCATACCCTCAAATTAACTGTTAGGTTATACATTTCACTGTAAAATAATATTTTGTAGCTTGTTAAAATTTAATGTGGCTTATCTTGTATGTTGTCAAACATAGTTTTTTTACTTTCCATTATTGAGAGGCTACATATAATGTATACATTTATCATATTAGAACACATTCAATTATAGTCGTTACTATATATGATGCTTTGTTTTAAAAAATATAGAATGATAAAAATTTTAATCCCATATTTCAATTAAAAAATATATAAAAAACAAAGAATGAAATTCATTATTCCCAAAAATAATTCAATGATTTTTTTTGTACCAAACAACTTATAATATAAATGTTAAATTTTTCATATTTTTTCTATATTAATAAGAAAACTTACATAAATTGAATAAAATTACATTTTATTATAGTATATAAATTCACTAAAATAGATTACTATTATATGAATATAGTGCTTGTGTTTATATATATAATTTATGTATAGAATGATTACACAATTAAAACATTTTTTTTATTTTTTTAATAAAATATGTTTAAAAATAAAAAAGTTATAAAAAGTATTTTTTTGAGTTTCATCAATAATAAATATAATACTAGTAGAGATCTTAGTAATGTGAGATGATAGAAAATTTTACAACTATTAGAAGTAGATTTATATTTTAGATGATAGGGAAAAAATCATACAACCATTACATTTGAAAAAAAGGATCTTTCATCCACAATTTGGGATACCCATAATGGATTTGATACATCTAACACTTCTGTTTTATGCTACTATTAGAAAATATGAGTATTATATTGTTAATGTTCTAGTGTTCCTACAATTATTATTCACAAGAAGTTAGGAAGTGATACTGCAGGAAAAATGTAAATTCTACAGTTACTTTTGGAAGTGGAACTACCGGTCAAAGAAGATCCAACCTATAGAATATGATCCTATTGTTAGTTGATTAAGATTATTTCACTAAATAGATGGTATACTAATATTGTGCTACCACCCGACCAGGGGTTATACCATGCATGTGGAAGGAAAATGGTTACACTGTAGAAGGGCGATGGTATAGTTCCACACTACAACAGAAAGAATATGAATCAGGTTTTTAGTAAGTGCATGGACACACATGACTAATGATGATTTTAGTCAGATGTGATTCTTTATGTGAGTTTCAAGGTTGTTTCAAACTATCATTGAGAATGATAAGTGTGATTGAGTGGAAAAACCATAATTTTCAAGTGGATAAACCAAAATTATGCCACTATTTTTCTTATTTAAAATTATCAAGATAATACCAATACATACATGGATGAATATATTGTATTTCAAAATCATAGGGTAGGATATGGAATATGACCCAAGGTATGGAATCCCCCTTTTTCTTAAATAAAATCTTCATTACATTGTACAAAATAGAGAATCTTTTAAAGTTTAGTTTATTGGAAATAAGGTACATAATACATGAAAAATTAGAACATTCTTCTAAACATTTTTATAGTCCTATTAATTGGTTCATGTTATGTAATTTTACTGTATCTCATAACATGGTGACATACATAAGAGGAATGGGTGACAATAATTCCCAGCAAGTAAAAACAAGGGAAATAGTTTAATTCTGATCTTTAGGAATATCCATAAGAACTTGAGGAAATACATAAAGGCATGCGAAAGAAGAATAACATAAGAATACTATCATTAATTATAACATAGAAATGTGGATAAAATTTTTTAACTGAGTCATTAATAATATAAACACCAAGGTTTATCAGCGATGTTTCATTAAATTCACCAAGGTTATTCACCAAGGTATCATAAAACATGTCTTCTCTAGAGAATAAATTATTTACCCAATGAATTAGAGTGCCATAAATACACACCCTTACTATATATTAATTAATCTCAGTAATATGGTTCATAATAAATCATTTCATAAATAACATGTGGATTGTAAATCAAATGGGTTTCATATCAAAATCATGTTGTTTTAAAAAATAGTACATAAGGATAAGATCATTATTTCATTATTATCCCATGAAAAAGGATGAAGGGTTTTATTTATGTGAATCTAGAAATAAAATAGATAATTTTTAAACCTATTTTAATACCCCTAGAAAATAAATATGATTGGGTATTCATATAATAAAATAAGATAATTTCTTGAAAAAAAGAGAGTACTTTTGAGAAGAAAATTTGCCAACATAACGAGTATGAAATAAGGTTTTTGAAAACAATAAGAAGAAAGGGTAATAGTTTCTACCCTTAAAAAACCACTAATATTGTTAAGTGATTTAAAAAATTGGTTAGAAGAACATTATCCATAAATTTTAAATACATGCCACAAAAAATGAAGCTTGAAATGAAATGAGATACTGGGATTTCCCTTACCATGAAGAGTGTTCCTAAAACCAGAGGATCAGGACCTTGAGGGCATGCGGAAATAATGGGTGGACTCTTTGTTTAGTTAATGTATGATATATTTGTGGATGATGAATTATGTGTGAAAATAAATATATAAATGGTTGGGTATTTACAGAAAAAGAGGAGGATTTGTTTATTAATTTATTTATACACCTAGGTATAGGTAAATGGAAAACCCAAGGTTTTCCCATGGTATTTTACCATTATACTATCTTCTTGGGACATTTATTGTGATATAATAATCCAAAATATTTGACCATAATTTTATATTACATAATACATCATTATGATGAAATTAAACATAATGACAAACTCAAACTACATTGTAACTATTCAATGAGACAATTATTTCACAAAATTCTAAAAAATTCACACTAACGTAATTTACACAAGATAATTTATAAAAGTATATTTATTTTATCTTAATTATTATCTAAATATGATAATTTTAAATTTTAACGATAAAAATACTTAGTTATTAAAAACAATAAGAGATAAAAAATGCATAGTGATATTGCAAAGTGAAATTTCTAACACTTGAAAAAAATAAAACTATTTTGACATTTATATTAAAAATTAGTGTTTTAATCAAAATATTTGATTAAAATAATTATGATTTATAATACCTTAATTTACTATAATAATTATAACATTTCTAAAAAGTACAATTTCTGTCAGAAATATCAAGTTATGAAATTTGTAATATTTTTAAGAAAAAGTAAATTCAAAATAGAATTGATGGAATAAAAATTTTACTTATATAAATGGATTACACATTAAGTAACCATGGAATTTAAAAATAACCCATTATATCATCTACACAAAACCTAAGGGTTATGGTGTGTGATGGTTATAATGACTGTAGCAAGTCATACATAGATATTACATCTTTTTAGATGAATATTCATTACATTTTAAAAATGAATGCTTGAGGACCATAATAGTTTAGTGTATTGGGAACCTTATATCATAATCTCTTAACTTGGTTTAAGATATTAAATATCTTCCATAATGATCTTACCCTTTTTTTTCTTATCTATAAACATTTTTTATATCCTGGGGACATGAAAACATAAAAGGGGTGAGCTCAAATGCTCATTAAGGGTAAACTTAGTTAAAATAAAACACACCCTAAAATAAGAAAATAGAAATATGAACATAGAGTTCAATTATCAAAGTCATGAGTAATGAAATAAATCTTGGTAGTTCATAAGGAATATATGATAAATGAACCTAAACCATGATAAAATAACAATGAAATAAAACATGGAATAATGGAATGAAAATAAGCAAATTATATGATTTCTATTGTAGAAAATCCATTACTTACAAGATCATCATACTGGAAAAAGTCCATTACTGAACTAGGTTTATATGCAGTTCCAGCCATGTATTACTAAACCAAATTTACTTGTCATCCAGCCATGAATTACTGAATTGTATTTTTTTCTATTCCATTCATGTCAATATCATGAGATAAATATCCTTACCCAATACATTTTAGGGATATATAAGTCCCACCCATCTCACAATGAAATAATTCTTACATGTGCCACAAAAAACATAAATCATCCATCATAGCCTAAACCAAGAAAGAAAATGGGTTTTATAAACATCATTCTATCAAAACATAATCCATTTAAAATCTCATTTTATAATTAACATAATGAAATCCTAATAAAAATAGGGATAAAGACATAAATCTATTTTAAGATCATCATCTTATATGGAAAATAATTTTGATAACCTACTTGATCTTAATTATTGAGTAAAATATCCTTTCTTCTTCAAAAAATGTATTATATTCCCAAAATTACTAGCAATTTTAAAGTAAAATAATTTAGTTGAAAATAAAATTGAAATCCTGTAGATGAAGCTTCATGGAAATAAGGTATTAAGAAGACATAAAAACCAATTTATGTAGTATAAGTTAAGAAAAACATTCTTCTCGTATTATTTATAGAAAAGTCAAAAAGTACTTTGTAATTATAAAAGAATAAAGATTCATTCCAAACATTATAATAAAAGAAAAAAATTGGTATAAATGAATTTAAACATACATAGTATAATAGTAAACTTTTGATGAATTTTTTTTATAAAACATGGACATAGATGATAAATATACCCCTAATAAATACTTATGTGTAAATAATATCAGATAAAAATGAGATTGAAAAATTATCCCTTACCACAGGTCTGATATGCTTTGTACATATCCAAACCTTGTGTATAAAAATTTAAATAATTTCATTGGCATTAATACAGAATCATATTTATTTATATTATATCATATATGGTCGTATTATCATTTATTTTTTAGTAACATTTCATTGTTACTAGTTTTTTGGGTGTTAACTACTTTATGTTCATATGCATGTTTTTCCAAATAAGATATTTTTTCTCACCATAGGTTATAGTTATATCATTTACAGAATTATATTATCATAAAATATATCATATTTATTCATTAAATTCATTTATATAGTCATTCATTAATGAAGATCATTTATAATGAATCACATAACATCATGGAGAGGGTAAGCCATACGTACACACGAGCGACGATATGATTCCCACAATTTCTGAATGGTACTGAAGTGGATGGTATATAATATTTCATAATCAATATCATTTTATAGTAATCATATATATTTATTATTTCCATCATTATACCAATTCATGTATATTTGTGATGAAAAATTGATTACACCACTACATGGAGATGGTATGTCGTACGTACGTACGTGTGGTGATTTCATTTATTAAAGGATGGATAAAAGATGTAATATGATTTTTTTATAATTTTAATACCATATCAGTATATTAATGATACTATAATTATTACTTTTTAATGAAACAACTAATAAAGTTCAAGTATAATAAGAAAAAAGATTTATTGAATATGTAGAGGAGATTACCTCTTCTTTGATGTACTTCCTCTAAATATCCTATTAGAGTACTATAGTTGGTTTTGGATGAATAAAAGACCCTATACAATGTAACTAGAGAAGTTTATAAGGGAATAGATCAGGGTATGGCTGATCTTGAAGGCTTAAAATGAAGCGAGTAGAGCGGGTGGACGTGCCCTTTATAATGAAGGTGAGGGGTACTTTTAGAAACCTCAAAAATATTAATTTATTATCAATTCCTACACCACTAAAAAATCCTATAAAATATCCCAATATCAATTATTATATGTTATAGGGTTGTAATCTCATAATCCAATAATTTTTGGACAAGTTTTATATCAATTTAATCCTTATCTTTTAATTTAACACTTATTTATTCTATTTGATTTTTAACTAGGGTAACATGTATTTTAATATTATAAAGGTGATATATTTACATAGGTGATGAAAATTAGAACATAAATGAACATTTTAGAACATAATAATTTTTCTATATTTTTAAAAATGGTTTCTTATTTTTAAATAATTTAAGAACTCATTATTTTTTAAAAAATATCAATTGTGTCAATTTTGACACTATTCATTTCATAGATTTCTAAATATATCAAGAAAAGGTTAAATCCGAGATCTAAATACTTTATCATATCCCTCTAGGGTCAACGGAATTTATATGATTCATAGGAAAAATTAATGACCCCATATTATATTTATTTTCATATTTTTAATAACATTTATATAATATTTCCCTTAATAAAATAATTATTACATCAAATTTTTGTAATTATTTAAAATTATTATTGAATGAATAAAAATAAAAAATAAAAACTATTATGAATTTAAATTTACTATATTTCATAAAATTATATGTAGTCGAATTTATCTTCTTGAAAATCCAACATTAAATTTTTTTATACACATTAAAGTATGAATGTGACAATTTTAACATTACATTAAATAAAATAATATAATTGTACTAATATATTACATATAGATCCAAATGGTCCATAACATCACAATTGGATGCTTTTAGTTGATATATACTTGAGATATAAATTTTGATAAAGTGTTTTGGACCTTTAATGGTTAAAATCATTTTAATAAAAATTAGTTTATTGATTTTTTATCAATTATATAATTTCTGCATCATCAATAAATAAATAAATAAATAAATATATATATATATATATATATTTATGATAATTGTTACTTTCATAAAAATTAAAAATATATTACCATGATAAATATAAACATTTTAGATTTAAAATATGTATTTATAATTGAATTTATCTTCTGTGTAACAATACTTTAAGGACGACGAATTATTTAAAACTCGAATGTGACATCTTAAAATATTCATTAAATAAAATATTATAAATACCATAATATCTCCCAAATGGCCCCAAAAACGTGAAATATAAATTAATATGAGGTAAATATGTTTTTAAAATTAAAAATTACAATTTATATTTGTTTATAAAATACATTTTTTCATATGTAGATATATGATAGATATTAATGACAAAAAAATGACACTCTGTGTCTTTCATTGATTTAAATATTATTTAAGTCATTTTCATGGTCATGTGTCCCATAAATGACATAATATAAATCATTATGTGTTAAGGGTAGAATTCCATTCATCAAAAAATGTTTCATTTGTTTTTTTTCATTTTATAGTAATTATAATATTATTTTTAACCTAAATTATTAAATTTTCCATTTACCATGATAATAGAATTTACTAGGGTTAGTATTCATATTGGTAAAAACTAATAATGACCTAATAACAAAATTTGGACATCTTGAATCCGAATTTGACATCCATTTCTCAAAATTCAATACATAGAAGTTTAATAATTAAATTTAAAATAAAACTGTTAAATTGTAACAAAAAACAGTTTGTGGAAAATTTCTCCTTTATAATTGGAAAATGTTTTTATAATAAATTAATGTATAAAATATTTAAAAAAAACAATAAATGGATAAAATTTAACTAATTAAAATTTTAAACTAATCCAAAACAATATTTTATAATTTAATGACTTTAAAATATATGAAATCTATATTTTCACTATTCAACAAAAAAATACAACTTATCAGAAAAATACACAAAATTAAAACATAGTAAATTTTTATATTTCATATTAAAATTAGTATTATATTTTTTCATATTTAATATAAAATGTGTCAAACTAGATTAAAAATTGGTGCACAATCAAAAGTTATAAAAAATAACTTTTTTTGAAAAGTACTTCTTTTATCCAAAATATTGAATTTGGTCTTATATCATGTCTAGAAAACACATAAGATGAATATTTATGTTATATAAAATTAAAAATGTGGCTAATAATATTCATAAAAATTATATTATATTATATTTTAATAATATATTGTCGATTAGTGAAACTCGGTATTACCTGCAAGCTATCGAAGAAGGTCTCTCTTGCATTTAATGTAATATAAGTCAATGTTATGTTTAGAGAAATCTTCCTTTAGTGTTATATATAGCATAATCCCAACAAAATTTCTTTATACATTAATAAAATATATACTTTGCTAACTAGGTTCACTCTCTTTCTTATGATTTACGATTCATGCACATTGGAAAATTCATGAAGCATATACCTTCTTTGAATTTATTAAGGAAGTCCCTTAAAGCAATTGGATTTACTGGTTTCCATATTGGATTGATGAACTATTCAAATGTCGTTTTTCAATTCTCTTATGAAAATGAGTTTTATAGGCTATGGGTGAGGCGCTCGTGGGTTTTTGTGGGTTGTTATAAGAATGTTTTAAAATGGACCCCAGATTTTGATCCTTATGTGGAATCTCTTATTATTCCTGTTTGGATTGGCTTCCTTGGACTTCGGCTTCTCCTATTTAAAAAAATCACATAGCGTCCGATTACCAGCCTTATTGGACATCCATTAATTCTTGACTTGGAAAAGAGGAATATCTCAAGACCCTCTGTTTCTAGGGATTTTACTGAGGTTGACATTTGACAAGGAGTAACATCCCAAATCTGGATACAGAATGGAAATTCTAGTTTCTTTTAGGAAGTGGTATTTGAAAACCTGCCTGATGAATACAGTGATTGTCTTAATATTGGGAACACTACGAAGGATTGTGGCATTAGGGAAGTACGTCCTCAAGCTCATAAAATGGCATGGGTTGAGAAAGGTAAGAAGAAGATGGGTCAGGAAGAATGTAATGATACACTTATAGTTGCTACTGTCCCTTCTGAAGTTCATGATCATCCTGGAGGACTAAATGAAGTTGATGGAAAACCTGATGAGTTTACGAATCAAGATGTGGTCGAAGACTAGATTGACATTATTGAGGTTGAAGACCTCTCAGGTTTTTTAGATGCGGCTCATATTGTACCAGGAGACACTACTGATTTCCCCACCCCGGTAGAAGACAAGGAGGAGCCTAGTTAATCTTTTAAAACCCATAAATATGTACATGAAAATGCATGTCACGCTGAAGAAGACTTCATACATTCAAGTGATAAAAAAGGAAAAAAAATCATTGCTGGTCCTGGATGGTTTCATATACCTTTTTATAAGAATGAAAGGAAGATGAAAGATTATTCTAAATTGGAGTGAAACATTGACACCAGATACATAGAGAGATGCACTAAGAAAATGAACCCTCCTCCACAGGTTCATGTTATCAAGGACCCCCCCACTCTTTGATGATGAAAACCTGGATGATACTCCCAAGCTAAAAAATCATTACAAGATTTTCAAGTAGGGATTTTAGGAAGAGATTTACCCTTGCGTTGAATATCATGACACTCTGACCTTCCAAAGACATCAGAAGGGGGAGATATCTGCTCATGAATATTTGAAAATTATAGAGCTCACTCTTTCTAAAATTGCATTGGGATTTGAACGGATCACAACGTTGACCACCTCCATCTTTCTTGGAAATATATTATGTTTCAGCAATGTAAGACGCGTATATGGAGTTGCTTTTAATGTTTACACTGGGATAACTCCATTTTTTCTAATTCTGTAATGGTTGCTGGTCCTGGTGTAGAGGAGTTTGGTTGCTACATGGTGTTTTTTGGATCAATATTTTAGGAGGGGGTTGATTCTTATAGGATATTTTTTTATAATGTTTTTTACCTACATATCATGCTATCTTTTATGAGGTTTTCTACAAAAAATTTCTAATATCTTGCAATAAAATTCAATAGCGGAAGTGTGTGATGTGAAACCGTATTTTATCTCACTGAAGGATGTTCTCATGTGACTCGCAGATCGAAGTGAAGCTATTTGTATTTTATTCTTACTTGGGAAGCTATTGTTTCACAAATGTGATGCTATGCTGATTCCAAAAATTGTTGTATTCTCGAGTCAACACTTGGAAGTCAAGTTGCTCCATGATCACATTTTCAGATATGATGAGGGTTAATGTCCTTGATGATTCTTTGAAGAGCAGGTATAATGGTAAGAAGAGGGATTATTAATCAGGCCATCCTCAAAGGAGTAATAATACAGGTGACAAGGAGCTCCAAGGGCGCTTGGGGGCTGATTATTTGGGTCTTTCTTCACACAAGGGGAGGGTCACATCATCAAATCCTACTTTTGAATGATAGAATAGTGAACCAACAGCGGGTTCTAATTGGAAATCTTTAGTTAGGGGTATTTCACTGACGTGCGTACTATAGACTATTTTTTTTCTTTTAATTTTTAGATTTTGTAAGCTCATTACACCTCATGTGTACACTGTTATTCATTTTTCTTTAATAATATTTTTGGGGATATGGGTTGGGTGACCAGCTCAAGTCTCGGATCGTTTCGGAATATAACATTCTAATCTTGGTGTAGAGTATAACACAAGAAATCATATAAATTAAAAAGAACATGTCTCATAAATTCTTGGGGTGTTATATTCTACCCCCCTTAAAATTAATTTATCCCTGAAAATTATTTGGGGTTATTAATGGTTTACTACTTGTAAGTTTATTTTATGGAATCCACATCGTAAAAAGGGATACTAAACTTCCATTTAAAAAAAGAATGTTATAAACATAAGGTTTACCCATAGTAACTCATAAATGGGTTTCAACATAAGAGAAGATAGGTGGGAATTGAAAACATGGATATGGAAGATAAATAGAACCATCAAGTTCTGATGGATAGTGACAAAGAATAAGGTTTGGAAAAATTTAATTACAAAAAATCTATAAATTTGTGATGTTTTAAAGGACCATATGATTCATCGGATAAAAACATACTAGGATAACATTTTTGGTTTCAAGATCCTTTTCCAAATGTTGGTGATTTTTTTTCATGAGGATAAATACTTAGTTGATTTCAGTATAATATCACTGTTGGTCATTCTGTAAATATTTTCCACTTCATCTCTTATTTAAATAAACAAAGTTGAATGGGTCATTCTTGAAGTGTTATTAGATCATTAGAAATAATGATAGGTTATTCCATCCGTCTAAAAAAAGGTTATAACTGGTTATCAAATATGAATAAGTCCACATATATTGAGATTATACATTATACTAAGAAACTTCAACCAGAATATAACTTATACTATCTATAAATGGATAACATTACAATCCTTTAAAAAACTAAAAATATAAAACATTAGAATGAGTTGAACTAAATTGACTTAACATTTGTCTCTCATATCTCATTAGACAGTTCTTGGTTGTCACATTCCAGACATGTGAATATGATAATCATGTATTCTATCGAAACATGATAATAACATGAATTACTATAAACCCTTAGTGAAAACATAGATTCTATCAAAATTAACTCTTTCCACACACCAAAAATACCAAAACATCTATATACTCAAACCATCATATCACTTTGTCCTTATACCATTCATGAGGTCATTAATATTATCAAACATATCATTATCTTCTTAATATTTCATTCAATTTTCATGGTTACTAGTACCATATAATTATGGAATACTGTAGAATGGACCAAAACATAGATATTCCAATATTTTACAATAATATAAATTAGATTCCATAACACTATTTTTGGAATCCCATTACATAAACAGTTAACCATTCCACCACTTTGTTCTGAAACACAACATCGCCAATAGTGACCACATGTGACTTCCCTTCATCCTTTTCCATAATAAGTTACTGACATAGATCATCATTAACCCTTGGATTAGGGAATTTTTTATCATAATTCTGCTTTCCCTTTCACTTGTAGCATTGAAGTTTTGGGGGTGCATTATCTGTAGTATTTTCTATATTCACATCATTAGTAATATTTTTCCCATTATTTTGCATTCAAATGGTTGATGAAATTATTTTCCACACTTAAAACATTTTTTAGTTCTATTAAGACAATATCCAACATGCTTCTTTACACACTTTGTGCATAAGTAAACATTTATCTTTTTTTTTTCACCATTGTTTTTAGATTTTCACTTAAACTCTATATTTCGTTTATTTTCAAAACAGTCAGATGGATATGTAACACAAACTTCCAGGTCAACCTTAAGAGAGATATTCAAAATATGTTCAAATATAATAATGTCTCTTATAGATAATTCCCTTCGATGACTTGGTTTTAATCCACTAAATAATCAATCAACTTTACATTCAAGTTGGACGACAAAGCCAGAAGAATTAATTTAAGTATTGTAAAATTCACCTCGTATGTTCCAAAAAATTCATCATGTTGTTTCTTAGCTCCAATAACATCCTTTACATATTTTTTCAAAGAATATGAGGGATGTAATTGATAAAAAAAATATGTTATTGAACTCATCCCATTCCATGGATTCAATTCATTTTGATGCCTTGTATTCTTGATTAGTTTCCACCACTGGTCTACTTCGCCTTCTAAATGATAAACAACCAAAATGAAATTTTCATGATCCCAAAAACAAATGATGGAAAATATGTTTTCAATGGTACTAATTCATTTTTTAGAAACAAGTGGATCAGAAGACCCACTAAAAGAAGGTGGACGTTGCCTCCTGAAGGACTCAACAAAATATTGTTCCCTTATCTACTCGTTTGGAAGTCTAGAATGATTCATATCTTATGCTAGTATATCAATGAGATTTTTCATTCCATATCTCATAAAATTGTTTTTTTCAGGAGGAAAATCATTTTATTTCCCAGTGTATTTATTTTTAACGTGGTTCCATTGGGTTACATCTGTTGTCTAAAACCCAAAAAGAATAGTGTGAGAGGACAAATTCATACTAGGAAAAGAACATAATCAATAGAAGGGGGGGGGGACTTTCAATGTATAACATATTAAGATTAATCCTAGGATATTCATGATAATTACCATAATTATATGATAGAATTATATAGTTATAAATATCTAGAGGGACATCCTAGGACATGTCCTTAGAAGTATCTCTAGGGATCTCGCTAATGATTTTTTATCCTCGCTTCCAAAGGTTGACTAAACCTTTATTCTTATGTAAGGACCCAAACCCAGTTGCCCTAGGTTAGTTCCTTATTTAATTAAATTGGAATATAAACAAGGAATATGAATCCCAAAGGAACCATTAGTTTAGTTTTATAGGAAACCTTACACATACATTAGTTCAACATTACTACTTGAAAAGAAAAACAACATAATAAATACTTTAACAACATCAATAACTCCAAGTTTATTTTAGCATGTCATTAATAATAATATAATTTTTGTACCAAAAAAATAAATTATAATAAAGGGGTCAACTCAAATGCTCAGTAAGGGTACATAACACAAAAAAATATATATAAACATTCGGCAAGATGAATAACTAAAAACGTGTGCCTTTAACAAAAACATAAACAAATTATGGCATGAATAAGAGCTTTGTAAGTAATTCCCGAATAAAACATAATAATATTTATTATACTAGTAAAATAACCACATGAACCACAAATAATCTTTTCATAATGAGGTAATTCATAATGTGGGACATCACATACCATCATGGCCTTATTCCAAGACAATAAAAAATCATTTTGTCGAGGCCTTGTGCCAGGACCATAGTTTGTCTCATGAAACCTTTTGATGAATTGGGGGTCCATAGCGGGCCACACCCTACACATTCTATGTAAAATGAATTAATCATATGAAAGTGGATAAATATAAAAAATATATACATTCATATTGAAACTTATATATTAAATTCAATAACTTTCCCCTAACATTAGGTATAAACACTAACCATTCAGAGTAGATTGGTGAAGGGTTTTAAGATAGAACAAACACAAACAAAAAAATCATAAGCCATTAAATTAAATATTATAGGTGATAAAATGAAATATTAATCCATATAATACATAATAATTTAAATGAGTGTTGAAATAGATAAAGATACTCTTATAAAATCTTTGAGTAATTCTTGAGATAAATACCCATTTTCTTTAAAAAGAAGAGTTCTTTTAAAAAAATGATTGTATAAAACAAGAAGTGAAGTAAGAAAGTATTATCATAATAAAATGAGTTATTTTATAAAGGTAATAGTTTCCAACAATAGATTATATATTTCCCTTTAATATAGGTATGAATTTGAGAAATTCCCTTGAATCAGTCTTGTATTTCGGAAACAATTTTGAAAGTTCCTTTTAAAATGTGTAACCACCTAAACAATAAGAAAGGATTATGGTTGGTGAACAAATATATAGAACTCACATAGAAATTTTTAAAAGAATATAATAATACATAAGAATTTCAATGATGTAATTAGACAATGGAAGTAACTCGAATGAAAATGGAGATTCGGGTGGAAAACCCTTACATTAAGTCTGAATGTCTTCCGGTATTGATCATAAGGTCATGGAATATGAAATTAGACTTATTAATAAATCATTTTAGAACCTATTAGAAAATAATTTATTTATCGTAATTTTGTTTAGTTCATTTATTCCCTTTTTGATAAGTTATTATATTGAATTTCTTTATTCCAAAGTGTTCATTTTCTTTATTTTCATAATCGGTTTAATTGTTCTTATGTAATGGAGTTCATGTAAAATAGATGTAAATTTACAGAATTGAAATTAAATATTATTTATAAACATTAAAAATTGATAATGGTAAATTGTATCATTTATTTACATGGAAAGGGATGAATCATTCGATGAATTATTAATGACATACACATAGATTATTTTAGCGGTATTTGGATTATTAAGAACTAGTTTGGCCATATGATTTAATAATATGTATGTATACCAGTTCTTGAATATTAATTCGGTTATAATACATGGGTTATAGTCTATTTCAACCATCAAAATTGTTTCATGAATAGAATTTATGGTGGTTCTAGAAATTGAAAACCCATCGTACTTGAATGTGATACATTATCATATATAAGATTGTGTTTTCATTTATAGTATAAAATAATGGGAAAGAGAGATGACGTTGAATTATTCCATTATCATAAATAAAATACTGTATATGTAAGTTATTGGATCTATCATAACATTTTGATGAAATGAGGTAAGAAAATAATTAAAATAAAGGAACTTGAAAATAAAATAAAAGTCAGGAGATCCCTTATGAAAATGTTGCAGCATAACGGGTATGCAACATGTTTTTTTAGAAAACATTAAAATGAGAGGGAAAAAGGGTCACCCATTCATTAAATACCCATAAAATAGTATTGGTACTCAATAATATGGAAATAATATCATGGTGTGAAAACCTGATATACCTACCACAAAAAAGAGAACATGAATGTAAAAGAGGAGTTCAGAATTCTCTTACCTTGTAGAGTACTCATAAGACTTGAAGGTTTGCACCATGGGGACTAAGGAAACCATGGGAGGACTAATAGGGAGTAAAAGAGTATATATTTGAGGATTATGAGTTTGGAATTAAGGAAATAAAAGGAATGAGTGGGTATTTATAGTAAATGAGAGGGAGTTTTTTATTAATTTAAAAGGACATCTCATTAGTGGTTTTTGAAAAACCATGGGATTGCCCATGGTATTACCCACTTGGGACACCTAATATATTATTTTATTGTACACTAATCAACCCAAATTTTATTTTAATTATTACATCATTATGATGTCATTAAACATACCGAAAACTCAAAACTATATTTTTACTATTCATAGAAAATTCAATTATTTTAGAAAAATCCAAAAAATGCACCCTAACCATTTCTTGGCGTGTATATTTCAAAAATGAACACCATTTTTAAAAAATCAAGTTTGTTCTATCAGAATCCTAATAACATACCGGTCATAACTTTAAATGATTGTTTTTATCAAAATTGAAAACATAGTAGAGGCAAGGTTGTGTTTAATGAATAGATTATAAAATGTTTTTTTTGTAGGGAAATAGTGTTTCATGCATTCTATATTAATTTTCAAAACCTTGGGGTGTTACATTCTCCCATCCTTAGAAAAATTATGTCTTCAAAATTCCAAAAATGTTACGTAAAAAGATTTGGGCATGTCTTCAAGATGTTCTCCATAGGCTCCCATGTGGGTTCCTCCATATTTTGGTTTCTCCAAAGAAGCATTACTAGACGAGTCATCCAATTTATCAATACTTGTTCTATTGTATCAAAAATCTTGATAGGCTGTTCACAATAAGACAGATGGGGCTGAAGATCTATTTCTTCATAGTTGAGTACATGTGCTGGGTCTTGCTTGTATTTCCTTAATATTGATACATGGAACACATTATGAACTTTGGAGAGACTTGGAGGCATTTAAAAATGGTAATCTATGGATCTAATTAGATATATAATTGAAAAAGGACTAATGTATGTGATACTTCATTTTCTATTATTATTGAATCGTATAATACCCTTCCATAGAGATATTTTTAAGAAAACATGATCTACTTATTAAAATTCAAAATCCTTCATTCGGTTATCAACACAACTATTTTTCCTACTTTGTGCTATTTTTATATGGGTTTGGATAATCTTCTCCTTTTCTATTGTTTATTCAACAAGTTTAGGGATATGAGCTTTCTTTAACCAACATCATCCAAGCCTGTTGGTGTACCACATCTCTTTCCATATAACACTTCATATGGTGCCATCAGAATACTTGAATGAAATATATTGTTATAGGAAAATTTTATGATAGGTAAATATAGATCCCAAATACCATTAAAGTCATGGAAACAAGACCTTAACATGCCTTCCAATGTTTTAATAGTCTGTTCTAATTGTCCATCAGTTTGTGGGTGGAGGGTAGTTCTCAAATGAAGATCATTATCTAGGGCCTTCTGAAGACTTTTCCAGAATTGTGATGTAAAATGGGGATCACGATCAGAAAATATTGATAAGGGTACACCATGAAGTCTTAAAAATTCATTAATATATAGTATTGCTAAACATTCAAGTGGTAAATCTTCTCTTATATAAGGAAAATGTGCTAACTTTATAAGACAATCAATAATGACCCCTATCGCATCATTTTTTTGTGGAGTCTTTGGTAGACCCATGAAAAAGTCCATAGTAATTTCATATCATTTACACAAAAGAATAGGTATGGTTTGTATGAATCATCCATGATGTTGTCTTCCAGCCTTCACTTGTTGACAAACCAAACATCTCGACACATAATCATAAATCTCAGTCTTTATGTTTTCCAACCAAAAAATTTCATTTATATCTCTATACATCTTTGTGATACTAGAGTGTATAGAAAAAGTAGAGCTATGAGAACCATCCAATAGTTGCCTCTTTAGCTTAGGAATTGTAGGAACACAAATCCTATTTCCAATTTTCAAAATTAAATCTACATATACGAAGTTAACCAACTTCCCATCATTTACAGCTTGAATTTTCTTTTGAAAATCCTCATCATTAGCCAGATAACTTTTTATCCTTTATAGTACAGAAGGTTTGAAAACCATTTGAAAATGTAGTGATGTGTTAACTTCCTTGATAATTCCCCTATCCATATTTATAATATCTATGAACAAAGTATCCCTTTCAACCCTCCTCTTGTTCATAATTCCATTGTCTTTTCTACTCCAAGCATCTTCTGCCTTATTTTCCTTCCCTGGGTTGTAGTGTATTGTGCAATCATAATCCTTGAGCATCTAAATCCATCTCCTTTGTCTCATGTTTATTTCTTTCTATGATAATATATATTTTAAAATCTTATTATCTTTATATGTCTCACATTTTTCTCCGTGGGGGTAATGTCAAAAAATCATCAGAGTAATGATTAAAGTTGCTAACTTAAGACAATTATTTGGATGGTTTTGTTCATGAATTTTTAGCTTCCTGGATGTATAGTAAATAAATCTATCATTCTGTATAAAGACACAACCAAGTCATTTCTTTGACACATATCTAATTTTCAAAAATACATCATTCCCTAATGGTAGAGTCCAGATTATTGCATTCACTAATATTCTGTTCAATTATTTAAAATTTCATCACTTTACTTTTTCCATACAAACATAACCCCTTTTTGTGTAAGCTTGGTCTTTGGGTTGGCTAAATGGGTGATGTTCTGAATGAAACTCCCATAATAACCTTCTAAACTAGTAAAAATATGTACCTTAGTTATATTAATTGGAGTTTCATATTCTTGCACAACATTTTTCTTCACATGATCAACACATATTTTATCCTTAGAGACTATGTAGCCAAGGAATGAAACTAATTGAAGCCAAAATTTAAACTTTCTGAACTTCCCCTATAATTCATCTCTTCCAAGAGTATTTAGACTAATTTGAAAGTGATTTTAATGATCTTAATAGCATTTAAATTATACCAAAATATCTTCAATTTACACCACCACATAGTCATCAAGATATTCCTTGAAAACTCTATTAATTAAATCCATGAAAATAGATGGTGAATTAGTTAGTCCAAAAGGAATTACTGTAAACTCATAATTCCTATACCTATTTTGAAATGCTATTTTTTGGAATGTCTTCCTTGCTCACAAGAAACTGATGATATCCAGATCGAAGATCAATCTACGAAAAATATTGGGCTCCATGATGTTGATCAAATAATTCATCAATGTGAGGTAGGGAGTACTTTTTATTTCCAGTTATAGCATTGATCTCCTTGTAGTCAATGCACAACCTCATAGAACCATCTTTCTTATTAACAAAAAGAAAAGTGGCTCCCCATGGAGAAATACTAGGGAGAATAAATCCTTTATCACTCAACTCCTCTAGTTGTTTATTTAGTTCCACTAACTTAAAAATATGAATTCTATAAGGGGACTTTGATATGGTCCTTGAACATCGAATTATGTTAATGTAAATCTCAATTTTCTGCTCTAGAGAATGTCTAGGTAAACCCTCTGGAAAGACATCAACATATTCTTGCACAATAGGTATGTACTCTATTTGAACAATCTTATCATCACCCATAGTTATTTCATTCCCTTCCTCATCAGTAATTGAATTTAGTAGAGCTATTGGGGGTTAATCTAGATGAGAATCAGATGGAAAAGTTTCTTCCCTAAATATTAGGGATTCCACATCATCCTCAAAAATTGTAACCACCTTCCTATTACAATAAATTTCTATATCATGATTTGAATTCTAATCTACACCAAGGATTATATGAAATTCAATCATGGTTATGACAATAAAATCAGTAGATAAAGAATGATTATATGCCATAATGGGGTCTTCTTAACACAACTTTGTTACAATTATTATTCCCTTTAGAGTTTTGACTGACAACTATGTTAGAAAATCAAATTGGAAATATATTATTTTCTTGGAAAACCGGGAGGATGTGAAAGAATGTGATGACCTGGAATCAAATAAATCATTAGCTATGTTTTATGAAATGATTAATTTACATGACACCACTTCATTAGGAACTTCAACCTCCACAGTTGTGACCAAATAATATTAGCCTTTCTCCCTTGGACTTTTTTGTGAAACATTTCCTTAAAACTTAAGACATTCATGTGCATAATTTATCATCTCCCTAAAATTGTATCATTGAACATTGGTAGCTTTTTTATTCTCCTTAAAATCCCAATATAGGTGGACTTCTTCTCTGAACTTGTAACAGACTCCCATTCCCTTGAAGCAAGTTCGAGGGTGTTTGGTCCCACAATTATTGTAGGATAAAAATTCAACTCTTCCATTCTTGCCAATTTCCTTATTTCCATTTCTATAGTCTTCTTCATCCCACTTATTATCTTGGTTTACATTAAAGTCATAAGACTTAGAAAATTACATTTATGTTTTGATAACACTTAAGAATATATCTTTATATGATGAAAAACATTGGGAATCCAGATCCCTTTAATGGAATGGTTTTTAACCACAAAAGAATCGATCAATATTGCTCTTAGGATTATGTATGTTGTCCGCAACATGACTTTCTAGCCTTGTAATGTTGGCTTCATACTTGGAAAAGTTTTATTCCTCATTATGACTTAGATTCAAGAATTTCTTTTCCATATCTGCTTTCTGTTCATGAGGGAATATTTTTATAGTAATATTTCATTAAAATCCCTCCATTCCATCGCTTCTATTTCAACCTCCTCATTTGTGTTTTGGATTAATGACCACCACTGATCCATATCTCATAATAGACGATAGAATGCCATGATAACCTTATCTCTTTCATTACATCCAAAAGAGAGAAATATATTTTCTAGGGAACATATCAACAACTCTACTGCAAACCTATTTGTAGTCCCATTGAATGATGGATACTATTGTCACAAAAATTTTTCTAACATAGCTCCTCCATGTGGGAGATCCAGATGCTCTATATAGGTATGGTTATTATTCATAACCTGAGTAAGGTTTCCCAGTATAGTTATAAGTTTCTCAGCACTAGTCACAACACTAGAGCCAACATCATTATCTTACATAGGTGGAAAATCCCCACATGGGACACTTGTCATGAACCAACATAGGTCGACCATGAACCTGTTACCCGATTCTGTCATCGAAAAGGCTCGAGAGGTGTTCTAAATCCTCTTGGGTTAGTGAAAAGCACCAAGGGCATCAAAATAGTGACGATGGGAATGATTTCGCCCAATATAAATAAATAGAAGTGGCAGAATAAAAAAAATACAGCCCAAAAATAAATAAAATGAACAAATCAACTAAGCAAGAACTGAAAAGAAAAACTAACTAGACATGACAACCACTAAACTCCACATGCCCCCGTGGGTTACTCTCCGATCACAAGACAAAACATCACCCATGACGATCGTGATCAAGCTGATACCTTCACCTATGAGTAAAAATAAGAATGAAATATAGGCGTGAGTATTAAAACTCAGTCGGTGTGCCTAAGTAATCTATTCCCAAATGTATTTCCTTTAAAAAAAGAATCATCTATTTCAGGTTTGAACTACAATATATAAAACTAAGGCCTTCTACAAGTTACTCAAAATCAAAGTACAAGTAATTTCCCTTGATATTTTCTCAAAACCCAAGTTAATCTTTCATTGAGACATTCGAATTTTCAAAGGAAAAATGTTGTTTATATTTCAGCTTCATATGAAGAGGATTAATCACTTTAATTTGAAAACCTGTTTTAGAAACCTAAAGAAAACCACTTTATCACTTTCCAAGGAAAACAATATACACAAATTCACAAAAGAAATAACACAGTATGGTCAATGTAGGTGTATATATAAGAATCATAATCACTACTGCAAGCAACAAAAGCCGAGTAGAAATAGGTGAACCCAGGTGATCGAGAACAATCCAGAAGACTCCAATACATGATACCTCATCCTCATTGACATGTCACACAAAATAAAATAAAAACGCCCAAAATTCTCGACCATCCTTTCTCAGGAAGGCCGAGGGAAAATCCCATAGTAATAAACCCAATATATCCACCTACTATGGGCCACTATTCAGAACCATAACCTACTAGTGCAACACTAATTCTTATAATATTCTCTCAATATCCTAGGTTACCATGTCTTGTGTATTTAGAAAGGGGGTGGGCCTACCAATGCCATCCGAGCAACTAATCGTAGTATATATAATAATATAGCACAACATGCAACACCCTGAGCCACCCCATGGAATATGTCCCTCACCTTCCTACCATTGATCACATGGATGTCCTACACAACGGACCCCCATAACATATAACTCTACCAAAGAAAGGGACCACATTCGAGGAGAGTTTTCTTGATATAACTAGTTTTACAAAAGTGTTAACCGGGCCTCACATGATTTTCGCTTTCCAAACCATTTCCTAAGAAATACACAAACACACCTTTGAAAACCATAAATACACTTTGAATCCCATTTAAGAAACCCAAACTAGAATTTTAAATATAAAACATGTTCACAAAGGCCAAAGGTTCATTTAATCAGGTAATTAATGTGAAAACATGATCAAACAATTTATTGAAACACATTACAAGAAATAAAGCACTCCAATTCAAGGAAGATAATTTAATAATAGTTCTATATCAATAATTAATATTAGAACTATGTGCGAAAAGCAAGAAATAAATGATTCATAAATTTAAAGAAAAATTCCTAGGGAATCCTACCACAAAAAGGGAGTGGAGCAAGATGAACAACTCGACACCGGACACCTTTGACGAAGACCGTCCCGCAATTGTGCACACATACACCCCTATATATATACACCCCTTAATCCAATACACATATTACCCATGCCATGAAGGAATATGGGCAAGGTGGATATATATATATATATAGGTATATATACCTATGTATGTGTGTACAACCCTTTGAGAATACCCCGAACAATCTAATTAACCCCAAAGCGAATCGAAGATTACCAAAAACTCTAAATAAAATTTAAAAAATATATATAAAAAAAGTTAAAAACAATCAACCCAAGTTGGTCCAAGATCCCTTGTAAAACTTTACATAATCCAAGACCATTTGAAAACATGACTCTCACCATTCAAAACCACCTTTAATTGATATTAAAAAATATATAAATTAAGTTCACATTTCAAATATTTCATTTTCCTTCAAAAACTCTTTCGAAAATCATACGAACCTTATGTTCCCTTAAAACAAGGTCCGCGCCCACCAAATAACCCTCAAAACATCCTCATGAAACTCCACACCAAGACACTCACACAAAACATAACCAATTTTCAATACAAAACCCAAACCCAAAACATGAGCTTGTCAAACCCTTCAAAGACGTATTTCGCATCACTAAAACAATACAATAAACCATTTACACAATTTATAAAAAACCCTTTGAATAGTACATACAAGAATTTACTCCTAATGTAAACACACTTTCCCAACCAATTCCCTATAAAGTCCATTTTAATAATTAAAAAAATATAAAATTCATGCATAAAAATACACGACAAGGAATACATTCCAAAACTACACCCTTCTTAAATAAAAACTCATTTTGAACCAAAACACACCACATGTTCCATTGAAAATATAATTTTCACATTGAAAATATGGCATAAAATACTTTTCAAGGAGAATTACAATACAACATCACAACACATAGTCATTTATTTTGCAAAAAATCATTTCCAACCCATAAACATATTAAAAAACTACAAATTCACACATCACACTACTCAAATAACAATTATAAAACATTAAAACTAACTAAAAAATTATGACGGTTAAAGAAATCAACCTCAAATGATGGAGAATGAACCAAAATGGGACGAAACGCTTCACCTTCGGTGGCATACGCTGGAAATCGTATGAGGAATACCCGCAAGACCCACCACACACCCTACAAATGTAAGAAAAATACCAAAACCCAATCAACCCATGACATAGGGTTCGACCAGGACAAGAGGGGCCACGAGAAGAGGAAAAAATGCCAGAAAAAATAAAAAGAGGGGAGCCCCAACCTTACCATGGCGAGCCAATCCGAAAACCCTAAGAAACGAGTGAAAACCGTGGATAAGGGAGGATCGCCAGTAGGGAAAATCGCGTGTGGCCGAGAGTTACGGGGGGGGGGGGGGTTGCGTTTGTGACCAGAGGAAGGAGGGGGTGTCGATGAGGGAGGAATGGCTGGTAGAGGGGATGGCGCGCCAGAGAGCTCCTGCACGAAGGGGGGCATTGTCGAGCATGGAGGGGGGGGGGGGTCGGCCATGCAAATGGGAGGGGAAGGGATATATTAGGGTTTTTTTGTTAATTTAATCTATTTTAATTTTTAATTCAACTGATTTAATTTAAATAGAATTAAAACTCAAAAATCAATAAAACATAATTGAAACTCAAGATTAAATAAAATTGCTGAAAAAATCGAGTCGGGGTGTGACCATTCTCCCCACCAAGACACTTTCTGCCCTCAGAAAGTCCCAAGAGATTCAGTTGATGAAAACCAAAGCAAAGATGATTTACAATGAAGGAAAAACCTGACAACTCAATGGCCAAAGAACCCACACTCACTTTCATTCAGAACCCAGATCTACAAATTCCTGAAAAGAAACTACGGGGCCACCCTAAAAAGATGCCACTCACCCAAGGAAGACATCACATAAGACCATAGAGCTCGAACAAAAAACAAAGAGATTACAAATAAGAGACCCACTATTTTATAAACACTGTCCAACAAGTAAGACCCTGACCCCTAACACAAAAACCATAGAAGAAACTAGTCGTGACCTGTTCGGGATCTCTGCAAGAATCCATTACACAACCCACTATCTCAGCCAACCAACTACTATGGTCGGGGTTGAGTGGAGTGGAATCAAGGAAATGCTCAGCCAAGAACACCTAAAAGATGGATTCATCATGAGTTCATCCCATGGTGGTCTCCCCACCATATTAAAATTCCAGAAAAACGTTAATTTTAAAATCTGTAATAAATATCGAATCCTAACGAAAGCTAAATAAATCCAAAGAAACGAAACATGGGGCAAAAAGCACCAACATTACACATCAGCAACATTAAAAACACTAAAAAGACATTCTCATTAAAAAAAAGTTCCAAAATGGCACACAAAATCATTCTTCACATCAAAAAAAGAGACAACACCATAGATTATATTAGCTATAGAAACAGAACCATTCACCACAAAATAAGCTTCCAATTGAGCATGCGCCAATGCTACATCCATTCTGCTGAGTGGGACGGTTCGTGAAGAGAGTGGATCTGGACCCATGTCACTTCCTGGCGCCGCCCTGGAAAAACCTTTTAAAATGACCTAAACGGCCATAGGTATTACAAATCTTAGGTGCTTCGCGACATGAAAACTTCTTATGCCCCAACTTCCCACACTGAAAACACAACCAGTACTTCATCTCGGATGAATCTGGTGAGGTGAAAAAAAAAACGACCTTTTTGTGACTCTTCTCAACTAGCGAGGCACTTCTAAATCTTCTTCAACTTGAACAGCCCACCTCACGACTTCTTCATAATCATCAGGGAATAAAGTTACGACTGGGAGGAATTATGATCGGAGACCCCTCTCAAAGAATAAAGATTTCAAAAATTCATCCCCAGAAAGGTTTGGGAGATACGACACCAGCCCGGAGAAGCTCTTATCATACTCCAACATCGTTGAATTGCACTGCTTGAGACCATACTACCTAGAACTCATCCTTACCTTCTCGACATCGGGGAAATAATGTTGGATAAACAAGGCTTTAAAGCATTCCCAAGAGAAATTTTTCTATGGTTTGTCTTGAAGAACAGATTTCCACCATTCCTGACTTAGGCCTTCCAATATGAAGGTGGAAATCTCTGACTTGAGAGTTTTGGGAGATTCAAGGTGAACAAAGATCTCTCCAATGTTTCGCAGCCAATCCTCAGCTTTCCCTGGTTCTGACTGCCCATGAAAACGAGGAGGGTTCGACTCTAGGAACCTTTGGATGAACTCTTGATATTGAGAACCACTAGGCTCCATATCCGAAATGGAAAAACCAAATATCTGAAGCATGGAATTGATCAACTAAAAGGCACGCGGTGAAATAAATACATGCAAATGCTCCTCAAAATCCCTTAGAACTCAATGGGGATGAAACCTGAAAATAGGAAGCATGAAACCAAATCAAAACATATCATAAATCAAAATTCTGCATCTGATTTTCAAATCAACAATCCAAACTCAAATCATAATTCCAATCACACCTATAGCACACCAAATCCAAATTCCAAAAAAGAAAACACCAAAAACCAAAGGGAAACATCACACACTCACACATTTTAAAACATTAAAACCCCCCTTTTTGAAGAACATTTCCAAAAAGCATAACAAGACTTATGAACCAATCACCCACTATTGGAATTCCCTTTAGGATCAAATAGATACATTATTTTGCTAGCTCAAGACCTCACCCATACATACCAATAACTATCCACTAACCACATACATACATCCATATATATATATGTGAGCACTCATGGGAATACCAAGATTTAGATAAAAGAAACATTATCACTTTCAAAACCACTTTAAAAATAACTCAACCAATTTTAATGCCACACATCATCATCAAAGAAAAATATTTTCAAATTACATATTCACTTTCCTATTTCATATTTCACAAAACCATTCAAAAACCTCAAATTTTTTTTCCAAAATAACCCCCATTTCCAAACAACCCATTTCACTCTCAAAATATTCAAAGCTTTGTTTTTCGAAATCCCATTTTTTTACCAACCAATGATCATTTTTTCAAAGAAAACATCATTTTAAAATCTAAGAAAGATACCCCAAAACCATAACAACCAACATTAAGTACAATGGAATGAAACCTACCATTCAACATGTCAAACATATCAAAATCACAAAAGGATCCAAAACAATATACCAGGGAAAACTAGTTTCGATGGGTCCCTTGGACATATGGTTGGCGGCCATATGACAATCAAACCACCGTCACAGAGAGTCTTTCGGAACCACATCCTTGAATCTACATGGATTTCAATGCCCCATGAGCTCACTGAGACAACTGGGCCGACTATCATTTCATTTACCCAAATACCAAGCATCCCACAAGAACCAAATAAACCAAGAAAACCTGACTTCACATGGTAACTCAAGGTACGACCTAGAAAGTGTTGGCCAGACACTCCACAGAACCTACACCCCATGCTCCGACAGTCCTGCTCCATCTACCTTGACAACCTAAATAACAAAGGGCGTTCTGAATGCTAGGTCCTATAAACAACCTCGCTCTGATACCATTTTGTCATGAACCCGCACAGGTCGACCCTGAACCAGTCACCCAAGTTGGTCCGCGACAATGCCCGAGAGGTGTTCCCGATCCTCTCGGGTTGGAGATAAGCGCTAAGGGAATCAACATAGTAACGATGAGAACAATTTCACCCAATATAAAAAAACATAAGTAGAAGAATAAAAAAAATGGAGCCCAAAAATAAATAAACTGAAAAAATCAACTAAGAAAGAACCAAAAATAAAAACTAACCGGACATGATGACCACTAAACTCCTCGTGACCCCACGGGTCACTCTCTAATCACAAGACACAACATCTCCCACCACGATCTAGATCAAACTGAAACCCGCACCTATGAATAAAAACAAGAATGAAATATAGGTGTGAGTATTAAAACTCAGTAGGTGTTCCTAGGAAATATATTCCTAAATGAATTTACTTTGAACAAAAGATTCATCAATTTCAGGTTTGAACTACAATATATAAAAGCAAGGCTTTCTACATGTTAATCAAAAGAAAAGTACAAGTCATTTTTCTTGTTAATTTCTCAAAACCCAAGTCAATCTTTTAGTGAGACACTCACAGTTTCAAAGGTAAAATGATGTTTATATTTCAGCTTTGTACGAAGAGGATTAAAAACATTCATTTGAAAACCATTTTTCGAAACCTAATCAAAACCATTTTACCACTTTCCAAGGAAAACAATATACAAAAATGCACAAAAGAAATCACACAGTAAGGGCAATGTAGGTTTATATATAAGGATCATAATCACTACTGCATGCAACAAAAGTCGTGTAGACATAGGTGAACCCTTGAGAATGAGAACAATCTAAAAGACACCAATACAAGAGACCTCATCCTCATTGACATGTAACACATTATGGAATCAAAACTCCCAATACGCTCGACCATCCTTTCTTAGGCAGGTCGAGTGAAAAATCCCATGGTAATAAACCCAATATATCCACCTACTATGGGCCACTGGTCAGTACCATAACCTACCAGTGCAGCAATCATTCTCATAATATTCTCTCAATATTCCAGATTCCCATGTCTCGTGTTTTTAGAAAGGGAGTGGGCCTACTGATGCCATATGAGCATCCAATCATAGTATATATAATAATATATCACAACATTCAACACCACATGCCACCCTAAGGAATATGTCCCTCGCCTTTCTACCATTGATCATAGGGAAGTCCTATACAGTGGATCCCCATAACATATAACTTAACTAAATCCGGGGACCACAATCGAGGAGAGTTTTCTTGATATAACTAGTTTTACAAAAGTGCCAACTGGGCATCACATTATTTTCGCATGCCAAACCATTTCTTAAGAATCACACACACACTACTTTGAAAAACAGAAATACAATTCAAAAACCATTTAAGAAACCCAAACCAAAATTTTAAATCTAAAACATGTTCATAAAGGCCAAATGGTCATTTAATCATCCAATTAATGTGAAAACATGATCAAACAATTTATTGAAACACATTGAAAGAAATAAACCACTCCAATTCAAGGGAGACAATTTACTAACAGTTCAATATCAATAATTAATATTAGAACTAGGTGAAAAATGCAAGCAATAAATAATTCTTAAATTTAAAGGGAAATGCATAGGGAAACCAACCTCAAAAAGGGAGCGGAGAAAGATGAACAACTAAGTACCTGACACCTTTCACGAAGACTGCCCCAAAATTGTGCACACATACACCCCTATATATATATACACCCATTAAATCAAATACACATATTCTCCACACCATGAGGGAATATAGGCAAGGAGGATTTATATATATATATATATAGGTATACATACCTATGTATGTGTGTACAACCCTTCGAGAAGACCTCGAACAATCTACTTAACCCAAAATAGAATCAAAGATTACCAAAAACTCTAAATAAAATTGAAACAATATATATATATATATATATATATATATATATATAAAGGTAGAATAAATCGACCCAAGTTAGGCCAATCTCCCTTATAAAACTTTACATACACCGAGACCATTTGAAAACATGACTCTCACCATTCAAAACCATCTACAATTGATATTAAAAAAATAAAAATTAAGTTCACATGTCAAATATTTCATTTTCCTTCAAAAATACTTTCCAAAATCCTCTGCACCTTAAGTGACCTTAAAACAAGGTCTGCGCCCACCAAATAACCCTCAAAACATCCTCATGTAACTCCAAAAAACATCACTCACACAAAACATAACCAATTTTTGATACAGAACCCGAACTCAAAACATGGGCATGTTAAACCTTTCAAAGACGTATTTCACATCACTCAAACAATACAATAAACCATTTACAAAATTTATAAAAAACCCTTTAAAGAGGCCAAACAAGATTTCACTCTTAAAGTACACACACTTTCCCCACTAATTCCCTAAAAATTCGTTTTTAATAAATAAACAAATATAATATTAATACGTAAAAATACAAGACATGGAATACATGCCAAAACTACTCCTGTCTTCAATAAAAACTCATTTTGAACCAAAAAGCACCACATGTTCCATTAAAAATATTATTTTCACATTGAAAATATGGCATAAAATACTTTTCAAGGAACATTACAATACAAAATCACAACACATAGTCATTTCTTTTGCAAAAACTCATTTCCAACCCATAAACATATTAAAACACTACCAATTCACACTTCGTACTACTCAAGTAACAATTATAACACATTAAAACTAACCAAAAAATTAAGAGGGTAAAATAAATCAACCACAAATGACGGTGAATGAACTAGAATGGGAATAAATGCTTTGCCATCAGCGGAGGATGCCAAAAATCGCACAAGGAAGACCTGTAAGACCCAACACAAACCCTACAAAAGGAAGGAAAATATCAAAACCCAATCAACCCATGAACTAGGTTTCTTCCAAGACAAGAGGGGCCACGAGAAGAGGGAAAAACACCAGAAAACACAAGAAGAGGGGATCCACAACCTTACCTAGGTGAGACTATCTAAAAACCCTATGAAACCGAGTGAAAACCATGGAGAAGTGAGGCTATCCGGTAGGGAAAAGCACACACAACCAAGAGTTTCGAGGGGGGGGGGGGGGGGGCTGTGTTGTGCGACTAGAGGAAAGAGGGGGCACTTATGGGGGAGGAATGGTCTATAGAGGGGATGGCGTGCCGAATAGCTCCTCCACAAAGGGGGGCCCGTGTCAAGCATGGAAGGGGGGGGGGGGGGTCGGCCGCACAAATTGGAGGGGAAGGGATAGAATAGGGGTTTTTGATTACTTAATTCTATTTTAATTTTTAATTTATCTAATTTAATATAAAAATAAATAAAAATAAAAAATCAATAAAACTTATTTGAAACTAAAATTTAAGTAAAATAGCCTAAAAAATCGAGTCGGGGTGTGACAACACACGCATTCATGGAGTTTACATTCCTTATAATAGGATCCATTTATAAATAATGGAATACACTATATAAGGTTATGAATCATAATTTATTATATAAATTGAGAAAAAATACTTAGCATAAATAAAAGTTCTACGCATAACTAATTTCTTAATAATAAATATGGTAAACTTGAGTAAAATTTTACATTTAAATCCTTCAAAATGTCTTGTAAAAAAATGTGAATTATCCAAAGTATATCCCATTGGAGAGTCAATACCTAGAGTCCAGCAAGGCCAATGGTCCTATACCAGGATACCCCAAGTCCATCCCAAAACTCCCTGTCTGAGTTTTTAGTCTTTGGTACATCCGTTCCAAAGCCACCTCTACCTGTTTCTATCCAAATAGGGATGTATTTTCTAGAATTATCCAAATAATCTATTCCTTACTAATATTCCAGGATGTTCTTGTATGTTTTTCCTCAAATTCTTCCTTTGGGATTTTCCCCTAATATACATTTTCTAATATAGTTTCAATATTTTCTACTGAACTTCCTCTCATACAAACTTTAAGGACCCAAACTCAGTTTCCCGGTTTCAGTGCGTTATTTAATTAAATTGTCATATGAACAAGGAATTTGCATCCTAAAGGACTAAGTAGTTTATTATTTTTGAAAAAAATATACATACATAAGTTAAGCATTACAACTTGAAAAGAAAAATAACATAGGAACTCCTTTGAAATCATCAATAACTCCTAGGTTATTTCAACATGTTATTCCTAATAAAATTATTTATTTCATGGGAAAATTAAACAAAATAAAGGTGTGATCAAAAAATCTTAGAAAGGGTAAGAAATATAACATAAAATATATAAATATTAGGAATTTTTAATAACTAAAAACATGTGCCTTTAACAAAAACTTGAACACATTATGGAAGGAATAAGAGTTGAGTAAGTAATGCCATGATAAAACATAATCTCGAGTATTATACTAGTTGAATAACCACATGATCCATAAATACTATTTTCATAAATAAGTAATCCATAATGTGGGACATCATCACCATACTGTCATGTCCTCGTGCGAAGACAATAAAAAATAATTTTGTCATGGCCTTGTTCCAAGACCGTAGTTTGTCTCATGAGACCTACAGATGCACCAAGGGGCAATAGAGGGCCCCACCTTACAATTTCTATTTCAAATGCATTCCTCATATGAATGGGGATAAATATAAAAATCATATAAATTCATATTTAAACTAATATATGAAATTTATATAACTTTCCCCAAACATTAATCATAAACACTTACCATTCAGAGTAAATTGGTGGATGTTTTTAAGATAGAACATCCACAAAAAAATAATCATAAACCATTAAATTAAATATGGTAGATGATAACATGAAATATTAATCCCACTAATACATAAAAATAAACAATAGTGTCGAAATAGATGTAGATACTCTTATAAAATATTCGAGTAAATCTTGAGATAAGAACCCTTTCACTTTGAAAAGAAGAGTTCTTTTGAAAAAATATTTCTATAAAACAATAGGTGATGTAAGATAGTATTTTCATAAAAAAATTAGTTATTTTATAAATATAATGGTTTCAAAAAATATATTATAGAGTTCCCTTGAAAATAAGAAAGAATTTGAGAAATTCCCTTGAATCAGTCCTGTATTTCGAAAACAATTTTCAATGTTCCTTTTAAAATGTGTAACTAACCATAAAATAAGGAAGGATTATTTTTGGTGAACGTATATAGAAAACTCACACAAAATAAATGAGGAGTAAATAATAATACATAAGAATTTAATTGAGGTAATTAGACAATGAATGTAACCCAAATGAAAATATAGATTTGGGAGGAAAACCCGAACCTTAAGTCTAAATGTGTTCCGATCTTGAACTTACAGTCATATAATATGGAATTATACTTATTAATAAATTATTTCATAACCTATTATATATTTAATTATTTTATCATAATTATATTTATTTCATTTATTCCCTAATAGAAAATTTATAATATTTAATTTCATCATTCCAGAGTGTTTGTTTTCTTTAATTTCATAATCGGTTCACATGTTCTTAAGTAATTGAGATCATGTGGAATGGATGAAAATATTCAGAATTGAAATTAAATATTATTTATGAACATCCTGAATTTTTAATGGTCATATATATAATTTTGTTACATGAAAAATGATAAATCATTTGATTAATAATTAATGAAATACACTTAGATTGTTTTAGCGGTATTTTGATTATTAAGAACTAGTTTGGTCATATGACTTAATAATTTGTACATATACTAGTTAATGAATATTAATAAGGTTATAATATATATATTATAGCTTGGATAAACCATAAAAATGGTTTCATGACCCAATTTTAATATGGTGATAGAAATTGAAAACCCGTTGTCCTTGAATGTGATAAATTATCCCATCTCGAATGGTGTTTTCATTTATAGTATAAAATAATGTGAAAAGAGAGATGATGATGAATTATACCATTATAAGAAAAAAAATACACTAAATTTAAGGTAATGGATCTATCATAATATTTTTATGAAAGGAGGTGTGGAAAAAATAAAAATAAAGGAACTTGAAAATAAAAGAAAAGTTGAGAGATCTCTTACGAAACTTTTGCAGTATAATAACTATGAAACATATTTTTAGAAACCATTAAAAAGAGATGGTACATGTGTAAACCATTCATAAAAGACCAATAAAATAGTATAGGGATAAAATAATATATAAATAAGAACATGGTGTTAAAACCTGAAATACATACCATAAAAAGAAAACTTGAATAGAAAAGATGAGTTGAAAATTGATTTACCTTGTAGAGTAACTCCTAAGACTTAAAGGTTGGGACCCTGGGGGATTGAGAACACATTAGGAGGACTAATAGAAAGGTAAAAAAACCAGATATTCGAGGCTAATGATTTTGGAATGAAGCAAAAAAAGGGATGAGTGGGTATTTGTAGTAAATGAGAGGGATTTTTTTATTAATTTAAAAGGACACCTCATTAGTTGTTTTTTTTCAGAACCATGGGCTTTCCCCTCGTATTTTACCATGGTATTACAAACTAGGATAAATAATATTTTATTTCACTATACACAAGTCATCCAACATTTTATTTTAATTATTACATCATTATGGTGTCATTAAACCTACTGATAACTCAAAACTATATTTTTACTATTCCTAGAAAATTCAAGTATTTTTGAAAAATATGAAAAATTAACCCTAACCATTTTTCAACCTATAGATTTATGAAATGAACTCTAGTTTTCGAAAATATTTTTCTGAATATTATTAATTTAATTTATAAATAAAATCATAGTTAATTTGAAAATAACAATTTTAAAGGTATAATTAGTTTTATATCACATTGAAAAATTAATTAAGATCTCATTATCATATTACCTTAAGAAAATAAAATAATATCATTATTTACTATTCAGAAGGTTTAAATTACTATTCATATTACTATTCACAAGTGTATGTTATTATTCACCAAAAAATGAAATTTGTTCTATTAGACTCCAAATGACATACTAATCAAAACTCTTGATGGCTGTTTTTTTTGGAATTCAAAACATAAAAGAAGAAAAGTTGTGTTTTATCACTATATTATAAAATGTTATGTTTTTAGGGACACAATGTGTCATGCATTCAATATTTATTTTCAAAACCTTGGGGTGTTTCATCTTATACCAACTATAATGAACCAAGAATGTCATGCATGGATATTACATATTTTTAGTTGAATGGTCATTACATTTTAAAAATGTATGCCTAAAGACCGTAATAGATAAGTGTCTTTGGAAATATAGAACATAATCTCCTAACATGTTGAATGAGTTTCAACATCTCCCATAAGGATCTTCTCCTTTTATTTTCCTACTAAACACCTTTCTTTATAACCTAGAGAATTGAAAACATAAAAAGGGTGAGATCAAATTCCCAATAAGGTAAAACATGAAGAACATAAAACAAACCATAAATATTTGAATACAGAAACATGAATATAAAGATTAATTTTCAAAACCAGAAGACATGAAATAAATATTGGTAGTTCGTAAGGCATAAATCATAAATGAACTCAAACCATTATAAAATTAAACTAACATAAAACATAGAATTTTAGAAAGAAAATAATCACATAATAATATTTTTATAGTATCCATGGAATTGACACCAAGACCATTATTTTGGACAAAGTCCATTTCTGAATCGGGTTTACATGTCGTTCTGGCCATATATTACTAAACCATATTTACTTGTTGTTCCAACCCTATATTACTGAACATGAAATTATTGTCATTCCAGTCATGTCTATATCATGAGTTATAAATCTTTAACTAATTCATTTTAGGGAGATATAATTCCCACCAACATCATAATGAAGTCTTTCATGGATTTTCCACAAAAAACAATCATCTATCATAGCATAACTGAAGGAATAAAATGAGTTTCTTAAAAATCGTTCCATCATAATATAATCCATATAAAATCTTATTAGATCATTAACATGATAAAATCATAGTAAAAAAATGGATAGAGAAATAACCCTATTTAAATAGCATTTTATTAGATGGAAAATAATTTTGGTAACACATTTGATCTTAATTTTGGTGGAAAATTTCCTTTCTTCTTCAAAAATGTTTCCTATTCTCAAAATGCCATGAAATATCAAAATAAAATAATTTAGTTGAAAATAAACATGAAATATTGTAGAGTAATTTTCATGGAAATAATTCTTTATAAATACGTAAAAACCCATTCATTACATATAAGTTTAAAAAATCATTATTCTCATACTCTTATCGGAAAAGTGATGAAGTACCTTGTATAGATAAACAAAGAATGATTCCTTCGAAATATTGTATTAAAAGACAAAAATGGGTAAAAATGACTCGAAACATACATAGAATAATATTAAAAAAAATTTAAGAAAACATTTTTATAAAACATAGACCTGGATGATAAATATACCCTGAGAAAATACTTATTTTTAAAGAATCTCAGATAAAAATGAGATTGAAATTTTTTCACTAACCGTATGTCATTTATGCTTTGTATGTATCTGAACCTTCTGTATATTGATTTAAATTATGTCATTGACTTATTCCATAATCATAGTCATTTTTATGATGTCATATATGGTCATATTCTTATCTGTTTGTCATTAACATTTCATTGTTGCTCGCTATTCATGTGATAACTGCTTTATGTTCTTATGCATGTTTTGTAAAATAAGTTCTTGTTTATCTTCATAGGTTATAATATTATCCTTTATAAATTTTTATTAGAATAATAAATATCATAATTATTCATTAAATTCATTTATATAATCATTCATTAATGAAGATATTGTAGAACGAATCACATTACATCGTGGGGAAGGTAGGTCGTACGTACGCATGAGTGACGATATCATTACCATAATTGATGAATGGTATTTAATTGGATGGTGTATAATATATCAGAATAAATATAATTTTATAATAATTTTATATATTTATTACTTCCATCATTATACCTATCCATGTATGTTGGTGATGAAGAACAGACTACACCACACCGTGGAGACGGTAAGTCATGCGTAAATACACGTAGTGATTTCATTTTTTTAAGATGGATAGAAGATGGAATATGGTTGTTTCATAATTATATTAACATATCAGTTTATAAATTATACTATAGTTTTTTACTTTATAATTAAATAACTAATGATGTGGAAGTATAAGAAGAAAAAAGATTTAAAGAACTTGTAGTGGATATTATCTTTTCTTTGACATGCTTCATTAAATATCCTATTAGAGTACTATAGTAGGTCTTTGAAGAATACCAGAACCTATATAATATAACTAGGTATGTTTATAATGGAATTGGTAAGGGTATTTCCAAGCATGAAGGCTCAAAATGAATTGAAGTGTTGAGAGAGGATGTTCCCTTTTATAATTGAGGTGAGGGACACTTATGAAAACCTCAAAAATATTAATTTATAATAAAATAAAAACCCAATAAAAAATCCTATAAAATGTCTTAATTTCAAATATTAGATGTTATATTGTTGTAATATCATCAAGAAATAATTTTTGTAAAAGATTAATATCAATTTAAACCTTATCGTTTTACTTAACACTTAGTTATTCTATTTTATTTTTAAATAGGTAAAAAATATTTATATATTAAAAGAGTAAAATATTTACTTAGTTGATATAAATTAGACCATAAATTAATATTTTAAAACATCATAATTATTATATATTTTTAATTTTTTTTTAGGATTTTTAAATAATTTAAGATATCATTGTTTGGAAAAAATATCAATTGTGTAAATTTTTACACTATTCATTTCATGGATTTTTAAAAATAACAAGATTTGATGTTATCCTAGAATAAAATATTATATCATATATATACATGTTAAAGGGAATATAAAAAATTAATTAGCCCAAATTATATTTATTTTATTATTTTTAATAACATTTATTTGATATTTCCCTTAATAAAATAATTACTACATCAATTTTCTATAATTTTTTAATATACTTATTTTATGAATGAAAATTAAAAATAAAATAATATTATTAAGATAAATTTACTATATTTTAGAATAATATATTTATTTGGATTTATAAGCATGAAAATCCAACATTAAATTTTTTTATATTTATTAAAGTATGAATGTGAAAATTGTAACATTACATTAAATAAAATAACATAATGGTTCTAATCTATTCCATATGGATCCAAATGGTCCAAAACTCAAACGGTTTATGATTTGGGTCAATATATAATTTAGAAATAAAATATGTTAAAGTTTTTTTGGCCCTTTATTGGTTATTATCATTTTAATAATAATTAGTTTATTAATTTTTCATCAATTAAATAATTTCTGTATCATCAATATATAAAACATTAAGGTAATTATTTCATTCCTAAAAATTATTAATGAATTAACAAGATAAATATAAACATTTAATCTTTAATAAAACTATTTATAGTCGAATTTATCTTCTGTATAATCTTAATTTAAGGCTAATATTATATTTAAAACATGATTGTGACATCTTTAAATGTTAATTAAATAAAATATTATAAATACCATTTTATCTCCCAAATGGAACCAAAACGTCAAAAGTAAATTTATATTGAATAATTATGTTTATTAAGTTAAAAATTACAAATTATATTCATTGATACTACCCATTTTCCCATAGGAGGATACATAATAGATATTAAAGACAATGAAAATGACACTTTGTGTCTATCATTTATTTAAATATTATTTAAAGTATTTTCATAGAAAAATGTCCATTAAATAAAATAATGTAAATCTTTAAGTGTTTAGTGTGGAATTAAATTCATCAAATAACATTTTTAATGTATTTTGGTCAATTTATAGTCCTTATAAATTTATTTTTAACCTAAATTACATAAATTATCGTTTACAGTGGTAATAAAATATACCAAGGTTATAATTCATATTGGTCAAAACTAAAAGTGACATAATTACCAAATTTGACCCTCTTGAATCCAAATTTGACATCTATTTTTAAAATTCAATACACAAATGTTGTAGAATTAAATTTAAAATAAAATAGTTAAAATGTCACGAAAACAGTTTTTGAAAAAATGCCCCTTTTAAAATAGAAAATGTTTTTATAATAAATTAATGCATAAATTAATTTTCAAAAACCATAATTTTAAGAAAAAAATAATTCATTTATATTTAAAACTAATCCAAAACATAATTTTACTATGTAGTGACTTTAAAATAATATAAAAATGAGTATTTTGACTATAAAAAAAATGAAACTTATCAGAAAAATACCAAAAATTAAACCAAAGATAATGTTTATATTCATAATTAAATGAAGAACTTCATTTGTAAAATTGAATATAAAAAGTGTCAAAAACAGATTGAAAATGAGTGCACTATCAATAGGCGTCAAAAAATCATTTTTTTGAAAAGTACTTCTTTTATCTAAAAATTTGAATTTATTCTTATAACATGTCTAGAAAATACATAAGATGAATGTTGATGTTATATAAAAAACCAAACTTGGTCAATAATTTTCATAACGACTAATTTATGTAATATTTTAATAATATATCATTGTTTTACAAAACTCGGTATTAAGTGAAAGCTATCGAGGAAGGTCGCTCTTACTTGTAATGCAATCCATGTAAGTGTTACATTTAGTACAAGCTTCCTTCGGTGTTGCATATAACATAATTCAGACATAGTTATTTTATACATCGAACAAAATCTATACTCAGTGCTGCGTGAAATGAATTCTATCAAAATAATTTTAAATTTTCTGTAACACAAGCCAAGATTAGTGTTGTGTATTCTGCATGGTAATACAATGTTGCGTATAACACAAGATAATATTGGAGTAGTATAAAAAACAAGACATCAATGAAATTATAAATAATCTATCGCATAAAATACCAGGGTGTTACAATGGTGATATATTATTAGGGTGTCTCAGATTACATTTCCTGAGTGGTATTCTCCACTAACATGAACTTCTCTCATATGTGACTTCCTTCACGCTTCATTTGTTGAAGCTCAGTTTATGAATGGTAAAGAGAAAGGACAAGTAACCCAACCTCACTCTCAAATCATAATAAATGTTCTCAATACAACATGACACTACTGGATGAGGTCATCGAATCTTCTTTATGTATTAATTTTCCTTTGAAATTTATACTTATAAATACTAATTATAACATTAAATATTTTAAGTATTATAATTTTAAATGGTCATATTGACCAACAGTCAAATAATGTTTGAAACCTGATGGTAAAATTTTGAAATATACTCACTTAATTATTAGAGTGATATAGTTTTATTGTGTATAAAATAATATAACACATACTTCTAGGAAATAAGTATTATTCAAAAACTTCGGGTCGTTTCACGAGGTATGATGAAGCAGTATATAGATGCATAAAGGTATAGTCATGTATCCAAGGGTCATATATGTGTAATACAGGGATCCTAAGGAACATATAAGGGTACCAAGAATTTTTACACATGGGCTAAGAGAAATATTTATAATTTATATGACATATCACAATATGAACGAAAATATATTCAATGCATAAATGTAACATAGAATTGATATAACATATGTAATGGTAGGATACAATTCTATATAATGGTAACAAATGAAAATTAGGAGATATATAAAGGTAAATAAGATATTAAATATTCTTCATATGGTTAAACATAAAATTATATATGATGAATAAGGTATAAAACAACTATTCATAAAGGTAATATACTAACTACACAAGGGTAAACCAAACATTTAATTTATTTTATATGTGAAACAGAAGTGATTCACAATGGTAAACTAGATAGTGTGTAAGGTTAGTAAATATTTTATAAATCTCATGTAATTGAATAAAGGAGACATGTAAATATAACAAATTTTTTTATAGGCTTAATAAAGGTAAGATTTATGTAATACAACCTACTTAAGGGTAGGTGATCACAAAAAGTATAGGTAAGTAGAGTTCATATACATTCCGTAGAGGAAAACACCAGAATAAATATGTTGTAAATACTTAACATTAGAAGTGGTTTAAAGATAATGTATTTCATTTTTAAGTGAAATGAATAGATTCTAATACTTGCATCAAGGGTAAAATGAATCATTTAAGGTTCACATAAGGGAAAAAGAAAAATTTAAAAATTTAATTTTTCAAATAAATAAATAAATAAATATTATGTAGAAAAGTATGAATAGTAAACATAAATGATGAAAAATTAACGAAAAATTTTATTCCACAAGATTAAATATATTAGAAAATGAATTAATTTCTAAAATATATTTTTTAATAATATAAATATAAAATTAATTAAATTTAAAGAATAGTTTTTATTTGATATTTAGAAAAATTATAAATAATTACTAAAAAATATGTTGTACCAAAACTCAAAACATTAACAATCTCAAATTTTTAGAAATTTTAAAACTGAACGTTGTATTTATAAACTAAGAAAATTATCTCCCAATTTAAAATTTATCAAAATAATAAAATATTAAATATCAAAAATGAAATATCATTTTTTATGAATAAAAATAAATAAATAAATAAATATTAATCTCCCTAATAAAAATACATAAGTTGTAAAAAATATTAATACCACAATCATTCAAAAAAATATATTAAATTCTTTTCAAACAATTCTATAATCTGTTTATCACAAATTTATTAAAATAAAAATTGTTATCTAAATATAGAAAAACTCATATATGCGATAGTCATTAAAAAAATAAATTAATTTTTTTATATGATGAAAAAATAAAAAACATGAATGGATATTTAATAAATAAACTATTATGAGTCTCACATTATATTTATAATAATTTTGATTGAGAATTTTTATTCATAAGTGATTAAATACAAACTACCCTAGGAGAATAATGTAAAAATATTTGATCAAAGTAGATCAATTACCAACATGATTCAAAAAATAAATAATTTTTAATTTGTAATACATTACAATGTGTTTATTTTACTAAATACAAATATATTTTGGTAATAAATCCAATATAGAAAAGTTAGATCAATTATAAAAATGATTCAATTTACTAAATTTAAAATTAATTAATTTATTATAAAATAAGTTCAACTTTTATATAATATAATCATTTTGATTATAAATTTTAAATCTAAAAAAATAATAGATTATAAATATCAAATATTTATCCTGATTTTGAACTAAAAAACAATTTAAAATGAATAAATGAAATATATATTTTATATAAGTCTTTACATAAATTTTAGTTTCTAAAAACATTATTATTATGAGAAACAATTATCAAATAATTACATGGTTAACAATTTTAATAGTAAAAAAATCCCAACACTAATGTATAAAATAATGTTTTTAGAATATAATAAAAATACAATTTTTTTTAAAACCTAAATATGTTATTAAAGAAAATTCAAAAAGAATAATCAATAATAAAATATGAATACACATATTATTTAAAAACTTTTTTAAATCATACATATCATTAGATTAATTAATTTAATAAACTAGAGACAACTCATTTAGAATTCATTCCATTGAGGTGAGAAAAATATATATATATATATATCTATATTTATATTAAATATTAACACATAATAAACATAAATGAAATTAAAATCTTAAATGTAATATGTTTGAATTATTCTTACTTTCATGAAAAATGTTATCTTAACTACCTAAGAACTAGAAATAAAAAAATCATTATAAATGAAACTACATATTATGTCTGCATGAATACCAATTTATGAAACAATATAAAATATGAACAATGGAAAATAAAAACTTAATTTCCTAGGCATGTTGACCAGTTTAGGTCTAATAATATTTATGAATAGTTATTTTCTTACTGATGATGTCATGGATTCATCTGAATTGATAATATAGAAATTTTCCACACAAACAGATTTGAAACATCAATTTTTGTGTATTGTTAAATGAAAATTCATATATATTTTTAGTATGACTAAAAAATTGATTCAATTTAATAGGCCATTAGTTTTAAAAAATCCATTAAATTATATATTTAAAGCATGTTACTCTATAAGTTACCCCTTTTGATATTTTAATAAAAGTAGTCCTAATCATTATCAGTGAAATATTGATATAACCAAAACCATTTTTATTGTAGTTTGATTTCATTGTTGACATAATTTTCTCATATTAATATTTTCCTTAGAGAAATCTTGATAATTTTTATTAATGTATGAAAAAAATTCATTTTATAAAGCAAGATTCTAGATTTCAATGGTTTTTAAATTTGTATATACTTTTTAACTATAACTGAAATTTATATTTATCAATATCTCAATTTCATTCTTCAGCTTATAATAGTCTTTGTAAAAATTTTTAAGCCATCCACAACCAACATAAACTCTATTTCTTGATCTAGATTATTTACATCCTAAATAAATTTAAGTATATCATTTTCCTCTTTTGGATTAAATATCTTATAGTCATATTAATTTTTATGTTCCTCAATATGGGAAACATTGATATTCCAGTTTTTACATTCCCATTACAGTATCTCATTTTCTATAAACAATTTTAAATTTTTACCTATAAATTCCATATTTATGATTAAAATTTTGTTACGATTATTTCTTAATTTCAATTTTTCATTATTTAGCTGTTTTAAAGTAGAATTATAAGAATCAGAATCACAAAATGAATAAAAATTAATATATTTTTCTTCATGAGTACTAGTACCATGATCAATTTTTTTTGTCTCATAGTAAAAATTGATTTGGTTTCATTAAAACATTTACCCATTAAAGGATTATTTATTTGTTTTTATGAATTTTTTACAGAAAAAATCAGGTACCCGAAATTATGAAACCATTAAATAAATTTTACCAACTTCATATTCCCTATCTGAATTGGAACTATATGAAAACTACATTAAAAAAAAGTGTACTTTTCATTTCTAAATTTCTCTTTCTATTTATATTGATGTATGTTCATTGAAAATCCATCCCTGATGTTCTGTTTCTTCCTTCAATCGTAACCCACTAGTTCTAAAACATCATAATTGTAGCTAGAATTTCCTTAAATATTTGTCATTCTTCCTTCTAAATTTTTTTTCCAAACCATTTTTTCATATATTTGAAAACCATTATTATTATTATTTGATTTGTCTGTATATAAATTTACTAGGACACATATTAATAAATTTATATAGCTCTTTTATACTTAACTTAAATTATATACCATTTTTCTTTCTATACTCCCCTTTAGTAATGTTTTTCAACTCATGTTCAGAATATAGAAAATAACTAATTAATTCACTTGATATATTCATTAATTTATTTATTTTATTGATCACCACTTTATTTACATACCATTTCATAGTAAGTATCTCATAACACTTTCAAAAAAGGGTATATTTATTTGTGTTTCAATAAGTGAAATAATTCCAAATGCAATATCTGTAAACCAATGGATAATTTAGTTTACTAAATTTTTTTCCCATTTTAAAATCTATGTATTCATCGTGAAGCATTCCAAACAAGATTATTTTATTAAAGTACTTTCCACATTGAGTAACTTTTATATTTCTCTAATTTTCTTGAGCTTTATTTTATGGTAGAACATGTTTATAATCTCTTTTACTTACAGAATACTACAAAATATTTCGTACTATATAATTAAAAAAACATTGAGAATTTTTTTCCAAAATTTGTCTCTATATAAAATTAAAATAAATTATAAGGTTTCTCCCTGATTTTTCATTGATTCAGAAATAATTAATTTAAATGTGATTCTATTAATTCATGAAAATACAAATATCCACTTCTATTATAAAAGGGGGGTTTTGAGGATTCCCTCTATCATTTTAATTATTCCCTATAACCATGATGAACAAATATTATTCCTATGACTATTTAGTCTAGAATAGTGTTAATAAAAAACATACAAATAATGAAACTATAAAAAGAAGTATATCACTCCTATACTTATTGTTTGTTCCAAATAGACTAAACAATTGACTTGGGGGTGAATAGTTCATTAATTTTTTTTAAAACAAATAATTCATAATTTTCAACTATTGTGTGAAGAAATAATGTTGTGCAATCTGTGGAATATAATACAATAGAACGAAAATATTTAAGATATAATTTTTATATTAGTTCACATTTCTATGATACTAACATCCTCTTAAATCCTCTCTTCTCAGTGAGAAGGTCTATACCAATTAATAAATCCCACTTACAATGGTTTGATAACATATTTACATACCTGACTTCTATAATATCTAGAATCACTACCAATACTTTAAATTCTGCAGGTGTCAAAACCACTACTAGAAATTTAATATGAGTCAAAACCAATATTAACGTGTAATTTATTGTAGAGTAATAACACGTAGAACATCACTTTGATTGGTAGAATAACTAATAAATGACTTTATTTTTGTTAAGAAAATAATAAACGATTTCATTATAAAAAGTAGAACAGGAAGATATTTAGTTGTGGAAAACCAGAAAACAGTTACATTCAACAATTTGAAATATTTAAAAATATAGAAAGTAATTGTTATCTATTAATTTTTTCATTCTCTAACATCATTATTGAATTTATTATAACACATTAAAGACATTAAAAATTACATATGATATTTTAAAAAAAATTCCCACTAACATGCTGAAAATATATATAAGAGACCATAACGTGAAACATATTGAATAATTAATTTAACAATTATTTTGTCAAACTATTTCTAATATAGTTCATTAAAAGTTAACATATTTTCCAATGTAATAATTTATTTAAAATAAATTGAAAAAATTAAGAGATTATTAAAAAATTAAAAAAAAATTAAAAACCATTAATCATTAGACAAATACTTGTGTTTTTATAATTATTTTTTTCAAAATGTTTAATCCATTAAACCATTTATATTTTTCATAGAAATAAAATTTCATAAATGAGAATAATAATAATAATAATATATTTTATAGAGTTTCGATGCCTAAAAATAAATTTCATGTTTTTTTCATTCTACAATGACATTGTCACACATTTTATAACTAATGGAGGTAGTATATTTTTAACTGATGGTAGAAAATTCCTACTATCACTACCAGTAAAAAAAGGATGTGCTGCCTCCACTGTTAAAAATATTCTAAGATATATGAAATTATGATCATTATTTCAATACTATACCCTTAAAAAAATAGTCCTCGACTATTAATATTGAATAGTTTTACTACTAATGTTCAAATAAATTAGGGTAGTTCTATCTGTTGAAAAAATGTTCATGATACCATTGCCGTTGGAAGAACTGTCACTAGTAGAAGAAGATACTAATGAAAGAATAAGATCCTATATTTTTTGAATCCTAGTCCTACAACTCATTATGTGGTAAAACTAAAAGTGTTCTACCTCAAAAATAGGGGAGGTGAAACAATGGAGGGTGTGTGATACCATCAAGAGATAATATTGCTACCATTGATAGAACATGGTCACACTGATAAAGGGAGACAATACATTGCAACACTACTATGTAAATAAGACAAACATGGTTTTTAGTAATTAATAATATATGACTAACCACATACATAGATGGTTAGATATGATTCTTTTTAAATCCCCTATGGCTATGTGAAACTACATTATAGAAGGGTGAGGGTACTGTTATGGAGTGAACCACATACTACTGGAGGATGAATAGAAATGATTCATCCATTGTGAATTGTTGAACAGAACATATGGATGTAGATACATATATGAATGAATATATTATATTTCATAGTTAGAGGAGAGTATTTGTAATATTATCCAAGATATAATGAACCATGAAGAAGATGTGTAAAGAAACAAATGAGTTTATATTTCTCATGTAAGTGTAGTTTATGTATATTAAGCCTCATGTAAGTGTGACTTCAATTTTATTATTATGTATAAGGGTAATATTTAAAATAGATAAGTCATGTAAAGTTAAGATTCAAATTATAAAAAATTCTTAAATGTAACACATAATTGACATAACACACATAAGGGTTGGGTATCACATATTTTTTGGGTATTGAATTAGTATAATGATGTATACAAAGGTAAATAAGAGATTAAATATGCAACATAAATGTAAACAGAGGATTATATATGATTTTAAAGGTAAAAAACAACATTGTGTTAAGGTAATCTCATTCTCTATGTAAGAATAAACCTCATACTATTTATCTTTTATATGGGTAACACTAGAGTCTCATAAAGGAAAACTAACCAGTACGCAAGGGTATCTCACATTTTGTAAAGCTCATGTAACAGAAAAATAAGACACATAAAGTCTTGTGAAATTTTCTACAAGATATTTAATAGACCTTATCACATAATATATTCTACGTAAGGGAAAGTGAATAATGAACCTTAGGGTAAATTGAGTTAATATACGATGTGTATAGTTAGATAAAAAACATATGTTGTGTAATGGTATCATTAAATACTGTGTAAAGATAAAGGAAGTCATGCATATGGGTAAAGAGAAATTATTACACTCATGAAAGATAATTATAAAACATAATAGTGTTACATAACTAGTTGGAAGAACTTTTGAAATGAAAATTTTCAAAATAAATTATTAAAAATTATTACACTGATTAAAACAAGTAATAAGAATAAATAATAATAAATTAAAGAAAAAAATTAAATTATTCTTAATATAAAAAATAAAAATATTTATAGAAATATATATAATAATAATAAATATAATACTTTAAATAAATTTTAATAATTATTAGTATTTTAAATTTAACAAGTCATGAAAAAAATTAAAGAACAAAAAATCCAAACACCAACAATAACCAGTTATCGAGAAGTTGACTATATAGGATAAGGGGATGACATTCAAAGTCTAATTTTGAGAAAGAATATGTGAAATGTATAAATATAAAAGGAACTTGTTTCTTTAGAATAAATAGTTGGATAACGTGACAAGCAATTATATTTTTTTGTACTTTTATGAATAATCATACAATACAATCACCTTATGTTGTAAGAGTTATGATAATTTAGAAGAAAAATGAAACTGAGAAGTAACTTATTTTTGGAGTAAAATACATTGAATGAATTAGAAGTATATAATGGACACATGAAAATGTTTTTTGTTTCAATTTAATTGGAGATAAAATATTATTTAAAAAAATATCGAAGATCATGGTGGATTTTCTATTACATTTTATAACGACATATTTTTGAATGTGATATGTCTTTTTACAATTGAGATTAAATACGAAAAAATGAAATCCAATGATTTTATCTTCCAGGATTGGATCAAGCACTGTTTTTGAGGGTTATCCAACATTGCAATAATATGAATTAATTTATATTTTGAATTAATTTTGTATCAACATGTGTTGAAAGTATCATATAATTATCTCTATGGAAGAAAGAACTCATGAAAAAATGTTAAGAATTTTATATTTTTTTGACAATTTATGTTCAAAAGGTGATAATATTATAATTCATAAAATACATGACCATTTTTTTCAATGGAAGATGTTAATTATATTATAATGAGATTTTGTGACAAACATTCCAAAACTTCAGATTGAAAGAAATAAAATTTATAATACTTATAATAAAAAGAAAATTGTACAAAGGATTCATAAAAGAGAATAAATTCTATCCAGTATTCTATATAAATTAAAACATTATGATTTATATTGGTAAATTTGAAATCAAAAAAATATTTATTATCATTATTTTATTTAATTTTTTTTCTGATTTCACCATGATGAATATTGAAATATTGAAGGAGAAAAATTTTTGGGTAGTGTATATATAAAAAACATTTAAAATAGAAGTTGAGAAAGAGATATGAGTGTTTGTAGAGAATTGAAGAATTGATAATGGGAGGGTGGTCCCTAAAAATTCATCTAAATGTTATCTTACTAAGTAAAATGTGGAATTTGAAAATAGATCTCCATATACACCGTAATATAGAGGATTTTTATCTTTGAAAATGTATGATTTTTTGTAAACTAGATGAACAATTATAGAAAATTGAAAACATTCAAAACTCAATTTGAGAGAAATTGTAATTATATCTATGAAAATAAAAAATATATTAATATTTTTACCAAAAAAATATATTTATACCTACAATATATAGTACAAAATGAAGATGAAAATTGGTTGGTAAATTTCACCGAATAAAATCCTTGACTTTGTTCATATGCAGGTTGTGAGGGATCATCAATAATATACATTCCTAAACATTTACATTTTGGTATAGATGAAATATATGAATGTTATTTTCAATACTAAAGACCATTGTAGAATGAAATGTGATAGTGAAACCATGATTTAAGCCAGGTTGTCCGGGTTCAAGGATAATTTTATATTGCCTTCGATGTATACTCTATTATAGAAATTTATGTAAACAATTACCAATGAATGATCAAATAAGTAATTCTAGACAATGTATTGTCTCAGCTTTATATTTTTTAATGAGATGAAAAAAATTTCCAGAACTTTTTCATTTATTGGGCTTATGTATGTGAGCTATGAAACCAAAATTCTTAAATATCCGGACTCAAGATTAATTATGGCTATATGATTGAGGAGCTCATGAACTATCTCAGTTGTACTTAGAAGAGTGAGAAGATCTAGAACTTACTACATGCAGCAGCAACCTAAATTAATTCTTTAATCTATATAGCCTTCAATGATATGATGTTTCAAGAGAAGAAACCATCTATTAATGCTAGAGTGGAAACCCTTCATGGAGATGTACATTCTTATCCAATACTACTAAAAGGCACAATGCACAATTACATCCATGAACATATAATTCTCAGACTCCTTGGTGTTATATGTAGACCGGAGAAACTAGTGGTTCAAAAATCAGTCTTATGGATTCCTCTAATTGGTCAATAGACCAAATAAAATGTTGATGGTATGTCCTATGGAATATCATAGACTTCAAGATATGGATGTATTTTCACACATATCATGGATTCGTTAAAGGATGCTTCCATAATTATATTGGGATTGGAGTGGCTTATGATGTGTGATGTTGGTCAATGAAATATGCCATAAATCATGCTTTCCAACATTAGAAAACAAATATGTGGATGGAATCAGATTCTAAAAATGATTTCATATCCCTTAAAACAAGAACCATGAATTTAAGATGGAGAATTATGCCCCATTGTATTGAATGGATAATGTATGAGAACCCTCTTAACCATATTTTCTCTCATGCTTATAGAGAAGACAATCCTGTAGTAGAAGAATTATGAAAGATGGTGATCATTGAAGAAATAATGTTGTGGAATTTTACATATCTTAACTACTACGTTGCACTGGTGAATGATTATAGGCGAGGTGTGATTTATTCACATCTTTGTAAATTCCCTAATAGTTATTACCATTTTTTATTTCCTTTTAATTAAATTTTTTTAATACCATATTTTTGTGTGTCCTGGATCTTCTTGGTAGAGGATATAAGTTTCAAGACATAGTACCATACATGTTATCAACATTCAAAAAGTAATTATTATTAAAAATATAACCAATTTATGTTAGGTAAATGAAATATATTTTTAAAATTAAAACAATAGTGTGTGTATAATTTAGTAATTTTTAGTAAGGAATAAGCACGATATATGTAAAACAATGACAATATTGATTCAGATAAGATTAGTGATGATGTGGGTGTTACTGGATGTGAGAGATTTGTGTATCACAACCAGCAATAACATGTGAAAGATGGAACCAGTTCAAACTATAATAGAAGTATCTGAAATAATAAAATTCATTTTGTAACATAAGTGAAGCCATGTTGAGTTGTTGAAGATATTGATAATAAATTATGGATACATTATATCAATTATGTGTTGGATAAGATTTAATGGAATTTTACTTGGGGACATTATCCATGAATGGAAAAGAAAAATTACATAAAAAACATATGAATCTTTAGATATATGCTCATTGATAAATGTGAGATTTATGGAATAAGTCTGTATTTTTTCAAAAGGTTTCTCTCATGTTGACTGTTTTTAATTTAATGATTCACTTTAGCATATTGTAATAATTTAGTAATAACTAATATCTTTTCTATTTCAATACACAATTAATTTTTTGTCAATCTAATTGATGTAATAACTATTTTTTTGAATAGATATATTTGTGATAAATTATTTTTGGGAGACCTCAATTATTTATCATTGATAATAATAGTATAATGTAGTATAGTTTGGACAAAGATATTTATGGGTTTAAATAGGCCAATGGAAACTTGTATTACATGTCAGAAAATTTCATGAAGAAATCCATTTTACAAATGAGAACATAGAAAACAACAAATATGTGAAGGATATGACCATATGTGCACTCATCATTGTTTTGTACACTGATACAATATTTTTTATAGCTGACATATGGTATTCTTGTGAGAAGTTTGAAAATATAATAAAGTTGAATCATGATATTCCAATTCATCTATATATGATATTCTTTTTGGGTTTACATATTGTGATTAATGGAATTTTTTTCTTAAGATAAATTTTCCAAGGAATTATTGGATATATTTTTCATGGAAGACTGTAATGATATGTCAAATATCATGATATATTGATTGAGTATGAGTAAAGGATGATGATGGGAAATGTGTCTATAAATAAATTTAGGAACATCATTATAGTTTTTTATTTTTATATATCATCAAGAACGTATATATTTTTATAGTCTCTTCATTTGAAAGGGAAAAAATAATCCAAAATTATTTCACAAGAAAGATACTAGTTTAATAATAAAATATATTTAAGTAACATTGAATCATGGTCAATTGTATATAATAGGTAATTAAAAAAATGACCTGGGTACAATAATGTGGACCAATATATAAAATATAATGCTATAGAATTGACATCGAGAGTTGATATTTTTAGAAGATTCTATTTTAGCTTTCATTATGTGAAGGAAAATTCTATAATATTGGGAACTAAAATTTCTAATTGTATAGAAATTAGAATTACATGCAATAAAATTATTTGGATGATTGAATAATTATAAGACATTGAGATAAAGGTTAAAAGTATATATAGTGTTTTTTTTGGATAATTATATAATAATAGATTTGTATATGAAACTAGTAAAAACTATATGTCTGAACATATTGAAATAAAATAACATTATATTATAAAAAATTGGAATGAAGAAGTGATAATGGAAAAAATTTATACTATTTTTGAGATTGTTGATGTTTCCACTAAGGTAGTATCAATGGAAATATTTTATGAGATAATATAGAAAATTAAATTTCTAACATTCTGGAGTACTTACAGAATATTAGTTATGCCCATTAATCAATTGGATCCTGTTTTCAAAGGGATATAGGGGTATATAAATCCATTAAAAGCGGGTAATGGAAATCAATTGTGATTATATTTCAAAAATGACTTTAATTTATTGAGTGGGATAAGGGGAATATTTAATCATATATATCTGTAAATTTATAATCATGAAAGTATAAAATTATTTTAAACACTTTTTTTCTATTAATGCGTTGTAATGATATTTCTCTATTTTAAAGGCTTTGAAGTGATGTGTTGTTGGATTGTTTGAAAACATCCATATGAAGATAAATAACAACCAATTGAATTATTATTGTATAGGTGTACAAGTTTTCAACAGTTTTTGAGGATCATTAGTAAGTGATTAATAATTTTTCCCCTGTTGAAGAGTACAGATCTTTTAGAGTGATGTTGAGAAGGATAGAAATAACTTCTCAACAATTTAAGGTGTTTATTGTTTTATTATCTTGATAAATTATTTCAATAAATAACTATTTCATAATCTTGAATAAGAAAAACTCTAAATTAATAAATTATATGTAACATCCAATAAATGTTTTTTATCACTTATATAGAAATTTTGAAATGTACTATAATATATAAGAATACCATTGATTCTAACTTTGGTAAATGATATTTTTTTGGAGGATACGTTCGGTAAATCTATTGAAACATTCATATATTTAATGGGTCAATTCTAAGTTTCAAATTTATTTGAGGATATGTACGAGTAAATCATTGATTTCATAGAATGTGTAATATGTAATTTTTTTTAAAAAGAGTAATATTGATGGTCCATAAGTGTATCTATAATAATATAAATGAAATGTAAAATCCATTAGGATGTCTTCTAAGATTAAATGGTTGTTACTATGTGTGATGTAAGATTAAAATTTAAAAATTTTGTGTTGTTATTTACAGAATTTATTTCAAAAAAATAGTGTTAAAACATAATGTAATGAATGAAATCTAATGAAGATAGTTGATGAAGATTAAATTCACATGAGATTCATTAAATGAAAATGATTTATCTACACATGATAATGGATGTTTTATTTATAAAGAAATTAAGATAAATTATTAAGGTAATGTAAATGGAAAAATTAAATGAACTGACTGTAAAGATCAACAGAATATCATTAAATAATATTTGAGGTGTTTTAATGAGATGACATGTCTTTCTATTTTGAGAATGAAATATAAAATATTCCATGAATGATATTTGAAATTTTTTTAAAATATAAAATTTAATTTTTCTGTTCTACTTAGTTTATATATTTGATTTATTGAAAATATCTAATGATATTTTTTGAAGATAAATTGATAAGAGAGGATTATCATAGAAAATTGACCAGATAGAATGAGTTATTTAACAATTGAGATTGAGAGAAGTGCAGATCTTATAAGAGAGATAAGATCTATTGCTATTGATAGATGTTCAAGATGTTAATGTTCTTAAAAGAGATGATTACTGATATCATGTTGAATATTTTTAAATCATTAATATAATTTTTATTAGTGGTGAAGAATCATAGAGTTTACCTTAGATCTTTTTATTATTTTTTAATCATTATTTTATAAACTGGATTGAGCCAGTATAATGAACTATTATAAGAAATAAACATTTGGATGAAATAATGGATAATTTATGAAACATAACCCTTCAAAATATATTTATTCTATTAGTTATACATATGTTTATTATCATTTCATAAAAAATAGAATCATGTAGTCACTATTTTTTTTTAAACCTCTAATAATATATTTTTCATTTCAAATTTTTTATTTCAGCTTTATATGTGTGGGGGTATGATAAATGTTATGAGTATATAATGAATATAATACGTTAGAAATTATAATTTATTTGATTTACTTATTATAATGGTAACCTTGATTTGGATTCCTTTCTCAGTTTTTCTCTATGAGGAATTAGAGAAAATAACAGATGATAATACACGAGTGAATAACTTGGGGGTAAACAATAATAACAAGTATATATATCAAATTTATTGAAAAGATCATAGGAATAATATTTTGGAGAAGGTTTCCAATATAATACTATTTTAAAATTATATTACTTGTAATTTGTTTTCAAAGAATTTAATGTAAATTAATATCTTATCACATATTGGTTCTCATTCTATAAACAATTAATGTGATAATTTCCTTCAGTATTTGTCACATTGATACGTCATAACAATTCCACAGTATGTTTTGAACCATGAGGTAATATATAAATATTTTTAATCATATGTCTTATGACTATGAAAAACAATTTATAAAAAAATAGTTGTTTGATGATCATATACTTGATACACATAAGAAGTTAAAACTCTATCTAATACATTTAACACATTATGAGTTTTTTAGTAGATATTATGATAACATATCCACAAGTATGAATGGTAAATTATTATATATCCTTGGATATTTCTATTTGAGGAAGTGGTAAATGAACCTTATACATTAGATTATTATTAGTTCTTACTATGAGAAATTAATTTATATATATTTCCCAAAACAATGATTACATATAAAAAAACTGAATGCGTGATACATTGGGTGATTCAAGAGTGATATTGTTTTAATGAATGTGTCAATATTTTAGTTTAATCTTAGAGTATATGGAAGATAATATCTAATGGTTATTGACTGAAATATATCCATCAAACCAAATTCCATGGATATAGTGTTTGATGGTATCATTATAGTATTTAATAGAAATCTGTATCACACTTATAAGATAATGAAATGTGAATAAAACTATCATGATGATATATCAAGAATAATTTATTATATTAAACATTTATCATCCATATGATGTTGTTTCCATTATGAAGTTATCTTCATCATTAATGAGTTCCTTCATGTGTTTTTTTAACGTAGATATTGGACTTTGAAAAAAAAATACTCAATGAAACGTTGAAATACTACTGGTAGAAACATAAATAGTGTATTAATTGAAGTTAATTAAAATAAAATATAAATTTATAGGTGGAATAATATTATTCTCATGACTGTAAAAAAATATTTTTTTACGAGTTATTGATCAAAATTATTTGGTAAAAAATTATATTCATTTTAGATTATTGATTTGAGTTTAATATCATATTATTGTATATGATAGATGTCTATGTAATTATTTATTTTAACTACATAAAACTTGTTTCATACCAAGATGATGTTTATCCGCAAATAATAGTTGTGAAAATCCAAGAAACAAAGAATAAACCATAATATGAAAATAAGAAACATAAAGAATAAGTGTATAATAATAGAGATATGATGTGTGATGTATAATTGAAAAATGGAAAATTAATAAAATTGAATATATTAAGGGATAATAGATGAAATAATAACTAACATGAAAAAAATTAAATAATTTACAATATTGATAAACTTTTATTTATTGTTCCTAAATTAATTATCCATTATTGTCACAAAATTCGAGAATTGTGTTTTAAATAATCATATTATGTCAAAAAAATTATTTTATTAGTGACGTAGGTATAGAACTAGGAATATTCAACAATATTCCAATAACTTAATTAAAAGATAGATAAAAATGATGTTGGGTTTGAAAATACTAAATTATTATCTTATAATGGAAAATAAAAGCTATTAAAATATGTATTCAAAAATAATGTAAGAAAAGATATCCTTTATATCCACATATGGTGGTTTGTCTAAATATCTTGTGTTATTTGAAAATAAAAATGAACTTTGTTGAGAAAAATATTATTTAATGAGAGGATGAAAAAATTCTCTTTCAAGGATCTCTGGTTTCTAATTAATGTGGTTTAGACAAAAAAACATGTATTAAAATATATATTCAATTAATTTGGAACATAATACTCAAAATGTATGACTTAAATACTAAAAAAACACAATAATAGAAGGTAAATTCAAATTATATGTGAAATTTATAGTTAAGGAACGTTATTAAATATTAATTTCCAATAGTATGTATATTTTGAAATTAATATTCAAATTTACACTATTTCTCAAATAGAAAATACCAATTTTCATAAATTATAGAGCATAACTAAATAAAAATAAGACATAAAAGTCCTAAAACTATAGATTTCATCCTTTAATGTTAATATAGAAGTACACTCCCCTTTTTAATTGATGAAAATTATTTATTTTACATATTTTAATTTCCTAAAACCCTTGTTTAGATGATTTAAAAAAAAAATAGAGGAACAAAAAGTTATATTCCAATATTAAAAGTAATTAAAACAAATAAAGAAACAAAATATGGGTTAAATCCCATGAAACCATGATATTATTATTTTATTGTAGACTCTTTGAAACCTCATGTATCAAGGGAAAAAATTTCATGCCCTTTTGGTTCCCTTCAATGTAATGATTAATCATTTTTTCATTGACTATGAATATTCTATATTTTTCTCCCACCAATTCCATAACACTATTTAATAACACAAAGAAGATTTGATGAACTAAGAGAACATATTTTTGAGCTTACCAAATAATATATTGAGTCTTAAATTAAAAATTACCACAATTTGAATAGATTTTAAATACATATTCTAGCTGATTTTTTAATGAGAATCCACTAATTATTCCATGAATATAATTTTTTTTCAATTATCGTCTGATCACACCAATATTAATGAGATCCAAGAACATTTTCTACCTAGTATAATTAATGTCAATTTTTATTGTCTTATCTTCAAAATAAGGAAATTATTGAATCTCTTTAGTTAAAAAACATGATTTCCCAAGATTCTTACAATTATGAAACATTCATATGTTGGTTTTAGAAGAATAATTATAGGCCCATAGGGCCTCAAATAAAATTATAACCAATCTTTATACTTTGAAATTTCTTTTTTAGGATCTATTAAAACACATTCTTTGTGATTTTAGCTTCCATTTATCATTAAGGATTGTATGTTTTACCATTTTTTTACAAACATATATTTTTTCCTTGAAGCCCTTGAAGTTTATATTTTTGAATGTGGATTCATTATTAGTGATTATGTTTTTATTAATCCATAATCTAGAAAATATATTTTTTCAAAGAATTTCACTTTCCTATTTTATTGGTTAATGGTTAGTGAAACTACCACAACCAATTTTGAAATACATTATACAAACACCATGATATATTCATTAACATGAGAATATTGGAAATGACTCAAAAATTAAATCTCAAAAAAGTAAATGATTTGTTCCTCTATAATTTTTTATATAATCATATCATACTTTATAACAAAATTTCACATTCCTTGAAGTTTTTCACATCCCACAATAAAAATCCAAGCATACTTTGAAAGTTTAAGTGAATATAATCCATCTAAAAGAGAATTTTGAAATTTATTTCTCACCCATATTTCAATTTTTATTGTAAATAGTGGAATCCTTTTAAAATTAGAACAATCTCTTCCTTTGAAATATAATCTTTAATACCTCAATTATCCCAACATCTAAAAAATAGGTTATTGAAAAATTGGTAATTGTTGTATGAAATGAATTCATTTCTCTAATTTTTTGTGTGATTTTTTTTATCACTCATAAATCTAGGAAATTAGAAACATATAAAAAATATTAAATTTTATTAATTAAAATTACATGCATTGTTTATATAGAAATAGTGTATTTATCTCTCTAGCATCCTCATTTTGGGTATTTAGTAGCCTACACTTGCCTCCATCTACTACATTTTCAGTACAAACTTATAATTAATTTCTAAGTGAAAATCCTACAAAATAAGGATCCATCCATTGAGAAATATCTTGGATTTTTTGCAATATGACAGTCTTTAGGAACAATTGTTCTATGAGAAAAATAACCATAGATCAAATAATATAGTATCTTAATTAATAATGATTAAAAATCACTTTAAACAACTATTTATTATTTTAGGTGAAATTTATTTTGGCCATATCAACATCCCTATAATCAGATAATATAACATGAAATTACAATTTCATTCTCTTCTAAATAATATAATATATAACTAAATCACCTACATTTTGCACTTAATGGAAAATCTATAACTTGGGGAATTAGGGATTATTTAAGAAGTAACTCTTGCAATGATAATTTTGAGTAACTATAAATATTTTTCATCAAATGAAAATGTTTAACCATTAATCCATTAAGCATATGATGGATTTTATATATTCATCATGACTTTAATAATTGTATTATAGAAACTCACATTCAATTTAAATATTCCAATTCTATTAAAATTTTGAAGAAGTTATATATTTAGAATAACTTCTCTCCCAGCATTCTCCATGTCTGTTCATCTCATTGAGGCCTTCTAGAAAATAATAATTACCCTAACGTCCATATATTGTTTTTTTCCAATTTATAACAAGGATTTAATCTTCAAAACATTTGAAAACTAGTTCCATGTTGTAAAAAATGCTCTCGAATGTGCTACTGAAATTAGAAAAATAATCATATAAAACCTAAAAAATCCTATAAATCATGTCTAAAAAACATATTTTTTATATATCATGAAGCATTAGTCAGGGAAGCACATAAATAAATTGTAGTTTCATTGAATGAAAATTTACTCATGGTTATTATTAATTTGGTTACATCATATTCCTATACGGTGATGGTTTTTTGTTTTATCTAGAATAAGATTAAAAAGGAAAAAATATTTAAAGCCACACTTAATTAATTTAGGATATTTAATGCATATGAAAATGGAATTTTATAGTCTCTAAAATTATATCTGTAAAAAAAATTAGATACTAATTTAATTTCCTCATTCCTAACTAAACGTTTTCCATCAGTCTCATTTGATTTGAATGTTATACTAATTTTTTAGAGACGATTATGATATGGATGAATCATGCTCTATTAGAAGTATGACAAATGATCCTAAGGTTATGAAATTTTAGTACTTATTCTCTCACAAAATAATTCAAATTAGGATTGATATTATTTTTTAATTGCCTATTTTCTTATAATTATGATTAATTGATATTATGTGTATATAAAATAAAGGGATAATCCATTTATTGACAGTTATGGATGATCCTAGGTTAGTTTTGTATATTTTCAACACATTCAACACTTTTTATTCATGATTTTCCCAAATATAGTTTATATTTAGACTAGTAGTTGATAATTATCACTATAAAATCCGTATTTTAGGTTATCTTGGTGTGGTTATGCTATTTTTTGGTGCTTCTTAGAGTAATGGAAAACTATTCAATCTAGGTTGAACAAGGTTCTAGATATGTTTCTTAAAGATTATCTTAGAGGAAAAGAATATATCCACTTCACTACTATGATTATTTTATATCTCATATTATATATCTTCCATTTATATTTTTATTATTTATTCCTATTTAAATTTATTACAATGTTCATAAAACTATACCTCATAAGAATCACATTGAACTACCTTACCAATAGAGTTTATTTTCATTAATGTTTCAATCAGTGTGGATTTTTCATTAATATTATCAACTAAAAATAAAAAATATTCTTATTATTCATCAAATTGTTCTTTAAATTCAAGTTTCTTATCTCATGAAAGGTTTTTTTATATCTTTTTTTCATTAGAATTTTTATGATCTTTAAAAACATTCTACTGGTCATCCTAATTCACTATTAATTTTTTTTTATCTCCATTTATGACAAATCCTAGAGAGGATATTAATGGTCTTTCAAAGATGATATTGAATTCTTTGTCACACTCCATGTATAAAATTGGAATTCCATTTAGTAAAAAAAATTCTATACTTTTACTAAAATGTGAACCATTAAATTGATGGAGTGATTGATATATTGATCATTTAATTGATAGAACACAATATTATATGTCATATCATTTAGTTTGAACTATAAAATAGTGACAAAGGGATCATTTTTTATTAGTACTAAGTTAATAATGATATTTTAGTTTGAGACTATTCCCAAGTGTTTATTGAAATAAAAATATTATTGGACTTTGGGTATTAAGTTAATGTTTCATTAAAAATAAAAAAGTCTCCTTTTTTGAAATATATAAATAAAATCATTGAACGATTTTTTGAAACAATTTATTAAATAATTTAATGCGTGTTAGGTACTAAACAGAGGATTTGTGTAATTTAATACTAAAATTTATTTTTGTAATAACTCATAGAACTTAAACAATTCAATTTATACTTTTTTTTATTTATAATGTTATTGAGATATGTTATTATGATTAGTAATTCAAAAAAGTAGGCATCCAAAATAGTGATTCCAAAATATTTTATTTCCCTACAGAATTTTAACATTTTAAATTATTTTTCTTCTTATATTTAATGTTTTATATAATGTTTCTATTTGATATTAGTGTTTTTTTTCAAATTACCAGATTCAATGTTTATAAAACATATTTTTCAAAATTATTTTACAATTTTTTCTTGGTATTTCCTAGAGTCCTTTATATATTTCTGATTTTCTTTTAGATTAACCATGTTTGGGACCACTATCATATTATCCTTATGGTTTATTATAAGATCTTTATGAATAATCCCTTAATATCATGTGTTTGTATCCGTATTTATCAGTACCTTTCACAACTCTAATGAATGAATCATATAATTTTTTTCATTATTTATTTAAATAATGTTTGTATTTGTGTGAATAAAATTAAAAATTATTTTTTTCCTCTTGATATTCCATCATATATGTAATATGATATGATTTTTAAAATTTATCCCTATGTTGAAATTTATATTGTTTTCTAGGTTACTGTGGTTTTCTTTATGTAGGGTTTTAAAATGTAAATTTTTCTCTCCAAGATATGTTAGAGTGTAAAATATATCACATATAGTTTTTTATAAATTTTCCATACATATCTTATATATTTTTACCATAAACTATGCATTTTTATTTAAAAGGGTTATTGTATAATGTAAAAGTTCAGGAATATATATTTAGGGAGAACAAATATTCCATAATGCTTTTATATCCATATATGCGGTTTAGTTTTATTTAAACATCAAATTTAGTTCACCTTTTTCTTCTATTAAAATATATAAGTGATGAAAAAATTCTTATTTTTTATTATTATACCAAAATGATTATTTAATGAAATTATACCTTTTGAGTTATAAAATAGTTTCAATTATTCTTATATTTTTCTTTTAATTCCTTTATTAGATTAGTCAGCTAAATTATAACATGAATATGAAAAACGATTATTTAAGGAATCAATGAGAACATTAAAATGTAGTTGGTGGTGTGGAAACATCATGGGAATGTCCTTAAATCTATCTGATGTTTCCAAGAATTCCGCTAAAACCTATGGAATAATGCTTTCAATCTTCTTATTAAATTATCCATCATGTATCCATGGATAGATCCTCATGATAAATTAGTTGAATATGGGATCTGTAGAGACCCAAAGCATGACGTACATGGAAATCACATTACTTTTGAGGATTACATAATACATAACAAAAACCAACACTCAAGGATCATAATAGTTTAGTGTCTTTGGAAACTTGGAACATAATATTCTAACCATGGTGAAATATCTTCAACATCTCCCATAAAGATTTTACCCTTTTGTTTTCTTACCTAAAAACCATTTTTTATATACTGGGGAAAAGAAAACATATAAAGGGTGAGCTCAAATTCTCAGTAAAGGTTAGCATGGAGAAAATAAAACAAACCATATACATTTGAACATAAAAACATGAACATAATGTTTAAACATCAAAATCTTGAGCAATGACGTAAAACATGGTAGTATGTAAGGCATAAGTCATAAAGAAAAATTAATCATGATAAAATAGCATTGAAATAAAACATGTAATTGTGGAAAACCATTAATCACATGATATGATTTCCATAGTAGCCAAGGAATTATTCCCAAGACCATCTTAGTTGACAAAGTCCCTTACTGAATAAAGTTCACTCCTCATTCCAGTCCTGTATCACTGAACCAGATTAACTTACCATTCTAGAAATGTCTATCTCATGAGATATGAATCATTCCCAAATTCATTGAAGGGAGATATAGGTCACACCCATCTCATAATGAAAACATTCTTAAGTGTGCCAGAACATAAACATAAATCATTCATCATAACCCAAAGAATAAAATGGGTTTCATAAACACCATCCCATCATAACATAATCCATATAAAACAAATTGATATCATTTCATCATAATAAAAGTGAAACCATGTAAATCACAGAGACATTATACTTGAAACATAAACATGCTAAATAATTTCATCTTAGATGGAAAATAATTTTGATAAAACACTTGAAATGAATTCTGATGAAAATATCCTTTCTTTTCCAAATCATTTTCATTTCACAAAATGCGATGAAATTTTAAAAGAAATGAATTTTATTGAAAATAGTCATGAAATATTTTAAAGTAAGATTCATGAAAATAAGGTGTTATGGAACTGTAAAAATCTGTTCATGCTGTATAATTTTAAAAAAACATTCTCCTCATACTTTTAATGGAAAAGTCAAAAAGTACCATGTATGGTAATCAAAAGAAATATTCCTTCCATAACACAAAGTAAAAGTCAAATAGGGGAAAAAATTACATTAAAAATACATGGAAAAATATTAAACACTTTATGAAATACATTTTTGAGGACATGGATGAAAAATATAACCCCCGTAAATACTTATGTATAAGCAATCTCAGATAAAAATGAGATTGAAAAATTATACCTTACCATAGGTCCGATATGCTTCGAATGTATCCAAACCTCCTGTATAATGACATAAATAATTTCATTTAATTATTAAAGAATCATATTCATTGTTATCATATCATTAATGGTTCACTTATGACTTTATATTACCCATTCTTTTTTAAATTCCATGTTAAAGCAACGTTTTGGGAAAATCGTTTCATTTATCATCCGTGTTTTGACTTGTAATTATTAATATGATTACTTAGATCATGATTACTTAATTATAGAATATAAAACATGATTTATATGTAATATATATTTATAATATACATATATATAAGAGATCTATAAATGGAAAGAAATACATTGTTCATGGAGACTGTAGGTCGTACATAGGCATGAATGTTGTTTTCGTTTCCTTATTGAATTGAATAGAATTAAGTAGATGACATACATATATATATATATATATATAAATAAATCCAGTTTCATTATTATGTCATATATTTCATGATTACTTATTATATATACTTTATAATCATTCTTTAATTGGTAACATGGAAAATGAATCTCATCGCGTTCGTGGAGACGGTAGTCCGTACGTACGCACGAGCGATGATATCATTCCCATGATTGAGGAATTGTATTGAAGTGTATTTATAATATTTCAGAATCAATATCACTTTACAATAATCATATATAGTTATTTATTTACACCCTTATCCACATCCAAGTAAGGTGGTGGTGGAAAACAGATTACACCACAGCGTGGAGATGGTATTCCGTACGTACGCACACACGATGATTTAGTTTTCCGTAGAATGGATAGAATATGAAATAGGGTTGTTTCATATTTATAATAACATATCAGTATATGAGTGATACTGATTTTATTAATTTATGATGAAACAAATAAATAAGAATAAGTATAATAAGAAATAAATTAGAATGAATCGGTAAAGGATATTACCTCTTCTTTGACGCACCTCTTCTTAACCTCCTCTTAAGGCACTAGAGTTGGTCTTTTGAGGAGACCAGAACTTCTATAATGTTTCTAGGGAATTTGAGAAGGTAAATGTTCAGGGTTTGGCCGAGCTTGAAGGCTCAAAATTGTGTAAAGAGAAGAGGGAGGAGGTTCCCTTTTATAAGGGAGGAGAGGGGCACCTTTGGATACCTCAAAAATATTAATTTATAATAAATTCAAACTCCACTTAAAAAATTCCAAAATGACTCAAATACAAACTTATATGATATAGGGTTGTAATCTCATCAACCAATAAAATTTATACATGATGGTAATCTATTTTACACATTATGAACTTGAATTACCCTTATTTAATATATTTAATTTTATTTGTGGTTATAAGATTCTAAATTTTAAATTGTTATAAATAAATACTTATGTGTTGTGAATTTTCCATAATTGGATTATTTATGAAATTTTAGACCATATAAATTTTAATTTATTATTGTTAAATATTTTTGTGATTTTTATACAATTTTATATTACGATATTTTTATAAACTAACTGTAGTGTCAATTTTGATACTATTCATTTATTTGAATTTAAATAAAATAAACACAGAAGAAATGTTCAAACTAAAAGATTTAATAGATTCATAACCTGTCATAGTTATCTAGAAAATTATTAGAGTACATTAAATAGTTCATATAATATTTATTTTAATATTTCTAAAACCATTTATTTGATATTTTAATCAATAAAATAATTTCAACATCACTATTGTGTCACATTTAATGAAAATTATTTAATCCCTAAAAATTCGAAATAAATTCACATGATGTAGATAATTTTATTATATTTCTGGTGACTATTCATTTTCAAATATTCATGAAGTTTATCACTAAATTAAAATTATTATACTTATAAGATTTAAGAGAGCGAGATGTTGTCACTTTCTTTGGTTTTAACAATAATTAAATTATATTCATTGTCCAAAGTACATAAAATGAATCTATTCCGACCCTTAGGTGATTTGGGTCATCGTTTAGTCATCCAAGCAAATTTTGGAAGGTGTTAGGGTAATTTTATATCTAATATTTACCCTTAATTACCCAATTTACCTTTAACTGCAGTAAATAAAAATTACCGTAGTTACTATTCATAATATCAAAAACATAAAAGTAACCTATTGACATAATTCAGACCCAATGAATTCAAATATGGAATCCATTTTTCAAAATTCAAAACACATAAGTTGCAGTGATTAATTTAAAATTAATCCCGTAGTAAAGAAAACGAGTTTTAAAAGATAAAACATTGCCAAAGATTGAAAACTTTTTACCTATGAATTCAATGTAAAATGAATCGTAATGACATAAATTATATTAAATGGTAAAAATATATTCTATTTATACTTTTAAACCATTAAATATTATAATTTAACCATATAAATTATTGCGATGAAAAAAGTTGTTTTTAATTAAAATATTGCGTGTTTTTACTATTCATTAAAATATTAAAGTTATCAGAATAATATGGATAATTTATCCAAAGTAAGCTTTTATATACTTATTCTAAAGAATAATTATATCTTTTCAAATTGAACTTATAAGCCTCTAAAAAACTATATTTAAAGTGGGTGCACCATCAAAAGGCGGAAAAACTGCAGTTTTTGAAAAATACTTCTTTTACCTGAAAAATTTATTTTGTTCTCATACCATGTTATATAGAATGTGTAAGATGAATTATAATGTCAAAAAATTCAAAATTTAGACACTAATATTCATAATGGCTAGTTCATAATATTATTATAACAATATATCGTTGTTTAGTGAAACTTGGTATTGCGAACAACACACGCTATCGAGGAAGGTCGCGATTGCGTGTAATGTAAGCCAAGTCAGGGTTGCGTGTAGTGCAAGACTCCTTTGTGGTTGCATATAACAATTTCCAATAAAATTTCATTTATACATTGAATATATATATATATACACTCAATGTTGCATAGAATAACTACTATCAAACATACTTGAAATTGTGTGTAACACGATCCAAGATTAGTGTGGCGTATACTGCAAGCTAATATGGTGTTGAGTACAATGAAATATAATCTTGGTGGAGCGTACAACAGAAGATATGAAATAAATTAAAAAGAATATATCTTATAAAATCTCAGGGTGTTACATTCTACCCCCTTAAAATGAATTTTTCCCTCGAAATTCATCGGGGTTATAAATGGTTTTTTACATGAGAGTTTCATTAATAGAAACCCATATCGTAAAAACGAATACCAAAAATTATCTTTAATAACTAAAGTATGAAACGTAACATTTACCCAAATTAACTAATCACTAGGTTTCCACATAGGAGAACATAGGTGAAAATATGGATATGGAAGAAAAATCTAACCATCAAGTTCTAATGGAGAGTGGTAGATGACATGGCGATGAAAAAGAAAACAATCACAAAGCCATAAATTTGTGATGATCTAAGGTACTATCTAATTCATCAGATATGAGGGCACTAGGAAAACATTTTTGGTTTTCAGGATCATTTTCCTAAAGTTGATGTATTAAAATAAATACTTACATGATTTTGGTACAATCTCACTATTTTTCGTGCCTTGAACAATTTCCACTTCATCTCTTAAAGAAATGAAGTTGAATTTGTCTTCTGTGAAGTGTTAGCAGATCATGTGATAAAATGATAGGTCATTCCATCTGTCTCAAACAAAAGGATAACAAAAGTTATTAAATATACATAAGTCTATATATAGTGAGATTAATCGTATATGGTTCCAAAAATGGACTTAAACTTCATATATCATACCACTTAATATAATAAAACTAGTTTCTACTAACCAGGGACTTCTTGTAGGCCAGTGGTAGGTGATAAAGGCATGTCGCACTTCTATTGTGGGTTCGATTCCCACAGCCTTGTCTGACGCGACGGGTTTTCGCCCATTCTGCAGGCTGTCCCTTTTCTTAAACTACACTATTATAACATTCCATCAATAATATCAAAAAAATTTCTATCCTTAAGCAATAATAACTTATGTTCAACATAATCCATTCCAATATTTAGGCTTATCCAAAATACTTCTTTCCAAACTCATAGTATAAAGAGAACGATTACTAAAAGGTCATATAACAAACATGTGAATACCATAATTTATCCCTCATATATCATACGATATATCTTGTTGTTCAAATTAAAAACATGTGAATACCTTAATAATGTATTCTCTTGAATAATGAATACCCATTTAACCTTAGTGAAAACATGAATTCTGTCAAAATTTTACACTTTCCACATACCAAAATCCCAAAATTTCTATATACTCAAGCCATGATATAACTTTTTCCATATAGCAGTCATGAAATCATGTCATGTTTTCGTTATCCCATCATTATATGCATATCATCTTCTTTCCAAAAATATTTCAATCACTTTTCATGGTTACTAGTACCATATAATTATTGGAAACCAATACATAGAAATTCCAAAATTCCATGATACCATAAATGAGATTCCATGATACTATTTTGAAATCCCATTAGATAAACACTTAATCATTTCACAACATCATTGTCATACTAAACATCACAAATAGTGATCTCATGTGACTTCCATTTTTCCTTTTCCTTAAGAGGATTCTCATGTAGATCATAATTAACCCTTGGATTATGGAATTGACTAGCATAATGCCCCATTTCTTTGCACTTTAATCATTGAAGTGTTGGTGGTGCATTCTCTATAGTCTTTTATTTATTCACATTATTAGAAACCATTTTTCCATTACATTGACACTCAACTGCTCGATGACCTTCTTTTCTATACTTAAAACATTTTTTAGTCCCTTTAAGACAATCTCCACCAAGCTTCTTTCCACACATTGAGCATAAAGAAACATTCATCTTCTTTTCACAATTATTCTGAGATTTCTCCTTGAACTCCATCTTTCGTTTTTTTTTCAAAACCATGAGATGGATATGTAACAGAAACTTCCAGTTCTACTTTGCTACTGAAGTCTCTTATAACTAATTCCCTTCGAACACTTGGTTTTAATCCATTGAAGAATCGATCAACTTTTCTTTTAGGTTGGATGATAAATCCAGATGCATACCATGCAAGTCGTGTAAAATTTGCCTCGTATATGCCAACAGATTCATCATCCTTTTCCTTAATCTAGAGGAACTCCTTTTCCATATTTTTTTCTAAGAATACGAGGTAAGTACTTATTGAAAATAAAGTTCTTGAACCCGTCCCATTCCATGGATTCAATTTCATCTTGGGGCCTTGTATTTTTAACTAGAGTCCACCGCTGGTCTGCTTCACCTTCTAATCGGTAAACAACCAAAATGACTTTTTCATGATCTGAACAACGATGTATTGGACATATCTTTTCAATGGTACTAATCTATTGTTCAGCAACAAGTGGATCGGAAGACCCACTGAAAGAAGGTGGACGTTGCCTCATGAAGGACTCAATAGAATATTGTTCCTTTTATCTGCTCATTTGGAAGTCCAGAATGATTCATAGCTTGTGTAAGTATAGCAAAAAGCTTTTTCACTCCATCTCCCATAACAATGGTTTGTTCAGAAGGAAAATCATTGCATTGTCCATTACATTGATCAACAAGGTTCCTTCGGGTTCTATCCATCGTCTAAAACCCAAAAAGAATAGTGTGAGAGGAAAAAATCATGCTAGGTAAAAAAACATAATAAAGGGGGAGAACCTTCAATATATAACATCTTATGTTTAATTCTAATATCATTACCATAATTCTAGTACTATAACCTATACTTATACTTAACCTTAGATACATCCCTAGACATACCTTAGAAATATCTCTAGGGATTTCACTAAAGTTTTCGCATCCTAGTTTCCAAAGGTTAACTAAACCTTTCTCTGATTCCAACTGTAGAGACCCAAAGCTCGAGGTACATAGACATTAAATTACTTTTGTGGAATACTTAATCCATAACAAAAACCAATACTCAAGGATCATAATAGTTTAGTGTCTTAGGAAACTCGGAACATAATCTTCTAATCATGGTGAAAGATCTTCAACAGCTCCAATAAAGATCTTCCTCTTTTGTTTTCTTACCTAAAAACCTTTCTTTATATCATGGGGAAAATAAAACATATAAAGGGTGAGCTAAAATTCTCAGTAAGGGTAACAATGGAGAAAATAAAACAAAACATATACATTTGAACATAAAAACATGAACATAATGTTTAAACATCAAAATCTTGAGCAATGACATAAAACATGGTAGTATGTAAGGAATAGGTCATAAAGAAACTATAATCATGATAAAATATCATGGAAATAAAACATGTAATTGTGTAAAACCATTAATCACATGATATTATTTCCATAGTATCCAAGGAATTACTTCCAAGACCATCTTAGTGGACAAAGTCCCTTACTAAATCGAGTTCACTCCTCGTTCCAGTCCTGTATCACTAAACCAGATTAACTTATCATTCTAGCCATGTCTATCTCATTAGATATAAATCATTACCCAATGCATTGGATGGAGATATAGTTCCCACCCATCTCATAATGAAATCATTCTTAAGTGTTCTGCAACATAAACATAAATCATTCATCAAAACCCAAAGAATAAAATGGGTTTCATAAACACCATCCCATCATAACACAATCCATTTAAAACAAATGGATATCTTTTCATCATAAGAAAAGTGAAACCATGTTAATCATATAGACATTATACTTGAAACATAAACATGCTAAATAATGTCATCTTATATAGAAAATATTTTTGATAAAACACTTGAAATGAATTCTTGACGAAAAAACATTTCTTTTTTAAAATCATTTTCTTTTCACAAATTACCATGAAATTTTAAAAGAAAAGGATTTTATTGAAAATAGTCATGAAATAATATAGAGTAATCTTCATGAAAATAAGGCATTATGAAATCGTAAAAATCCATTCATGCTGTATAAGTTAAAAAAACATTCTCCTCATTCTTTTAACAGAAAAGTCAAAAAGTACCACATATGGTAAATAAAAGAAATATTCCTTCAATAACACAAAGTAAAAGTCAAAGAGGGGTAAACATGACATTAAAAATACATGTAAAAATATTAAACACTTTATGAAAAACATTTTTAAGGACATGGATGAAAAATATAACCCCAGTAAATACTTACGTAGAAGCAATCTCGGATAAAAATGAGATTGCAAAATTATCCCTTACCTTATGTCCGATATGCTTCGTATGTATTTGAACATCATGTATAATTATTTAAATAATGTAATTGAATTATTACAGAATCATATTCATTGTTCTGATACCATATATGGTTCACTTATGACTTTATATTACCCATTCTTTTGTAAATTCCATGTTAAAGCAATGTTTTGGGTAAAATCGTTTCATTTATTGTCTGTGTTTTGACTTGTAATTATTAATATGATTACTTAGATGATGATTAATTAATTACAGAATATAAAACATGATTTATATATAATATATATTTATAATATACATATATATAAGATATCAATAATTGGAAAGAAATACACCGTTAATGGAGACGGTAGGTCGTACGTACGCATGAACGCTATTTTCGTTTCTATATTGAATTGAATGGAATTAAGTAGATTAAATACATATATATATACATAAATCTAGTAGAATTATTTTGTCATATATTTCATGTTTACTTATTATATATACTTTATAATAATTCTTGAATTGGTAACATGGAAGATGAATCTCATCGCGTTCATGGAGACGGTAGTCCTTACGTACGCACGAGCGATGATATCATTCCCATGATAGTGGAATTGTATTGAAGTTTATGTATAATATTTCAGAATAAATATCACATTAAAATAATCATATATAGCTATTTATTTACACAATTATACCTATCCATGTAAGGTGGTGGTGGATAAAAGATTACACCACGGCGTGGAGACGGTATTCCGTACGGTCGCACGCACGGTGATTTTGTTTTCCGTAGGATGGATAGAAGATTATATAGGTTTGTTTAATATTTATAATAACATATCAGTATATTAATGATACTGATGTCATTAATTTATGATGAAATAAATAAATAAGACGAAGTAGAAGAAGAAATAAATTTCAAAGAATTGGTAAAGGATATTACCTCTTCTTTGGCGCGCCTCTTCTTAACCTCCTCTTAGGGCACTAGAGTTGGTATTTTGAGGATAAAATAACCTCTATAATGTTTCTAGGGAAGTTTAGAATGGAAATGGGTAGGGGATTTCTGAGATTGAAGGCTCAAAATTGTTTAAAGAGAAGAGGGAGGAGGTGCCCTTTTATAAGGGAGGACAGGGGCGCCTTTGGAAACCTCAAAAATATTAATTTATAATAAATTCAAACCCCATATAAAAACATAGAAAATGACTCAAATCCGAACTTCAATGATATAGGGTCATAATAAAATCAACCAATAAAATTTAGACATGTTGGTAATTTATTTTAAACATTATCAACTTGATTTATCCTTATTTAATCTATTTAATTTTATTTGTGGTTAAAAGATTCTAAATTTTAAATTGTTATAAATAATTACTTATGTGTTGTGAATTGTCCATAATTGAATTATTTATGACATTATCGACCATATAAATTTTAATTTATAATTGTAAAATATTTTTGTGATTTTTAAAAAATTTTATATTATGTTATTTTTATAAAATAACAATAGTGTCAATTTTGACACTATTCATTTATTTGAATTTAAATAAAATCCACACAGAAGATATGTTCGAAGTAAAAGATTTAATAGATTCAAAACAAATCTTATTTATCTAAGAAATTAGTGGATCACATTAAATGGTTCATATAATATTTATTTTAATATTTTTAATTCCATTTATTTGATATTTTAATCAATAAAATAATTTCAACATCACTATTGTGTCACCTTTAATGATAATTATTTAATTCCTAAAAATTGTAAATAAATTAAAATGATGTAGATAATGTTATTATATTTCTGGAGACAATTAATTTTTAATGTTTCATAAAGTTTATCACTAAATTAAAATTATTATACTTATAAGATTTAAGAGAGTGACATGTTGTCACTTTCTTTGGTTTTAATAATAATTAAGTTATTTTCATGGTCAAAAGTCCATAAAATGAATCTCTTCTGACCCTTAGGTTATATGGGTCGACCTTTAGTCACCCAATAGAATTTTGGAAGGTGTTAGGGTAATTTTATAATCTTATTTTTACCCTTAATTAACTGATTTACCTTTAACTGTAGTAAATACAATTTACCATAGTTACTATTCATAATATCAAAAAAGAAGAAGCATATTAACATAATTAGGACCCACTGAATTAAAAAATGGAATCAATTTTTCAAAATTTAAAACACAGAAGTTGTAGTACTTAATTTAAAATTAATCCTTCTATTAAGAAAACAGGTTTTAAAAGTTAAAACATTTCCAAAGATTGAAATGTTTTTACCTATGAATTCAATGTAAAATTAATGTTAATGACATACATTATATTAAATGGTAAAATATATTCTATTTTTTACTTTAAAACCATTCAATATTATAATTTAACCATATAAATTATTGCGATGAAAAAAGTTGTTTTTAATTAAAATACAACGTGTTTTTACTATTCATTAAAATATGAAAGTTATCAGAATAATATGGAAAATTTATCCAAAGTAAATTTTTATATCCTGATTCCAAAAAAAAAATTTATTTTTTTAAAATGAACTTATAAACCTTTCAAAAACTATTTTTAATGTGGGTGTGCCATCAAAATGCGGCAAAACTGCATTTTTTGAAAAATACTTATTTTACTCGAAACATTTATTTTGTTCTCATACCATGTTATATATAATGTGTAAGATGGATTATAATGTCATAAAATTAAAAATGTAGATACTAATATTCATAATGGCTAGTTCACAATAATATTATAACAATATATCATTGTTTAGTGAAACCCGATATTACGTACAACACACGCTATCGAGGAAGGTTGTGATTGCGTGTAATGCAGGCCAAGTCAGTGTTGCATGTAGTTCAAGACTCTTTTGTTGTTGCGTATGACAAAGTCCAACCATATTTCATTTATACATTGAATAGATATATACACACACTCAATGTTGCAAAGAATAACTACTATCAAACAAACATGAAATTGTGTGTAACACGATCCAAGATTAGTGTTACGTATACTGCAAGCTAATACGGTGTTGCGTATAACGCAAGATAATCTTGGTGTAGCGTACAAAAAAATATATGAAAGAAATTAAAAAAAAATATCGTATAAAATCTCGGGGAGTTACAGGATACAATGTTTGATAGATGTTTACAAATAGAAATAAAGATGTTTTTCTAGAATTTCATTATAGGAAAAATATTAACACTCTAATTATGAGTTAATTTTCATTTGTCCAATAAAAATACACTTGATGCATAATATTGTAGAAGTATTTATTGATGGATAAAGAGTAATCATTATAAAATCCATTAAATATGTAACATATGTAGGATTCAATTTATTTAGTTCATAAAAAAATCCATATGAGTTTTTCTTATTTAAGATGGGGCTTTATAAAAATTGAAGAAGTTGAAACACTCATAGTTTAGGCCATTATATTTATTTCAAAACAGGATAAATTTTAGGATATGTTCATTAAAAATAGTTTCTCTCTATCCATCTCAAGTTACCCATTTAATATTTATTTTATTTTTAAATGGGTCTAATTTTACTGTGAATTTTAGGTTTCCCAGACTAGAACTCCTCAGAGGTCAATATTGTGTCCACACACATGATACAATTTTGATATTTTCAATGAACACATAATATAATTATGTTTTTTAAAAATAGATTGTATATTTTTAGAGGGTATGAGTTTTTTTGTTAAACATTAATTCCTCAAATATTATCTAAATAATTTTGGATTATCATTAACATAATTGAAATTATTTATTTATGTTCACTAAAATACATTTTTTATAAAAAATAAGCAATTGGACCATTGGGATAGATTATAAAATTCTATGAATCAAGAAAAAAATACTAATATAATAAAATAAGAAACTATGAGAATAATTAGATTATGTAGGGATATAGTCTCTGTAATAATATTAAATATAATTATTTTTTAATGGAGATATATTTTTGGAGAGACCAGAAAAGAAAACTTATTGGAGTGATAAACAAAAAAGTAGGGTACTATATATGTTACTTGTTATTATATTTATATTGATTGTCTATTATTTATATGAAATTATTAAATTATGTTTTAAATATTCAAGTGACATTATAAAACTATTATTTCAAGGATATTGATGCCTATATGGGTGTGTTTAAGTACATGTTATTTACAAAATTATTATTCTAGAGAAAAATGATTTTTTTCACTGTGATTAAATTTTGATTTTATCTTAAAAAGATACAATACAATGAATAATTAGTTCTCAAATTTTTAATTATAAAATATGTCTCATTACCTCATAAAATTGTTTAAGATGCAATAATGTTTGATTAAAAAAATTAAAGGATGTTTATGGATATATATTGAATTTAATAGATATAAAAAACTGGTTTCATTATTGAGGAGATCTAATACCTCCTCAAAAAGATTCAGTGTCTCTTGGTGTTTATCCAATTCCCATCACTTGTTGATTACTGTTTTTTTGATACATGGATGAAATATTGATTCCCTATAATATTCATGCATTATATCTTTTAAATGTTATCATTACCAAACCCCGTTATATTTCTCTCAAAAATAATATAACCTATCAAATCTGTAGTCTCAATGTGTTTAAAGAAACAAATGTTCATTTTCTATATTAGGTGACTCAGTTATCTGAAAAACCACGAATATTAAAACCTCAATGTGGTTATACTTATTCTGTTTATTATTCTTAGCTTATTTTTGAAGAATCAATGGTTCTTTGTAATCAACTTTAATGAATTGGGATAAAATCCTATTATCTTATATTATCCATTTCAAAATTTATGTACACAAATTTAAATTATATGCTAGAAAATTTATTCAACTTTACCATGATGAAGTTCCCATTATACATGTTCCCAATCATTGAGGTACATTTGAGAAACTATGGGTCACTACTATATACTTTTAGGTGGGAATTAATATTTTGAGACATCCTTCTGTAACTACTTGATCATCAATTAAATATTTATAAAGGTCCATTCTATACAATTTACTATGGCGTAGCTTGAGTAACATTAATCTAACTCTTATGTATAATATATTAATGTTGAGGACCTTTATATAGTAACCAACTACTATTACACATTCCCTTCATGCTAAAATTACCTTGAGAAGATGACCATTTTCTCTTGTAACCTTTGAATCATATGTATTTATTCACTCATTAACCTTATATCAACGATAGAATACAATTCTTATTGATCCTTTTATATCTAGTTATCAGCTCTATTATTTCATTGATGAATTTGATAGAGCATCTCCCAAACACCCTTCTTAAATAATGAGACTACAACACTCCAAAGTGTGATGTCTAAAATATTTTTATCTATAATCCTATACAAATATTAAAACAAAATATCTATACTCATAAAAGATTAAATCCAGATTATAGAAGCTCATATTCTTATTTTTCCATCCATATTTATCCATAATCTTTAACCCATCCCCATATCCTATTTTTTTTGAATATCTTCATACAACTATTCTTTTTAGGATGATAATGCATGGACGAACATCAAGAAACAATAGAAAAACATATTTTTATCTTCGAATAGTTTGAACGTTTTTTATGAATTATGATTTTTAATAGGATGAAAATATTCCCAAATGTAACATAAATATTAAATTTTAATAATATCATATTGGAATGCTGTTAAAATTAATATTACAATGGTCATAAAGAAATTGATGTATATTATAGAATAATTAAATTCATACCGAATTTGGAAAATTATAAAAAAAATTTATGTCATAAGAAATGACCTGAAATTCATAAAAATAATCAAGATGTAGAAAGGAACCTAATTTTTAAAAAACACTAAACTACACAAAAATTCATCAAAATATTTTTATTATATTACCCTGTAAATTTGAAAATTCAAATTCTAAACATCAAAATAAAAAATTAATATTATAAAATAATTCATTTAATTTATCATAAAAATTAACAAAAAATATTTTCCGCAAAAACATATTGAAATTAATGAAAATAACCATTTAACATTTTATCACTAAGAATAACCGTATTAAATATGATATTCAAACGATAAAAAAATCGAGAAAAATATTCTAGTTGTAAATGATTATACAATTAATGAACATTTTAGCTCAAAAAACTATTATTTAAAAAATGATATTTTGAAAAAAATATGAATATGATACAGTATCAATGTTGAATTAATATATATTTTCAAGATAAATGATAGGATTTTTTTTAATTTTCATGTTATTAAATACAAATTATTTCTAAAAATATATGACCATTTAGTTACATGAATATGAAAATAAATATTTATTAGTACAACAATTATTATTATATTAATTTATTTATCTAGTTAAGAATTTTATTATTCATTATTTTGTACATATAGAGGATATAATAAGGTCCATGTTAAGGTCACGACAAATGAAATTATAAAATTAAAAATATCATTTAATTAAATATTGAATTTTGTATTTAATTAAAATGATATTTATCTCTACAAGGCATCGACTTCTATAATATATAATAATAATCTTATTACTATTTAGATCAAGGAAAATATCTGATTTCTTATTTGATGATGGGCCGCCATGAAATTTTCAATAATAAACTCAAGCACAATATTTCCACTTGATATGTCATTTCTTGTCGTGGATCATAGTGGTTGGCATGAACCTATGTTCTCTTATAATGATCTCTCATGAATAAAGAACATATGTAGGGTTTCTACCAAGAAAGATAGAGGATTCAACCTCCTTACCCCTTCAATATAATGAGAAAAAGTGAGGGAATCCTTTTTATTTTATGGATTTTTAGGATAAAATGATTAATTCAAGATATGTTGATCATTTGAGATACACCCAATAGTTCCATCACGATCATCTTGAGATTCTATAGAATGTGTGTATCACTACCAGAGGGTTTAAATTCTGGATTATATTATCAGAACTATGGTAAAAATAAAACAAGTATTTTAGACATGGATTCTTTCAATCCTGAGTGGGAATTGGCCTTCAAGGAGGATCATCTTTCACTGAGGGAACTGCGCAATACACATGAATCTCAAGAACCTTTGTTCTCAAGAAAGAAATGGTTAACCTTCATGGAGGCACTCTCAGGTTCTTCAGATCTGGTCAAAGAGGATTCATCTCAATCCTCTAATATTACAAGGCTTAAAAATGGTGTTTTTTCGGTTGTGGCGGATCCGAAGGCACTACAACAGAGGATCACCCTATGCAAATTCTCTATCCAGGGCTGAGTGATTTATTCAAGAGGGGACAAGCCTTTGTCTTATGATGATCTTAATAATTTTGTTTCTCATTATTGGGGAAGCTGGGATTGAAGGATTATTTCTATTGGGAGAGAGTAATTTCATATAATCTTTCAATCCAAAGATGCTCTGAACTTGGCATGGAGCTATGACAGTCTGCAATTAAAACTAGGAATCCTCAGATTATCAGAATTTGATGTAAATTTTAATCCCATCAATATCCAGAAAACCAATGCTCAAATATGGGTAAGATTACATGGAATGAATTGGGTGTACTGGAATCCAAAGATTCTGGTGGATGTTAACATAGAAATCAACTGACCTTCAAGTATATCATTCCATGCTAATGGAAACAAGTCTGAATTGAAGGTGGAGAATGAGACTTTTACACACTTTTATAATGTTTGCAAGATCATGGGTCATTTAGTTTCTAATTGTAGGTTTCTTCAAAAGAAGGTTACTGTTATTCCTAAGGCTCCAGAATGGATTGATCTTAATAGGGGCTGAAAAAACAAGGTTGCTTTTGTTGAGAAGAAGGGGGTTGTCAAGAGTCCTTATAATCCCTCACAAGCAAGTAAGATTCAGGATGAAATCCCACTGATTATGGCTTCTGTGTTGAAATCTCTTACTCCATCCTCTACCTCAAAACAATCTTGGGTTGATATTGTTGAGGTAGAGGAAACAAGAAATGTTGTGATGTCCTGCTCACCCTTCAATGTGGGAACTATGATGATTCTTATATAGAATATGAACTCAACGAAGATCAAATCATGTCCTCTGACATTTTTAATGATATTTTTTCCCTAGTATTGAACCTTCAAACAGAAGAAGAAGATAGTTCCTTGTATCTTGAATTTTCTCAGAAAATCAGTGGTCTTGTGCGGTCCCGCAAGAAGGTGTGAATCCTACTGATTCTGAGGTTTCTCCCATTTCGGCTGGTCTTGATGTTATCCCTGCTGAGAATCCTACCATAGTGTGTTGTTCTGCTATTATTCCAACATATATGGATTCTGAAAATTTGTACTATTCTGCAGCTCTATTCCCACAATGAAATACTGTTCTTTCAACATCTTTGAATCCTGGGAAGGATGATTCAAAGCAGGATAATGCTGCTGTTTTGAGTCCTGGACCACATGACTCACATCCTATAAACACACAACATCTTCATTGTGGGACTGAAGAAGAGCAGTCTTGCATAGTGAAAAGCTCAGATATTAAATCTTCAGAATCTTCAGAAAAGTTCAATTCTGAGAATGTTTTCAAATATTTAGGAAATCAACCTCTTAGCAACACAATTTTAGAAACAACTTTGTACACTAGACAATTTTTCTTACAGAAGGTTCAGATTGCAATTATTCCTAATTCTACCAATATTTTGTTACATGATGCGGCTAAGGATTCCCATATCAAAAGATCAAATCATCCTGATAGTGGGGTAGAAGTGAACAACAATTAGAAAACTTAGAAAGCTATGGATGAACGTGTCATGGATTCCAAAATTGCACTACCTAGTATATCTGAGATTAATAACATATTGTAGTGCAATCCCACTCCCAAAATGAAAGTGGGGAGACCACCAAAGAAGGAGGGAGGTACAATCAAGAGGGGTTCTAACCCCAAATTCAGTTTTAAATGAAAATTCTCTTTTGGAATTTCCAGGGACTAGCTAATGTGGAAACTCCCAGGTCTATTCAGTTCTTTATAAAAGAACATAAACCAGTTCTCATTGCTTTGTCTGAGCCCAAAAAAACTATCTCCTTTAGCATTGCTAACTTGAAAAATCTTGGATTCCATCTTATTGACACCAAGAAATGCTCATCCGAAGTCAAGATTCTCTAGTTTCTAGCTCATGATTCTTTTAACAACCCTTCAATTGTTATCTAAAGTGATCATCATGTGACATATTCTTTCAATCATCTTGGTCTTCAGTTTACCTATTCTTTATTTATCTTCATATCATCTATCAAGATTGCTGAAATATTTGGATGGATGCTGGTTCTTTAAAAACCTCTATTACTAATCCTTGGATTATGATGGGGGATTTCAATTCTATTTTGAATCCAGATGAGAAATTGGGTGCGTCTAATAATTCCCTTTCATCCAGGGAATTCAAATTTTGCATTGATCAAAGTGAGCTATTTGAGGTTAATCTTGTTGGTGAAAAGTACATGAGGCACAAGAAGCATTTGAACAGTTTTGTAGCAAGAAAATTGACATGGATTTTGTAAATGAGGCTTCTTTGGATGCATGGGGATCCATTTCTTGAACTACTCTTTCTAGAATTAATAATGATCATTATCCTATTCTGTTTGACCTTGTGGAAAAGGATCCCAAGACTCCGTTCCCTTTCAGATTTAACAAGGCATGGGTAACTCATTTTGAATGTAGATAAATTATTCAGAATACTTGGGAATCTGTAAATTGTATAAGTGATGATTTTTCTTGTATAACAAAACTCAAAATTTTCAAGAATACTTTTATGATTTGGAGTAAATATCATTTCAATTATCATGAATCTGACATTGTTTCTCATGAGGATTATCTTTGAAATGCACAAGAGCTCAATTCCCATAATGACTTTTTTGATGGTATTTTTCTAGAAACTAAGTTTCCATGCAAGCTCAACAAACTTTTTAACCTAAAGGATTTATTTTAAAGGGATTCCTTCAGTGAAAATTTGTTAATGGATGGTGATTGATACACAAAATGTTTTAATTCTCTTCAGAAAATCAAGAAAATTTCCAATACTCTTTCTGTGATCATAAATGGTGATAGTCTCATTGATAAAAGGAAGGATTTGTCTGATCATGTTATATCATATTTCAAGGTTCTTGTTAATAGTTCATCTACCTCCATGAATCCTTTGGATGGGGTTATTCCTCGGCTTGTGACTTAGGAAGATAACTCCAGCCATATTTCTATTCCTTGGTCTTCTAAGATAAAGGAGGTGGTTTCAGTCTCAAATATGAAATCTCTCTTAGAGCATATGGTTTTGGTAACTTCTTATTTTAATATTCCTGTGATATTATTGATGTGGATGTTTTCAGGTTAGTCACCCACTTTTTCAAGGATGGTATTCTTCTTCATGGGTTGAATTCTTAGTTTCTGGCTCTTACCCCCAAAGTGGAAAATTCCAACAAAATTCATCTTTTTAGGATTGTTGCATTGGTTAACACCATATACAAGATTATTTGAAAGATACTTGCTAATAATATTTCTTCTATTGTAAGCAATATTGTCTTTACTAACTAGTTTGGTTTTATCAAGGGAAGGTCGATTCAAGATTGCCTTATTACTGCTTCGTAATGTGTGAATCTTCTCAAAAGTTCAATCTGTGGAGGAAACAGTGCCTTGAAGCTTTATGTGAAAAAGGCTTTTGATACTATGGATTGGGGTTTCATTTGAAAGATTCTCACCATGTTTGGTTTTGATATCACCTTCATTAATTGGGTCAAGATCATTCTGGGATCTGCTCATATTCCTGTTCTTATTAATGGATCTTCTAAAGGATGCATTGGTTGCTCGAGAGGTGTCTGTCAAGGTGACCATTTATCTGCTCTGATTTTTTTCATTTTCGGGGATTATTTATGCATATTTCATTCCACTATGGCTATGAATGGGAAGGCGAAGTCTATCCATGCTGGTAGGGGTCTTGTTGCTCTTTTTCATCTTCTTTATGCGATGATATCATACTTTTCACTCAAGTATACAAGGGAAATATAAGGAACATCAAGAGATATCTTTTACATTATGATAAAGTTTCTGGTTATGAGATTAGTTGGAACAATTCATTTTTGTACTTTGGGGGGAACATCACTCCTCCAAGAAAAAATTCCATTATCAGTGAGTTGGGTATTAGAGATAGTGTTTTACCTTTGTTTATTTAGGGGTACCTATGTTTTGGGGGAGGCTAAAGGATTTCTATTTCACTAGCATTTTTGGGAATATCAGAAGGTAGCTCTCAATTTGGAAGGGTAAAACTTTATCCTTGGATGATCGGATCTGCATAGTGAAGTCCATTATCATCTCCAAATTTCTGTATTCCTTTATAATGTATAAATGGACGACATCTCTTATCAAGAGCATTGGTGTGTCGATAAATTTTTTTATTTGGAGTGGTCCCATTGTGGAAAGAAGGCTTCCCACAGTTTCATGAAAAAATGTCTACAAGCCTTATAATACATGTGATTCGGGTATTACGAATCTGGGATCTTTTAATGATTCGTTTCAAGATGAGTTTATGTGGAGGCTGATTAATGTTTATTCAGAAGCCCTTTTCTTCCTCTGGGTTAGATTCGGAAATAAACTCCAAGGTGGAAACATTTACTATATCACCTCTTCGGTTTGGCCTGATTTCAAGTATATTTTTTCTATTATTGATAATGATTCGAGATGGCTTGTTTCTAAGAATTCATCTTTATCTTTCTCGAAGTGAAATTGGACTGGGGTTCCTTTGATTGATTTGACTCCAGATGGGGATTCAAATCTAGATATTGACATATCTATTTAAGATCAACTTCAGAGTATGGATAATTTACTATCTCATATTATTTCCACTATTGATAGATATTTCTTATCTCATCGGGGGGATTTTTTATCTTGGGAACCTACTTCTAATGGAGTACTATCTTCTAAGTTCTTCTATGAGCATGCCATATATAACAACAATGAGTTCAATTGGATGGTTAATTTGAGGGGAAAATTCTTTAAGCCTTCTCGGTCAACTTTGTCTTGGCGAGTTGCTCATAAAAATATTCCAACTGATGATTTTTTTGAAAACATGTGGAATATCGCTCTGTTCTATTTTTTGCTTTATGTCATCAACACAGAGAGGATATTGATCATATTTTCCTTAGTTGTGCAGCGACTTCGACAATGTGGAAGGCCATGGATGATATGTTTGAAGTGTCATTACCTCAGCTCACAACGATTCTAGATTTTCTAAAGAGTTAGAGTAATATTAGGTTATCTCCACATCTTCTATGTCTTTTCGAGGTGGTTGCGGCAGAGGTCATTAACTACATCTGGAACTCTAGGAACAAGATGATTCATGAACAGTACACCTTTCATGATGGTTCCTCACTGGCTGGTATCTTACCTACTGTTCGCAATACTTTTGTTCTGAAAAAATTCAGCTCTTCAAATTCCATGCATGAACTCTTAGTTTTAACTCGGTTTGGGGTCAAAGGAAATTTCTGACCTCTGTTTGGCATGATTGAAGTTTTTTGGTAAGCACCGTTCTCTGGTTGGATTAAAATAAATTCAGATGGTGCCTTAAGAGGCAATCCGGGGCCTGCTGGTTGTGGGGCTGTTTATAGGGATCATCATGGAGGGGTTCTTGGTTGTTTTCATGGTTCTTGTAGACATACCTCCACCCTTGAAGAAGAAATTATTGGTGTTATTATAGCAGTTGAGCCGTCTGGACAATGTTGTTGGAAAAATCTTTGTCTTGAATTTCATTTTACTACTATGGTTCTTGCCATTCGATCAGGTTCTATTCATCTTTCTTAGAAGCTCATCAATATATTGATCAGATGATTGGATTATCTTTACTATATGGATCAGATTGTTACCGAAATATATCGAGAGGATAATGTGCTCATTGATGGTCTTGCAAGAAAAGGTGTCAATGGTCTTCTCTTTAAATGGGACAATCAGGTTCTAGATGATCTTCTTTCCTCTTCTTAATAGGGATCAATTTAAATCTCCCATTTTCAGACTTGTGTAATGTTTTTATTTAATAAAGGGGTCTTGATTTTATGGGCAAGGTCTCAGTTTACTATTAAAAAAACAAGTATATAATATGATCGATATATTCCTCAAAGTATGAACCTCATGATTGAAGAATTTTTTCTTATTAAAATATATAAAAAAAATTACATGAATGGTCCCCTATTATCAGTTCTCAGATTCAATGGATGTTTTATTTGGGTAAATTTCTTGAGCAAAATGATTCTCCAAAATGATATAGTTATTTATTCATTGAATCAAACTAAATTAATGTTTTTTACATGCTAACCCTGTGATTATGCTATACCCTAAACCATTAAGCAGTATCAGAGTAGTCTCATTACAATATATATGTATATAATTCAATGATGTAAATATTGAATTTTTTTTTGTTTTTCATTTTTTTTAATTTATGATAAATCCGTTAGGTTAATATAAATATTTGATTTACTTTCATATGACCACTATCATTCCATTAATGGGAGAAGAACTTATAGATAATCCATCTGGTGGTTCCATATATCTTATCTAAATAACTATATTACACTCTATATAATACAATTACATATAATGTATTCAGGGTCTATCACATGCTTATTCAATAGTGATAATAATAATTTGGGGTTTTATTATATTGAATTTAATTAAAATATGCATCAAGTAGTAGGTTTTTTATGAGAATACTATCTAGAACATCACACACTTCATGATTATCCACTAGAACCACCATTGGAGAAGCATGTAATGAAATCAAATTTCAAATTTTTTTGGGTATCATATGATTGATGAACATTATCACCCAAATAAACAAACTAATATCAATACAATGTATCCTTTTCAATCAAAAATCACATAATTATTATTCAGAAAACAAGAAAGTAAATGAATATAATAAATACATAAGAATCTTCTCATTGTTAAAAATTTTCTCCTATATCTACGAGGACACATTTTTATCCCAGATTTTATTGGATGTAAAAAAGTTTACAATAACAATGATTGGTTATATATATTGGCCAAAAAATAAAATGATCACTTCAAACCACAACATAATGTATATCCCTATGGTATATTATGGTTCCAAGACTATCATCTAGTTTTTGTGACATCCATCATTTACTGGAAACCTTCAATTACACATGATTATTTTTGAATCCCTATAGAATCATTTGTTCTTACTTCCAAACGTAGGTTGATGAAATGTTCTCCAATACAACACTATTTTATCTCATATCTTTATATGTGATTCAAACATAGATGTATACTACTTCTGTTGAATAGTTTACAACATTACGGGACACCTGTTTAATAAACCACAATGTTCCATAATACATCAAAAAGTCACTACATACAAAACAACCCTTATAACCACTAAAGACATACTAAAACTTCCATCATAGGATTTAAGGGTTTAAAAAATATATTCTTTTAGTAGACTAAATCCATCTCAAGAAGTGGCTTCAAATATCCAAAAATTTTATTACATAAATGATATAATATCTACATTTTTTTGTAATGGAACGATCTCAGAACCCAGAATATAGTATCCTAATGTTGGGGGATACTTTATTACGTATTAATATATACAAAGTTTCTACTATAAAATGGTTGATATGTTTAGTATTATGGGAAAAATAGATTCAAACATGACTCCAATTTTACAGCGGGAATTTTATATAAAATCTAACAAAATAAAATGCTCAAAAAATATGAAACTCATTCAATGAATTCATCTTCATAACATTTGGAATGGAGAATAATTAATGGTATTTACAAATTCTCAGTAAGGGTCATTTAAATTGGATTATATTATGTGTGAATAATTTATATTGATCATGGAAAGGTAAAAAATAAAAACACATTTGGTTTAATGAATAACATGAGAATGATATATATCCACGGATAATATCAATGAAATTTTCTCATGGTTAAAAATAACTAAATTATCTTTTAATAAATGATTAATATTTTAAATAATTATATTACGAATCATGATTTATATACATTCAAGACCTTGAACCAATTGAGTATAAATATATGTGTATTAACCAATTTATTTTTGCCAACTTATTTTTCTCATTATACCCATCGATGCCTCAAGGGGCTATATAATTTTGGCCCCCACCGGTCACTACATGTCCAATGAATTCCACTTATATCAGATACTTATTTGATTCATGAAAAGTTTTTCATTTCAATCATCATTTATATATAATAAAGAATAGATAATATCAATATTTCCATAGTCAATGAAATAAAATTAAAAGTAAAATACCATATATATATAATTGTAATATAGTTTAAGAAAGAATCTTATTAACAATAAAGAATATTTATATTTAATAGAAAATTAATTTCTAATGAATATAAGAAATTCAATTTTTCAAAAAAATACAGTTCCCACAAATTTAATAATATATAAGAGATACACATCGGTTTATAAAGAATATCAATTTTATAATAAAATAATTTCCTTTGGAACAAAAAAAGTAATGGAAGTGAAATATTAAAAAAATATTTCCAAATATTTTTTTAATTATAAAATAATATTAAATTAATATAAAAATATAACTTTAGTAATATTATTATGCTGGTGGGGATGTTTATTATTTACATTTTCATTAAAAACATTTATTTTTAATTTTAAAAAAGGTACGATTAAAAAATATCTTTATAAAATAAGTCTAAATATTATTTTAAAAATCATTTTAAAATTCAAGGATAATAAGAATTATCCAAAATATATAAATGGAATAAATAAAATTACTTTTTAAATTGGTTTTAAAAAACAATGTCATGGAAGAAAAATATATCTCATTAAACGAAAAAGAAAATATATTTTTCATTTAAACATCTTATTGCATGATAGTAGTAATGAAAAGTGGAAAATGTGGATGAAAATATTGAACCCATAAAATATATTATGTATAGTAAAAATTAATGGATATTATGTCGTATAAGTGATAATATTACCTCAAGAAAGATAAAATAAATCCAAAAAAAAGTGAGATTGTAAAATAAATTTTTACTAATTTGGAAGCTTTTTAACCCAATCCCTTGAAATAATATAGAAGAATTGAAACATTAATTATCAAGAAAAATAGGTATTGATTTTAAATACCAAAAAAAGTGGTATATACAAACCATTAACGTAAATATCTGCACATGAATAAATATGTATCATTCGAATAAAAATTGAGACACAATATCTTACAAATATCATATCGATGATGTAATAATTAATCATCGAATCTATTATGTGTATCAACAATAAATAAAGATAATATTTTGATGTAAAATGTAAATTAAAAACAATTCCCAATAATCATTATATTAAAATATTTAATATAATGAATATGTTATGTAACCCGTGAAAGGAAGTTGAGTTTTGAAATTATGTATCACTTGCTAATAGTGACGTCAAATAAAGTTGGATGGATTAATTAAAATTTAAATATAAAACAAAATGATGGATGGATTATGAATGATATTACATTTAATATGGGTATTATATACACTATAAAATAGAAAATAGGTGAAAAACAATAAAATAAGCCCCAATAAAATTAAATTGAGACAAAATCTATTACCTCAAGATTCCATTAAGATAAACATGATTTTAAATCATGTATAATGGTATTTAACATCATTTTAATTTATAAAAGAACTATATTAATGTTTATAACATCGTATATGATATTTTTATAACAAATTATCACTTTCTTCATAATAATATTTACTTTTTACCAGTGTTTCATGTTTTAACTAGTTTTTTATTCCAGGAATATTATTTCATTGAAGTTGTGCTTATTTTTTAAAGGAAAAAAAACAACAATATCTAATATCATATAATTTTTTTAAAAATTTATTCATTTAATACAATTTTATATCCATTCATCAATGATTTAAATTGAAAATGATTTTAATCGCTTCATAGAGATGTTAGGTCATACATATGTATGTCTAACGATATAATTACATAAATAGTTGAAAGGGTAAGGATGTGTATATCATATTAATTGTTAAAAACTATTAGATCATAAGTATTAAATATATTAATTATTTCAATTATTATGACTCTATATGATAGTTGGTGATGGAAAATATATTACATCAGTTTATAAGGGAGTATTCCCCTTATAAAATGAGACATGGATTTGTTTCCAATTTCATGGGGAAAGATATGTTTAAAAATTATTCCATACACATAATAACATATATATATATATATATGGGATATATTGGTGTAATTATATTGTAAGTTGTATGAAATAAATTATTGTTTTAAAATAATAATTAAAAAGTAATGAATTTCGTGAAGACAATTAAATTCTATTAGAAAAAACCTCATGGGGATCACTTATTAAAGACCGTAGGGTTGGGATTTTGGGGAGAAAAAAACTATAAAATTTGTTTGTGGATGTCTGAGAGAGTTTTTTTGGGGTTGGAAAATATAGATGGTCGGATAGGTATAACACCCCATGATTTTATGGTATGTATATTATTTAATAAATTTAATTCATTTGATATCTTATGTTGCACATAACACTGAGGCTAAATGAACAATTATTAAATATTAACTTGAATGTTGAAATTGTAATGTATCCTTAAGGAATAGTAATGCAACCCTTATGAATATTAATATTACAATATGAATAATACCTTAACCTATAAAATTATAAACAAAATTTAGTTATATTATGAATGAAAATTTGAAATATTTATATCATATATGATGTACATAAATGTATTAAAGATGATAAATTATGTGTTGGTATTTTTGCGAATAGTAAATGCATGTTTAGAATTTTATAGTATATATGGAAATTTAAAATAAATATTGTTTTCATATGATTGATTCTTAATTTAATATTATTTATATTATGACTATAAGATAAGTTTGTGAGACCTTAATTAAAATTTACAATGTTTCATAAAATCAGTTATAATTTTATAATTACGATTTTTCAAATTAATGATGTTTTAAATAAATACATTAAATTCTCAGATTTATAACATTATATCAAATTAGTGGAGTTAATTTTTGGATTCATCATGTTTAAAAATGGAAAGTGATAACTGTTGTTATTTTTCTAATATAGTTGAATTTTTATTAATAGTGAAATACAGTAATTAGAAGTATAATCTAGATACATGAATTATTGTGTCACGAGTGATATATGGATTAAGTAAGCACTATTGTTCATAAAATTCATGAACTAGTTACCATATTCAGTCATAATATTCAACAATATTCATAGTATTCGTCTAAATGTATAAACCAGTGAATAAAATAATTTAAACCCCCCCTCTTTTCTAGTATAAATTTCATCTATCACCACCGCTTCTCCTCACACCCCCAAATCCATGAATCTTATCCAAATTATTCTATATACCTTTCCGAAACCTCTCCCCCATGTAATGGAATTTTGGAAAAACCCAAAAAATTATTTCAAAGTTCCTTAAGAAGGTTCTCATGGAGAGGAATTCGTGAGGTAAAACCCCATTACCTTTATTTAATTTTCATTATGTTTATTTTATTTTCTCTTCCTTTACTTACCTTATCTATCAAAAAATGAATGATATATTAATTATATTATATATACTAAACTTTTATAATCTTAATGTAATATTCATTATCATTCCCCTTATCCTCACCCTATTATTATAAAAATAAAAATATCACCAACGATGTGTCGATTTACCGCTATTATGGATGACACATTTCAATTTTCCATTAATTCCTTGAAGGCTGATCATCAAACAATTTTAATGGTTAAAATAGATTTTAGAATTTATTTTAAAACTTATTTAGTGTTTTAACCAGTATATATATAGATAATATTAATTAATAAAACAGTACTATTTCACGACAATCGAAAAATATGAAAATAATTCAAATAGTTATCATTAATGTTTTATCTAATGTATCAGCCACATATATTGAAAAAATGATATATATGACCATTTAATATTATTTAATTTCGTTAATGACACATTATTTAATTTTTATAAAACAATTCACATTTTACATGATCATTTATAAATTTATACATGCGACCCAATCATGAAAACTATGGAAATGAACATTCCCGAACAATGAAATTGAATATTATTACTCTTAAAAAGGACATAAATGAACTTACTAAAATTATAATAAATAAATTAATTGATTAATAGGTTCTAAATTAAATTATTAAAAAATATAATTTTCTTTTCTAGAATATTTAGTATAAGTTTAGAACACTTTTGGTCATAAGGTAAGGTATTCTCCCGGAATCTCCATTTTTCATTCGAGTTTTGATTTATATATATTTACCAGAATGTAATTATTATTTATTTTTATATAAATCTTTAAATTTGTTTTATTTGTTCCATAGTCAAGTATCTTTATCAGTTCATCATTTAGTGATAGGGAAATATATGTTGTAAATTTCTTATTTCAATTCATCCTGATAAGAAATCCTGATTTAAGGGAACCTTCCATTTTCACACCCATTTTCATGTAAAATACATAATCTATTAAAGGAAAACATTATTTCTCTAAAATCAAAATTTATATCATGAAAGTATATCTTAGTAAATTTTTAGTTTTTTGTAAACAATTAATCCTTTTTCTCCTTTGAAGGCTCATTATTATTTTCCCTCAAACCCAACTAAAGTGGCACAATTCTAAAGATTCGTAAAAACCGTTTTTTGTGTTTTCACTTCAGTTGCATCTTTTTTCAAGATTTAATCTTTTATTCAATTATGAATTTACAAGTATTATTTAAATCCATTATTCAAAGACACCATTATGAAATCCCATTTGGTTATGCCTTATTCACCACTTATTCCTTGTGTGGGGTCTATGTATACTTCCCTTTTTTATTAACCATAATCATTTAATGAAGGTTTCATTAAATATTGAAATTTATTATATCATTGGTATAATTATTTTCTCAATTGTATACCATTTTTACACACGATGTTTTCTTTGAATTTTTTTAACAAGTGGAATATTGTTAAATATATATTTTCCACTCAATATGGATATTGAGTTCATTCATATTTTTCATGAATTAAATATATTAATAAATAATTATTTTGACCTATAGTGATGGGTGGGGCCTAGTTATATATATCCCCTTGATACATCTATAAGTCGCATGAGACAAAATAGTTGGTGACAAACCATTTGTGTTTGTATCTAACCAGGATGAGATGAGTTTTTACCCACAGACATAAATAGTCTTAAAGGAGTAATTATTAATTTCCATGATACAAGCCGTCCAATAAATATAAAATTTCTTTATTCAGTGTTCATTTATTTAATTATACGAGTTTTAAACTTTGAAAAAAATCTATTGTTACAATTTCATTCTTAGCGAATTTGGGGCATGTGTTTTTTAGATTATTTACCTTTCCATAATGACTATTACTTATTGAATTTTCTTAATTTATTATTTTTTCATATCATCCTTACTATGTGATTTATCTCTCACATTTATTTTTATTTTTTTTCATGATTGTGTAGTTGAAATATTTGGATAATTAGCATGATGATGTTTATTTTTTTCTTATGTATTATGTTTAATTACCAATTTAATAATGGAACCATGTGTGTAACTAGTTATTCAAGTCTATTAAATTGATTAACCATTTGTGATGTAAAATCATGTATCTATTCCATTTTAATAAAATGACAATGAAATCAAGGATTCCAGTTTGGGTTTGTAACAGTTGGTATCAAAGTATGTTTATTAGAAAATTTAAAAACCATATGTTAAACAAACCTAAGAATTATAATGACTCTTTGTAATGAATTTTTTGGTTAATACTCATTATTGTCTATGAGATAACATATAATGTAACATTATTTAGTAATGAATCCTAGTGTATGTAAAGGAATCAATACCCATAAACAAGGTTGGGATTTACCTTCTAAGAAAGTAAATATAGTTACTGTTGGATCATAGAAGATAATGAATATATTAGTAAATCTTACTCATTGAAATACGAATAATCGTATGACACCTATGTTGGATTGGTTCATATAGAAGAATACCCCATCTTTTTGTGTGATTGTTTATCCTGTGGTATTTGAGCAATGGATAAAGTACCTTGAAATTATATTTCTAGCATTGGGATGCAATGAAAATGAAAATTTAAGATTTGATATATATTTTATCAAGGGAGAAGACTATAAATGGTGTCCATTAATCCATAATAATAAGGAGGAAGAGAAAATAGAATTTACTGAATGGAGAAATTTCAAATCCATATTCATTGAAAAATACTTCTCTCATTATAAATGAATTGGAATAAATAGAAATGTACATATCTTAAAGAAAAGAGAAGAATTGTGTGTTAAAGGATATGAGGCTACCCTCACAAGTCTATCCAGGTATGGTATAGATTATATATGTCATCCAAAAGGAAATATTGATCATTTCATTAATGTTCTTAAAAGAAGTATTTGGAGAGTAATAGCTTGACAATAATTTTTCTAATATGATGAAATAGTATTATGTTACATAAAAATGGAGATATAATTTTCTAGATATTATATGATAAATGTAAACTAATAGAGGAAGTGTTCTTATGATAACCACAGAAAAGTTGAAGTATCAATGAAGAAGAGGGGAATCATATAACATCTATTATGAGAAAATTTTGGAAAGGATCATCCTAGGAAATTCTTGTAAGGCATGGATTTGTTATATAAGTGTGCAAGAAATGGTCATCAAACAAATGAATTCAAGGGGAAGAAATAAATCAATAATGTCTAATGCTCTAATTGTAATGAAATGGGAAATTATACAAATCAATGTCCCATGTGTCAAGGTAATTTACCACATATGAGGCCAAGGGGATATGGATAACATTATGTGATTGGAACAACTGATTTAGAAGTTCCTAATGATATGGTGAATGGTACATGAATCCTATTTTAAAACTTATCTAATTTTTTATTGGATTCTGGATTATTGAACTCTTTAATGTATGCGAAATTATCCAAAAAAATAATATATTACCACTTTTATTTAATAATATAATTGTTAGTCAAAAATTCTAAGGGAAGTGGCATTGCAAAAAAACATGTGTTGGAATGTTCCCATTATTCCATATAAATGTACTTTATTTTATAACCATGTCATCATAACTATGATTAAAATTGATAAAATCCTAAATATAGATTGAATGTAAAAATATGATGCCCTAATTTATTACTAGAAGTAGAAAATTATGATTTTCTAGGAATATTTAGAGTCCCATTTCCTTAGATAAAAAATTCATCATATGATTCTTATCTAGATCCAACACCAGTAAATCTACTGGGTGAAATTCATAGAGAGGAAGAGAAAAACAAAATGAAGGGATGAGTAAATTCATCATCAAATTAAGAATGTACAATGATTATAGGAATTCATTGATGTATTTCCCAATAAATTAGGTAGACAACCCCATCGTGTGATTTTGAGTATTCCATTGATAAAATCCATGATGTAATACTAATATCAAAGACACCTTATAAAATGGAAACAATGGAATTAGACAAGATGATGAAACAACTAGAGGAGTTGAGTAATAAGGGATTTATTTTCCCTAGTCCTTATCCATTGGGAGCCCAAAAACACATTATTAATAAGAAATATTTATCCATGGGGATATGCATTGAATATAGATAAATAAATTCTATTATAATAAATAATATGTCTCATCATCCTTGCATTAATGATTTATTTGTTAAAATTCATGGATCTCAATATTTCTAAAAGATTGAACTTCAATATGGGTATCATTAATTGTGAGCAACGAAATATGATTTTATGAAAATTACTTTTTAGACGAAGAACGAAAATTTTGAGTTCATAGTAATTCCATTTTGATTAATAAATACACAATGTGACTTCATTAATCTAATGAGTAGAATATTAAAGTAATATCTCAATGAATATTTTGTAGTATTCATTGAGGATATCTTGGTGTATTATAAATATTATGAGGATCATGAGAATCACTTGAGGATTATTATTGAGACTCTCATAAAAAATATTTATATAAAGAAAGTATGAACTGTAATTTCTATATTTTCAATCTTTTTCTAGACATTATTGCCTCTAAAGATGGAACCTCAGTTGATCCTGTGAAGAAAATGGAAATCTAGGAATGTACTAAACCAATGAACATAATCTAAGTAAGTTATTTTATTGGTTTTAAATGTTACTATTATAATTTTATTCATAATTTTTCTTGATTTGATAACCTATTAAAGAAGATCACATGTAAATTGATGAAGTTCGTTTGTATAAAATAACGTGAAGATTGTTTTGAAGAATTGAAGAGAAGATTATCAAATGCTCCAATTTTGGATTTAACGTCATGAAATGATAGTTTTGTGATATATAATATTCAATTTAAGGAATGACTAGGTTTTCTTTAAAAATTAATAATGTGATTGAATATGAATTAAGGTAGTTTATTACACATGAACAAAATTTTCAAACTCATGAACTTTAGGTAGAAGCTGAAATATTTTATATAATGATATGGATAAAATATCTCTATGGTGAAATATATGAGATATATAATGATAAAAAAAGTTTGAAACACATCTTCACACATAAATAACTCAACATGAGGCAAGTACGATGACTTTATTTACTAAAAGAATATGATTTTTCCATACACTACAACCCTAGAAAAAAACAAGGTAGCAAATGAGTTAAGTAGGAAAGATCATGTACTTATAACTAAAATGATGTTTGAGAATGATCTGATGTTCATAAATATAGTAAAAATGAATATAGAAATTGTTAAGGAAGAGGAAACACCAATATTTTTTTCAATGATTTCTAATCCACATTTAATTGAGGATATAAAAGGCCCTCAATCTGATGAAGAGAATTTTCAAAATAAAATTAAAGCCTTTAAGGATGGAATATTCAGAGACTTAATGTATAAGGATGTAATTATTTAATTTAGAAATAGGTTATGTGTTCTATAAACACTTGAGGTTAAAATGGAACTATTTAATGATTCTTACAGCTCAAACATCTCAATATACAATAGTTATAGAGATATAAAGGAACATTTTTGGTAGGATAATATGAAGTGGTAAATTTATGACTATGAATCATGATGCCTAGTTTACAACAAGTGAAGGCTGAGAGGCATCATTCTAGAGTTGTCATGTAACCTCTATCTATTTCTATGTGGAAGTGGGATGACATTTTTATAGGCTTCATCATAGGATTATCAAAGACTCTATGAAATAATGTTTCAATATGGGTAATTATTGTTCTACTTACCAAATCATCATATTTCCTCACTATAAGGTATAATTTTATACACTAGTTCCATGAAATAATAAATATTAATGAATTTTGAAGACATAATGGTGCACCTATATCAATTTTGTATGATTGAGATCCATGTTTTACATCAAAATTCTTCACAAACCTTCAGATGGATTTGAATACTAAGCTTTATTTTAGAAATTCTAATCATCCTCAAACAAACTAAGAGTTTGAAAAGACTATAAAAATAGTATAAGACATGTTAATATAATGCTCACATGAATTTCAAGGTATATGGGATTGGTATTTACCATCGAGAGAGTTTTCCTAAAATAATATTTTACATTCAAGAATTCAAATGAAATGATATGAAGCGTTGTATATAAATAGATGTTGTACCCTACCTGGTTAGGATGAAGATGGTGAAAACAATCTTGTAGGACCAGAACATTTATAGGAAACAATAGAAATGTTAAATACTATACAAAACCATATTAATGAAACTCAAATTAAGAAAAAGAGTTATGCTAAAAACCAGATACAGAATTTCAGATTTTATGTGCGAGATCATGTATTACTAAATGTATCTCAATGGATGGGTGTCTTAAGGTTTGGTAAGAAAGTGAAACTGAGACCCCAGTATATCATTCCATTTGAAATTCTATAAAATAGTAGAGTTGTATCTTACCGATTAGCAATGCTTCCATGTTACTCCAAAGATCTTTATGTATTCTACATTTAATTATTAATTAAGTACATGCTAGACCCAATGCATGTACTCAACCATGACGAAATAGAACTGGGATATGAATTTTCTTACTTTGAACATCCTACTAAGATTTTGGAAAAAATTGAGAAAGTATTGAGAGATCAGAAAACTTTACTGGTAATGGTTATTTGGAGAAAAAATAAAATGGAAGAATAATCTTGGGAACATGAAGATGTTATGAAGAATAACCACCCACATCTGTTTAGAAGGAAATATTAATAAGCAATTATAAGGAATAAATTTATATAAAAGGGAAGAATAAAACACCAAAATATTTTATGGTATGTATATTATTTATTAAATTTAATTAATTCGATAGATCATGTTTCACACAACCCCAAACATAAACAAAGAGTGATTGAATATTAACAAGAATGTTGAAATATTAATGTAACCCTATGGAATAGTAATGAGACCCTTAGGAATATTAATGTGACCATTAGAATAATAAACTCACCTATTAAATTATAAATAAAATTTATGTATCTTATGAATGAAAATATTATTTATTTATATCATGTAATAATAAATTAATGTATTGAATTTGATAAATTAAATGTTGGTTTTCTTGAAATATAAATGTATCTTTAGATTATTGTAATTAATATAATAATTTATTAGATTTATTTTCATAAAATAGATTAATAAATTAATATATTTTTAGCTTATTATTATAATATAATTTCATAAGACTTTAATTTATTTTTCAAAGTGTCAAAAAATAACTTTTAATTTTAAAATTATTATATTTCGAATAAATGATGATTTTAATTAAAAAATTAAATATATGATATTTACAAAATTATTTTTAAAAATTTATATTACATTTTTAAATTTTACATGTTAAAAAATGGTTAGTGTGAATTTTTTGGTATTTTTCTATAATATTTGAATTTTTAGTGAATAGTGAAATACTATAATATATGGTAATAGTTAAATACATGAGTTATTGAGTCATTTATGATGTATGAATGATGTAAAAAAAACGTTTCAAACTCACATGCACTATTTACTATATTTAGTCATAAGAATGAACAATATTCATAGTCTCGATCTAAAAAAATAAACTAATGAATAAAATAATCAAAAAACACCCCTCTTTTCTACTATAAATATCACCCAACACCACCTATTCTCCACACACCACCAAAGACATGAATATTTTCTTATTTATTACCAATCCATATCTTAACCCTCTATCTTGCATTCTACTCATTATTTTCTCATCCAAAATATCATTTCAATGTTCCTTAAGAAGCTCCTCAGGGAGGGGAATTCAAGAGGTAAAATCCTATATCGCTCTTTTAATTTTCATTAAATTTATTTTATTTTATTATCCACTACTTACATAATATATGAAAACATTACTGATAACTAAATTAAATTATATATACTATAATTTATTATGTTAATAGAATATTAATTTTCAAATCCATTCTCTTTACCCTTTTATTCTAAGAATAAAAACATTGTCCGTGATGTGTCGATTTACCGCTATCATGGATGATGCATATTCATTTTCAACTACCGACATCATGGCTGGTCATAAAACCATTATAATTGTAAAACCACATTTTGAAATTTATATTATAACTTATTTAGTGTTTTAAAACCAGTATAAATATAATTTCAATATATAGAACAAAAAAGTGCGTGATGATCAAAAAAACATCAACATAATCTAAATGGTTAACACTATTGTTTAATCTAACTAATAATCTTAATATATGAAATAAAAATTATATATAAGACCATAAAATATTCCTTAATTTCATTATTATCATATAATATAAATTTTGGATAACAATTTTCTTTTTTTATTTATCAACCATATATGTACAAAAGTGAACCAATCATGAAGACTAAAGAAATGAATACTCTTGAAAGACAAAATTTAATCTTAGAACTCATCAAAATGGTTGTAACTAAACTTTATAAAATTATTCTAAATCAATTATATGTTTAATAGATTCTAATTTATATTATTAATGAATCTAATTTCATTATCTGTGATATTAATTCAAGTGAATAAGACATTCATACATACGGTAAGGGATTCTCCCAGAATCTCCATTTTTCATATCGGTTACACATTATCTATCATTAAACCAATATAATTAATATTTATTTTAATTAAAATACTATAAATTCTGTTTTTATTTTCTAGAATCTTGTTTTTAGATTAGTCAATCTTACTTTATTTGGAAATGCATGTTTAATAATGTTCTCTTTTCAATTCTTCCAGATAAGCAGGCTGATTTAAGGGATCTTCCCAATTTTATACCAATTTTCAAGTACAACCCATAATATGTTTTAATCAAAAAATATTATTCTAAAATAACAATTTATATGATTATAAACTAACTTATTTTATTTCTATTTTATGTAGACAAATAAATCTTTGTTTGTTTTATAGACTCTTTAATATTTCCCCTTAAACCACACTAAAGGGGCCCATTTCTAAAGTTTCATAAAGACACATTATATATGTTTTCACATAAGTTGTAACTCATTTATAATGATTTATGACTATTTTTCCTTATTAACACCAATGTATGATTTAAATACATTCTTTCATGGACACCATTATGGCATCCCCTTGGGTTATGACTTTTTCACCACTTATTCCTTGTTTGTGGTCTATATGTAAAACCCATTTTATTGTTTATCATTATTCATGGAATATTTCATTAAATATATATATTTTTTGTGTCAACATTATGAGTATTCTATTATCTATATACCATTTTAGATATTATGTTTTCTTAGAATGTTGTTTTAAGTGGGGAAATATTTATAAATCATTTTTATCTACTCAATACAGATATTTTCACAAGTCATATTATTCAGGAAATAAATATATTTATGAAGAATGATTTAGAATTGAATTCATGGAAGGGTCCTAGAAATTGATATCCCATCGATGTGTCGATTGGTCTTATAAGAAAAACTAGTCAGCAATAAATCTTTTGTGTTTGTTTCGAAGCATAATCAAATGGGTTTGTAGCCACAATCTTAAAATATCTTGGTGGTAAAATGGTTCATGTTATAAATAAATTATGTCTGTTAAATAAATATTTTCTCCATTCGGTATTCACTTATTACTTTCCATGAGGTTAAAACTTTAACAAAATCTATGGCTTCATTTTAATTCTCTGGGTATGATGGAATGTGTTTTCAGATTATTTACCATTCTATAATAACTATACATTAATTTATTGTTTTCACTTTATATTGTTTCATATAACCCTTACTAAGAATGTTATATCACCCTACTATTATTTTCCTTCCATAGGTTTTGAATATGAAATCATTGAATAATTGACAAGATCTAGTTTATTTTTTAAATGTTTTATGTTTAAAAAAATGTAATAAGGGAAACATGTATGTATATTGTTATTTAACATTAATAAACTATTTTATTAATGGTGATGTGATATCATATTTCTATTCCATTTTAAAATATCAAACACCAAATCCAATCCAATGGGGTTGGTTTTTTTTATAATTGGTGTGGTTAAGTGAGGGGTGGAGGTGCGAGTTTGTAAGGGGGGGCCTTCTTGGAAACCACAAGAAGATCATCTAATAAAATATAATTTAATAAAGTAATTACTAATAAAAATTCTTCTAAATTACAATATATATTCATATTGGATATGTTATTTTTAAATATATCCTTAAAAAATTATTTTGAAATTTTTATTTGGAAAACCTACCTTAATTTTTGGTTTAATCCCCCAATAAATATATTTTAACAATAACTACGGTAATTAATTATAATTATTTTTAAAATTAATGATGAACAAAAATTATTTTTAAATAATTACTAAATATTAATTATGACGATTAAAAATATTTCATAATTTTTTTAAAATTGAACTCATACAAGTGGAAAATTTTATTTCAAAATGAAACCCTATAAAAAGTCAAAAAAATGTTTTCCCAAAGGAAATGATTTAATATTTACAAAATTGTTTCATATAAAAACCAATATAAAATTGATTCAAATGTCATAAATGTTATTATATATAAAATAAATGAACTCATTTTAATATTTCAAAAAATTAAATATTAAATAGTACTTCATAAATGTTTTAAATGAAAATATACTTTTCAATAATATCAAAAAATTATTATTATTTAAAAAATTATTCATTTTAGATAGTACTCAAAAATTCATTCTATTATAATTCTGAATTTATTATTTCAAAAAAAAAGTATGTTTTTTAAAATAATTTTCTAAAAGGTGGAAAATTATTTTTAGGATAATTACATAGAATGTGATGAAAGTGTTTCTTATAAATGTATAGTTTTATTCTTAAATATAGATTACATTTTATATCATGCTGATAATTTTATTTTAAAGAATATTGAAGCCTTTAATTTATTATATATTATAAAAGATTCATGAAAATGAATCATTAATAGTGAATAATGTAATTTATTAATATAAAAACACAATGTGCACATACATATACTTTTTGAGAAAACAATTCCATTTACATTCATATGATTCATATATTTATTTATAATAAATTGATTTCAAATGAATTTATCTATAAATATTTAAACCATATGGTTTTTATTATTTATTTTTTCATTTTCTTACACATCAATTTAATGTCTAGGTTATGTAGTACTTCTTAAAATATATACTTTGAGGGTTGTTTAAGCTCTGTGTTGTGAGAAATATTATATATAAAACATGATGTTATTTTTAAAAACATATTTTGGTGTTACAAAATAATCCTATTAATTTTAGTATTAACCATTATTCTGACCCCATTAAATGTTCTTAAGTTTATATGGGATAAATTTGAAGTGTTAGGGATTCTTTGGATCCTTGGGTTTTAGTTTCTGGGGAAACTAACTGAGAGACATAGTTGAAATATGTTTAATGCTAACCATATAGAAGAATCATGATTCATAGTGAGGGTGTTTCATGATTAGTGTAACATGTAAAGAGGAGAAACATGGTTTTGAGGAAATGATAAAAAATTTAGAGGTTAATCACAAGGTTGGTAGAGGAATTTTCCAAATGTGTGCCTAAACAATCCAAGGGGAGGCTGCTTGGAAAAAAACTATGCATAGAGTGCATATGGGTTGTATAAATATTATATTTATATGAGAATGGATTGGTTTATTGGATAGTTCAAAACACATGGTTGGTGAATGGTTTTTCTAATAACAAGGCAAAACCATGCACTCCTTTAAAAGGGAAATTTTACAGTTTCTCCCCTTAGACCATTAACCTTTCGTCCACTATTTTTCATCCCATATTCATGTATATAAATGTACACTATAGATATTTTATCCTCTAATATAGTCTTTTCTAGATCTCCCTTGTTCATTATCTGAATCAAATGTTATTGTTAATTTAGGATCACCCTAAGTATGTCTTTGAGTCCTTTTTCTTCTTTTCTTAGTTTATATTCTGATCATTGATGTAATCATCAAGTGAGATAATATGTGTTATTTTTAGTATTTTTTTGAAGATATTATGATTTATCATAGTCCATTGAAACTCAAATTTTGATACTATATTATGATTCTTATATAAATATATGGTAGGAGTTTTATACCTTTTCAAGTAATATTTTTATTTAATATAATTTTTCATCATTTTTCTGCCTTCTAGCCATTCCACACATCACTCCTAAATATTATAAGAAAAAAATTGACCATATTGACATTATTTTTACATGATTCGAAACCCTTATACAGGATTTGAGGTTTTTATCCTTGACCAAAACCACTTCCCATGGGTGGGACAAATCACATTCTTTGATTACTTGTTTTTTTCTTACGAACAAAACACTATTAAGGTGGGTTTTGATTGAATTTAGACAGGAAATGTTATCACTTGAATTAATGAGATGTTATATGGAATTTCCATACCCATGGACCACATTATCACTCAATGATATATTAAATTAAATTTTAACGTTAAGACCATGTCACTTGGCCTTTGTAAAATTGTAAAGTATGCATCGTACTATAATTATAATGGTTTGAAATAATAAATGGAATGGATTATGATACATGGATGTGATATGTTAACAGATATAAATATTTTTATATCTTTATTATTTCTACATGAGACCTAGTGTACTTTGTTCATGGCCTTTTTGATGAATTCATAGATTCCTAAAATAGGAATACCATATATGAGATCATTAGATTCCAGAAAATTAATTAATGTGACCACAATGTGAAAAAGTAGACATGGGATTGATAAATTTATTAGAATATGAATTGATAGGTTTGGTTATGATTATCCACCCATTATTTCCTGAAATTAGTGACTTTGAATTATCTCCTTGGACAGTTATTGAAGAATACTTACCTCCTTGGACTATATGTTTTGATATCAATCTTGTCTTGCACCAAGAAAACTTATGAATCCTTTATAGGGATCAATAAAACACTATTTTATTATCATTTTACATATAATCCTTTGTTATATACCTTGGGTCCATGGAAAATATAAATATATATGCATAAAATATGAAATTCCGAGAGACATTCCAGGTTAGGCTGAAGAAAGTATGATTAGATTGGTGTCCATGTGGAAACTGAAAAAAGATGGTTTTTGATTATTTTACTTCATTCATTTATGATCATACCTATAAACTGTAAAATTTAATATTCCCAGCCAAATATTACATACAGATGATATTTCTGGTGATAAGTCAATTGTTACTCACACCAATTTTGTGAAGCCAAAGAATACATAGAAAGGCTTCATGAATAGATGCGTTGAAAACAGGAAGAAAAATTCTATGGATACTTGATTATTAAGTTAATTTAATAATATATGAGAGGAATGAGCTAGTTATTGTTATTATTGTATATATTATGACGTTTTTATTTATTACATTTTTTATAGAATGTATTTTGTATTCATGCATCCCTTTTTCACTTTATTCTTTTTTTATATCATCTTTAATTTTTTATATGTGACACTGATTGTAGAGTTTTTGTATTATGTAATATGGATTATTTACTTACAACATTATCCGGATTATGATTATATTGATTATTTATTATTCAAAACTTCATCACTCCAATTAGAAGGTTATATTCTCTTACCTATATTTTTAGAGACCCTTACTACTAGTTAATAGCCCCCGGCACACATTGTGTCACACTAGAGTCTATATAGACAACCAATTTCAGTTACATATGATCGATCTGGTTATGGGATATAAACAATTCTGTAAAATTGTTTCTCATCATTACTTACCAATTTCATATTGTAGATAGAAGATTCGGATGTGTGAGAATCTGTTAATGAGCCTATTCTTAGGAGTACCTAACCCACATACAATGGGACTTACTATGCTATATTTCCATTATTACAGTTGTAATAATTTCACCATAGGGTAAGAGAATGTATTTATGACCTTTTTTTAGGATTATTTATTTTTACCCCTAGTACAGTATGGTATGGTATCATTTTTATTGTATTATTATAGGGACATGATTTTTTATATGTCAAGCATATTCTGTGGAATGTTTACATTAATGATTAAATTTGCTATCACACATTGTGGGTGCACTAATTATTATGCATTCAATTTTAAAAATGTATCAATAGGGTGGAAGATATATAATTGGTTACATATTGTGTTTTCATTAACCTAAATAGGTTTTCTTTCATATATTTATCATGGATCTTTCACTATCCTATTATTATAAGTTTGACCCCTGAAATTTTAGTTGCATGGGATGAACCATTATTTTCTTATGATTAGGTGGAATAAAAATTTTATTTATAATAATTATGGATCTAGAAGGTTTTAATAAAAATCTATATAACATAGCCTTTTTATATATACATATTGAATTCGGGGATAGAATGCTAATTTTTTTTCGGTTAAGAAAACTACCAACTGAGACATATAATGTTATGACAATATAACATGGGAACGATTGTTCATCCATTTGAACAAATATAAAGACATAAATATTGTCAAATATTGATTTATAAATTAATTTTTTCCATTAAATATGTATTCCCATTTCAAATTAAAGACTGGTTTCACCTATAACATTGAGTTTAAACTCTATATAATAGAACCATATGATTTAAGTGATGAATTTCAGCCTGGCATCACATTAATATCAGGTAGTTGGGTTATTTTTTCTTGAGTTGATAATTCCTTGTATATGATAATTTTGGTTATCTGTATTATTATTTTTATTTGTATCTCATTTATAAAAATTTTGTTGTCAATTTAATGATATTCCACCATGAATTCCACTTGTGAAAGACCATGATGGTGGTGATGAACATTCACATGATGTTGTGGGACCTGACCGGCCTGTGCTACAATATTGGGAACATCCAGTTGTAACACTTATTCTAATTTGAATAGTTATTGATGATCATATTTTAAAGGGTTTTTTTCTTTATTACTCAACATAAAGAGATACACTATCCACTATAACATTTTACAAATTGACACAAGAGTTCTAGCTACATCATCTATATACTTTATTAGGGGGTGGTGGCTTCATGCCCGCTGAGTCATGGATAGAAGACATTATGTATATATTTAGATGTCTATATAGGCCTATATAAAGGAGGTTAAATCTTGGTGTTTACTTTTTTCATAGATCTGGCCAACAATGATGGTATATTCAAAATCAGTATAGTTAAACATTGGGAGTTGATCTAGTGGGATTTCTTATTTATTTTATATGATTTATTGTTTCCAAATAAATTAATATCTAAATGATCTATGTACTTTACATTCCTATAGTAGTGTTATATATCCGTTATGTAATATTCATCTCAATTTACTCATATCCATTGTTTCTCATAGACTCATTCAAGTGAGGATCTATTGAGAGAGAGATTATTTTAACATGGTATCATGTATACCATATAATCACAGGTGAACATTTTTCAACTGGACACCATTTCTATAAGAGTGAATTAGTCACTTTCTCCTCAAACAATATGATGGAATCTGAAGGCATATATAATTGTTTTTCCATAATGAGGTAGGTAAGTGCATCATCTTATGGTAGAAAAAATTACCCTAAGGTTTCATGAGACATTAACTGATGTTTGTTTGTAAACATTGATATATATATGATATGCTATTAGTATAGATGACCGGGTAACTTGAAGACACAATATTGTAGAAACCCATTTGAGTATCGATCCTACGTTAAAATTGGAAACCGCTAGAGATTGTTTAGGACCCCTCCTCAACATCATACTAAGAGAGGATCTACGCTAACCACATGTTTTGAGTGGCATCAGTACCTACACACAAGACATGAAGCTGAATTACTATATTAAATTTTGGAAAAGGAGGTGGATGATGTTCAGGAATCCAAAAATAGTATATGTACCATTAGTAGAGAAGAAATTATAAGGGAGGTTATGTTTTGTCTTAGTGTTGTGGATCATATTAGTTACAACAGGTGAACCATATACATGATGATATGACTTCCATGCCTTCTACATTTTGAGGTATGATCATAGTTTCTTCTACTTTATTATCAAAATTTTTTGACGTGGTTGATTCGCTGTTTCCTATATGTGGCTATTATGGAATGACATGGTCTCAAAATTGAGTACTTTTGTAGGGAGATGAATTTTCATAATCTATTAAGAGAATGACAAGAATGTGTACACTTATAAAAGGAGTTTCTCTTTGATATTGGTGATTACCATTTCTTATGTGACCTTTTCATCCATGATATAACAGGTTTTTAAATTGTTATTTAGATGTGTTGGTTTGTGAATTATTATGAATGCACATATTTTTATTAATATATGGGTTAATTATTTTTTTCCCGAGGTTGGTCAATATATTTAAAATGGAGAATTGGTTTTCCTGGATTGTCACAAAGCACATGAGTATCATTTCCTGGTAAGAGTGTCACCCCAAATTGATAGTATTTTTAAAAGTGATCAATGAGTAATAATAGTTAAATTTATTTTAGTGGTGGAGTGATTCAAATATGTTTTTTCTAATTAAATTTATAAAATGTCTCCTCAAATATAAGAAGAGTTAACTATAGAATATTTTTTAGAAGTAGAGCCTATATCTTGTAATTTATTATCGATGACTCCTAATGAACTTCTAGAACAGGAGAGCCGGTTTGGGGGCCTCGAAAAAAATGATTTATATAGACTATTTCCTATAATAGGGGTTAATTGATTTTTTTATGTATATGATGAAGAAATGATATTAATTTTTGTGGATTAACAGTGGAGGAATCATCTTATTGTTAATATCATGTACCCACTTTCTCATATATATGATATCATTGATCAACTATAAAAATATGGGGCCTTCTAAATGATTTATTTGAGAACGAGCTATCATTAGATGTAAGTTATATGGTTTAATAAACTATATAATCTATTATGGAGGAGGTATGGAATTTTTGAGTATTTGGTAATGCTATATTGTGAAATCAATGCATCCACATTCTTCACAGAATTGATAAACAAGATACTTTTCCATATTTTTAGATTTTGTCGGGGTAGTTTTCATGGGTGGAGTCATAGTGCATTCTAAAACTATACACAATCAAGTAAAAAACCTTGAAATCATATTGAGTAAACTAAGGGATACTGGGATATATTATATTTTCACAAACGTCTACTTCTAGATAGATTACTTTTGCATAAAAGTCAAAATTATATCATAATAAGTAGTATATATGGGTCCGATGAATTTGATAGCCATTTTTTCCAATGAATAACCCTATAGAGTCTGTGATATATGGAATTTCAGATGGACATCAAGTTAACATACCCATTTCATTCAACATCTATATTGCTTTGAAGAACCTCAATTGGTCTTGAGAAGAAATGAAATTATGTTTACTCACCTAATGTTTTTTAGAAGGCCATTTAGGAGATTAAAGGAAGGTTAACCTCAATGATTCTCTTGTTTTTACCTTATCTTGGAAGAGGCTATATGATTTATTATTAAACATCTAGTATCAAGATGGAATATTATTTTATGCAAGGAGAATGATTCAAGGAATACATATCTAAAAAATATGGGGCTCCTAATATTAATTACCCAAAAAAATATCTCAAGTTAGTATCTATGGTTTATGCTCTATATTTCTAAAGATATTAATTGTTGTGGAAATATTTCAGTACGTACACATATCAAAACATTTTCAAAAACATTTATTGACAATGCAATTCAAACTATCTATAGTGATGATGAATTGAATTAATTCAGTCCATTTATTTTGAGCTTTCTTTCATGCATTGGAAAGGAAATGTATTTTCTGATTTATCTAAGTTGAAAGGTCCTGAGATAGGTAGTTTATAAAATTATAAGTGAATTTTAGATGATGAATTTGATTTTTAAGATGAATTTGGAGGTTCAAGGGAATCATAGAAAGCCTGTAATCAAAGATTTATCCATTATCTCTTCTCTTCTAGATCATGTTAATTTAGCATGTTTTTTATATTGATGGAATAGTCATATAGAAATGTTTTATATGTGAGAAAACAACACATAGTTATATTTTTTATGAGGATGTGATCATATATATTTATCATTGTTTTAGGGTTCTTGTTGACTTTTGATTGGAATTTATGAGAGAGTCTTATACCTTGAAATTGGTTGTACGACCCAAATTGTTTATTATTTATTGGGACATATGCAACCAGTATGTGTTTCCTTGGATAGAAAATACCATAGTGGGTTCTGTTACATGGTATAATATCTATCAGTAGGTGAAGGAGGAATAATTTTGGATTACAAGAAATTTATATTCATTAACTACCTTAGAGTGGAGATTTGATGATGTCACCATAGATTTCATGATGGGGTTACTAAAATCACCCTGAGTATGTGAAACTGAATGGGTAATTAAAGATAATATTATGAAGGTTACACACATAATATTGGCTATGTCATACCAGTCTCAGATCGATGGTTGATCTGATTATAATATATAGGTGTTAGAGGGTACTCTTAGGTACTGTGTCCTTTATTTTGGAGTTTCTTGGGTCAATAACAAAACTCATAATGATTTAACCTACAATAATAGTTTCAAGGAAACTATTTAGATGGATTATTATTAGGACCTATACTATATGACATTTTAATCACCACTATACAAGTTAGAGATACATGAGGTAGTGCTATAAGGACCACATCTGATTCATAAGACATAAAAGAGTATACAGTTTAGCAGTATATGTATGGATAAAACTCAATTTGGGAAGATGTTATATATCAATCTTTCTCACTATCCTCATTATTTTGGGTTGGGAGATCAAGTCGTCTTATATGTATCACATATATTAGGTTGTTGATAGATTCATAAAAAAGGTAATCTATCACTAGGGACCATTGGCCCCATTATAATTTTAGAGAGTGTTCGGGTTGTATCATTTGATATGTCTCCTTTCAGAGGAACAGATCCATGAATGAAGTCTTCTATGTTTGATAAAATCTCTATTATCATTTCTAATTGTGTAAATATTTTTATCCTATAGAATTTGAGTAAGTGGTGGATGATTCTTATGAGGAATATCATATTCATGTCATCAACTAAAATTCAAAGGCTATTTGATATATGTTAGTTTATCTAGTTTGGGTGTCATGAAAATCTGACCTCAAATAATTATATTACTATTTGATATACAATGATAAACATGCTTTGTGGTAGGATTTGTTCTTTAATAATGATCATTTACAACCAGTGAAACTTGGGTTTGAGTCTTTTTAATAAAGGGAGGTTGTATGATCCTATTTTTTTAATAAAGCTATGGATCGTTTTAGATTCATTTTATAACAATATTTTCAAATATAATAAATGTTATTAACGATTTATGTAAGGATTACATGGAATTAGGGCCTATTTAGATCACACAGTTTCTGTTTTTGGTGAAAAATACGAAGGAACATAGGTAATGAACAATTATTGCTAACCATGTAGAATGATCATGCAACCAAGTGAGGGAAGTGTTGGGTTGGCTTAACCATCTTATAGGAGATGAATTTACAATAAAAACTAGTTATATATTATAGTTGATAATTATAATACGTATGAATGATTTTTATAATAGTGTGTTAAGATCTTGCATGGCTTGGGTTCTTGGATAGTGGCCAACCTTCAGATAGAGAACATTTTTTCTAACCATGTTTCCAAACCATGTTTCCCTCCAAATTTGGGTCTTTAACCAGTTTTACTCTCATTAATTCTAAAATTCCTTCCATATTGTTATTATTCCATTCATGTTTAGCAACCCCCTGGTTAGAGACACTCTCACCTTCAATAATCCTGATTGGATCTCTAATATCTAATCTCTGAATTGATTATCACTAGCCACATTGGATCTTCTTAGATGATTTTACGAGTCCACATTCTTATTTCTATCATTTTCATTATAATATTAATGTAATATTTTTTTGAGATAATATTCCATCCTTTCTTGTCTTTGTATTTTTTTTTTCAAATTTCACTCACTGTATTCCAAATTAGAGACCAATACTATAAAAGGAATTTTCTACCCTTTTAATGAAGTTTTCCTATTTTGATACCCTAAAATTTTAGATGTTTTAAATTTTTAATTATTTTTCCACATGAATGAAACTCCAAGAAACACTCTTAAAATATAAAATTATATGAATTGATCACATATACTATATTTTGACAAGATATGAAACCCTTATACATAATTTCATTTTTGAAGACTCAAACCAAACTGGTTCCCTTAGGTTGGTTTGACCATTTTCCTTGATGACTTATGTTCCCATCAGACTAAAACACCACTAAGTTATATATGAAATAAATTTACATTGTCAGTGATATAAATGTAATTAATGATATATTTTGTCGAATTTTTATAAATATTTAACTATTGACCACTTATATATAAAATAAATGAAAATTTTGTGGTATGAAAATGTTACATGTCCCTTGTTAAATAGTGAAGTATGATCCTAACTATACTTTTTATGGATTTAAATGATTAAAGGAATACAATATGATACATGTAATTTATTAGTTAATGAAAATAGATATTGTTAAATAATTTATATATATAAACTATACATGGAGTACTTTTTAGGCATGTCCTACATTAAATGTAATTTGATTCCTCATGTAAGAATACCTTGGATAAGCTCACATGACACCAATTTATTAATTGAGGTGGAATCTAAGTGATACCCAATGCATGGAAATAATCAGTGTCTTAGATTGTGAATTCTGTAGATTAGTATATATTATTCAACCATATTTTCTATATATTAGTTTCATAGAATTATATAATTATATTAAGCTTCTTTGTTACCGATTGCCTCATATTATCTCTTCCAGTTCCAATCAAGTCATGAACCAATACTACATAGGAATCCATACAATTTCTCCAATAAACCCAATTTGATAATCATTATACAAAGACTCCTTGATTATATTCCATGGGTCTTTGGAATATATATATATATATATATTCATTAATTTTGAATGGCGTAGAGAAATTTATTCTTAGGCTGAAGCAGGTAGGATCTGATGGGCTACCTTATGGGAATATAGATAAAATGGTATAGTTTAATTTCATAATTCTTTTAATGATAATTCCCTAACAACTACATTCTTTATTCAATGAATTGATTAGTTATAGAACCCATTTGTGGTTTACTACTATGTTTTACTCACACCTTGTTCGGGTTACTTTTACATACGAGGATGGAATTCATGAATACATTTAAGGACAATGGGAAGCACCCCACTATGGATGCTTCATTATTCTGTTCTCAAATGTAGTATGGTAGAAGGGGGCTGAGGTAGTTAGTGAAATTCTAATGGATATTTGATTTTAGTTCATTGGAAAAAAAATTATAGCATGTATTGTGTATATCGCTACCCAGTTTCCCTTATTCAAATTTTCAATATGATTATGAAATCATTTTTTTAGGACACTGATTATTGGGTATGTTATATCAACATGATTATTTAATTAAAAACATCTATAGTTATGTTTCGATTTTTTATTTATTATTCACCACTTCTCCACTCTAATTTTTAGGAAATAACCTCTCTATTATACTATCATAGACCATCCATACATGTTGGTAACCTCTATTTTATAGGGAGAAACATGTGAGGCCATGTTTCTAATCAGGTACAGTTACATATGACTGAACATTGTCTAGGATACCTCAAAATAATATTCAATGATTTCAATGACATCCTCTACCAGTTTTTAAAGATAAAACCTTTCATTTGATTTTTATATATTTCTAATCCATTTCATTTTTTCACCCATGTGAAAATGAGGCTCATTTATATCTCAATATCTCATAGAATTTATATTTGATGAACATGACTATAATATTTTTAATTCTAATAGTCTTCCACAACTCGAACTCTATATCTTATAGTGCCATATATATATTATAGTAATTTATTTTGATATGGTTTTTTTAAGTACTAAAAGAAATATTTTTGGCCATGTGGGTTACATGTTGACATCCTCCATAAGATAATCCAAACTACCAACACTTCTATATCCCATTAATTAGAATCCTTAACTATACCATTTCCTTTATTTTTTTAATTAATTACAAAAATATATCCTACATTTTGAGGATTGAAATCACCAGTTTAAAGCTGTACATCCAACAAAAACCAACCTGAGAATCTAAAAGCAGAACATTATATTTGAAATCATTATATGACATTCTAGAATAATAATAAAAATAGAATGTAACATACTAATAATTTATGATATATATTATTTTTAAACAAGTTCAGTATCTTAAATATCTTGTTATGTGCAAAACATTAGGTTTAGAAAAATAGGATATTCTATTAAAATATTATTATTTAAAAATTTCATTATGACATCATAGTTAAATTTGTGTGTATGAATTAGTAAAACGAAATTATAGGAAATATATGGTTTAAACATGTATAAAATAAATTCAATTGTTATTAATGATTGGAATTGAAATAATGACCATATGAAGTTAATAGAAATATTTTTTGGAGAATAGTATTTATTTATATCGTGGTTTAGTTATGCTTTGTTTTGATTATTTATTATTATTTTTTTACCAATTTTATAAAATTTATTTGAAAAATAAAAATCATTTTTAAAAGCTGCACATTAAAAATATATTTGAGAGAATAATTTGAATATTTAAAAAATGAATATTTTCCCAATAAATAGTGACTTGTACTAATTTAAAAAAAATCAATTTAAATTTATTGATTTTATAAGCACAAATTTTTTAATAAGGTTTTAAATTTAAAATTAGAAAAATTATATATTTATTAATCAAAATTATGAAATTTTAATCAAATCCATTAATAATATTTCCATAAAAAGATTTAATATTTGGAATTTTTTTAAAACCGGTTTTGACACCATTGTGGGTTGAAATTTTAATTAAATCATTCCAATTCTAGGAGTTTAATTTCAAAAAATAAATTCAATATATGGGATCATCATAATGTTTCTTATCTAATTAGTTAATATTAAATTTTCACCATAAGATATATTGAATATTATACAAATGATTATTATTTTGGTTAAGTTAATAAATTTTTTTCTAGGGGTTAAACATAATGGAAAAGGGATACAAATGACCAAAAACATGTCTAATTACTATTTTCTAGTCATCATTCAACCTTAATTCTTAAATGTTTAATAGAATTTCCATTTAGGGGCCTTTTGTTATTAGAAAAACCTGGGATTTATTCTTTCTTTTGAAAAACACCATCTATGTCATCTCCCACTATTATAAAAGTCCTCCTACTCTCATAATATTTCCATACATAAAAATCCATTGGTTCTGTAAAGAACTAACCAAATAACGTCCTTACTTCCCTCCCAGTATCCTTTAATCATTGAAATGACCATAAATATAACCTAGTATAGATTTTGGCGAAAACCAAAAGAAGCTCTCTATAGATGTGGTAGCATCCTTAATAGAGAATTCAATATTATTTCTTCTTCCACTAACTTCATATCTTATTAATCCCCAATGATATTATTTTTATAATTACGTCTATATATGGATATGTCTTTGTGTTATGGGTATGAACTCCAACTACCCCCTCATCCCTTAAATGGGTAACAAAATCATTGATCTTGTGTATGGAAGATTACCTCCTAGCTAACCAACATATTTAGTTTTCCACCATCAAATTATACAAATGGGTATAATAATGTATATGATTAATATATATGGAATTTATTATGTAATTATACTAATGAAATTATATTATAACCTATAAATTCTTATTTTCTATTCTGTAGGGAATAAGATTATGTCACATTTGTGTATGATAGAATAATGCCTCACGATGATATATGGTTTTTTATGATATTACGATTTTCATGGATTGTAGTAAGGCTAAATTAGAAATTGATATATGATATTATGAACATATTAATCATTTTGGGAAATTAAAATATCATATAATTCCTACCTTACCATCTATTGAATAAATGTTAACATCATTCATGTGTATAGTAAACTATAGGATCATACTACGATGTGATTCGTTTTTCATTGATGATTTACAATGAAGGTAATAAAGAAAAATTTAATGATTTTATCTGATACGAATAAAATTATATTGATTCTTGTATATTAATATAAAATAAAATGTATATCTATGACAACCTAGGTAATTATAGAATAATTAATTTTCATATGTATTAATATTTATAAAGTATATGGTAATTTTTAATTAAAAGGGACAATATGTTCAAAATAATATATGATAAACTTAGTTTTATGGTTTAAAATTGTGTTTTTAAAGAAAGCTATTTTATCAACTTTAAAAGGTTATATTGTTTAAAAATTAAATTATAAATATTTTTAAAATATTATTTGGAAATATAACTTTCTTTTTTGAATGAGGAATATCAAAATTTACATTGCGTGAATAATTGGTATTTTCCTGGGATGTTTCACGTATTAGTGAATACTGAAAGAATAGTGTATTTTAATCGAAGACATATTTTTTCTACAAATAATTTATAGTGTTAAGTTATATTTTATATTGACTTTTATGTTTAGTTAGATCAATTTTATATGATTTAATCTGGTTTAGGTAATTGGACTCAATTTCACATCTTAGTTGGTTTTAATAACATTTGAATAATTTGAATGTTTTAACTTTAATGAACTATTTTCTCACCACAACAATATGATTAATTTATAATTTATATTATAAAAGTTTGTGTTTTGATTTTTTTAAAATGAATTCCATATTTAAAATTATAGGGATCAAATTATGTAAATATGTTTCTTTTATTTTTTGGATAATATGAATAATGACATCAATTGTTTTGCAATATTTAAGGGTAAATTTAGTAATTAAGGGTAAAAATAATTTTATAAATGTTATAAAATTACCCTAAAATTGTATAAATTTTATTTAATCTATTATCTTTTACCACAATCATCCTGGATCACTATACTCCCATTACAGAAATTTATTTTAATGAAAAGTGAATTATGTAATACTTATGTTTTGATAACTATACCATTTCAAAAATAGGGTTATTTACAATATATCTTCCAATATTAATATTTTTTTGAAACAAAATTCTCATATTAATTTTAGTAATATATTTATAATTTTATTAAATATATAATTACTCTATAGGCTTACACATTGCTGATGAATTAATAGTTTGATTAATGGAAATATCAAAATATGATATTAAATATGTTATAATAAATATAATTTGAGATAATTAATGTAATCCACAAAATTTATAGAATATATTGATATTTTATTGATGTGTTATAAGATATTTTTAAAAATATATCAATTTTTTTTCGATATTTTAACAATGTCATGTAATTAATAATGTCAAAATTTACATTTTTGATATTTTAAAAAGAATAAAAATTCATTAAATGTTTTAAATTTAATAAAAATATCAAATTCAGACAAGGAACTGGGATAATACTAAAATCGTCATAAATGATCTATTTAGTGCATTTTTAAATTTACTAATAAATACGTGAACCCTTAAATTTAAAAAATACATGTTCTTAGGGTTAGTGGTAAAGGGGTTAAATAAGGGTTAAATCCAAATGATAAAGATTAAAAAATAGTAAAAAAATTTCTAAATTCCATTTCATTAATGTATTTTGAAGAAAATAAATTATATATTATAAATAAATCTCCATGGATTCATTTTTAACAGAAAATTAATTTACATTAATTTAATATTTTAAATATTTCCATGAGTGCTCCTCCACACTCTTATAACATTGCATCTCTTATTCTCCTCCCTTCACTTTTAAATTTTTTTTGGGTCGATACAATCTATTCAAATATCCTTTCCTAGAATACATCCAAAGAATCTTATTGTTATTTGTTTTTGAATAACCCATTATTATTGTTATTTGGTGTTTAGAAAATGAGATGGTCTGTGAAATAGGTATCGTTTCTAATCAATTATTTATATTTTATTTATCCTTCTAGGTGATTCAAATATTTTTAATCCTTGATGAAAAAATAATGTCAGTTTTCTCTATATAATGATATGTAATTTTGTTAATATATTCACTTAAATCAATTTCCACTTCCTTTAAATGGGAAAATATTTAATCATTCACGTGTGTGACAAGATACATCCTCGCAAACCGATATCATATGTTTTCCATCAGTGTCTCTCAATTTAAGTTAAAATAATGGAATTAATGTTTATATATGATATTAATGAGATATGCGTCATCTTTAATGAATAATATATAATTTAAATTTTTAACTTTCTATAAACATAAAAATGACAATTTCGTCCATTCATATGTGTGAACTATCACCTCCATGAAGTGATATGACATGTTATTCATCCCCGCATCACATGGATGTTATATATATAAGATTATATAAATTATTATTATGATATTACTTATATTACGCTATTTATAAAATTCAAAATTCTTCTTTCCTTATTTCCATAATTATCATTAAAAAATGAAAATGTCACTCAAACGTTAATGAGCCCTACTGTATCCATGATTGTAATATATTTCATTTTTAATATCCATATGTAATGTATTGATATAAATTTATAATTTATTCAAAAAATGATTCTAATTTAATTAATATTATTCTAACGATTATAGACCGATAACAAATTTAACTATATACATCATATGAAATCCATTTTGGACTCATGTTCTAAATATTGTCAAAACATCTGACATGATATTTAATAATTAAGTTATTGTAATAATTAGATAATATGTTTTATAAAAGGAATAATGAAAATCAAAATTGACATTAAGAATGTAAATAATTTACCGACATTTATTATTCAGGAAGATAATTATTGTACATGATGAGTTGGACTCAGGGTAAGGTACATTATTTTATACACCTCTTATAAATTTAATATTTTAACTATATTTACAAAATAAACTAGAAATGTTTTTTTAAAACTATTGGAATGAATGGATGTTCCGAATTTTATGTTTCTTTAATGTTTTTATTCTTCAATTAAAATTTTATAATTTTATTTTCATTGTGTTTTCAATGATGCGTGTATCTCTTTGTAAACATTAATAGTGATTTCAATATATAAATGTTATATTTATTTTATGAATGATTTATATGTTATTATTATGTTATCAATATTTGGAATTTTTTATGAGTACGGGTGGTTCCAGGATAGACTGAGGGTGTCTGAGCTCGTAATAGATGTCCAATGCATTGGATAATTGGAAAGAGTTAACCTGTAGGGTTCCACCTAATATATTAATAGACCACGCTTCCATGGTTATTCAATATCTATCCATGTTGTTTAGTCCCTATATATCCATGATAGCTATATTAAATGTAAGAGTATTATAAAAATTATTTCGTAAGTTTTATTTATAATTTTATCCATGTATTTTTTAAAGAAACTTATGATTTCATGATGTAAGCTAAAGAGTTTATGTTTCAGGGTAAAAAGTATAAAATTATAAAAAAAATTCCATCAAATTATAAGTTTTCATAGAGTAATATCCTATTTATTTATTTTTTAGGTACCTTACTGATATATTTTTTATCATCAGATGCTTTAAAAAAATTTCTTACAGTATTAAGATTTGTAATATAAAAGAGGAATTAATGTCGAAAGTCATAATAATGTTTCATGAAAAATAAATAATGAATTATTTTAATGGTTATATATTATTGAAAAAGGGATATAGTTTTAGTAGTATACATTTGGTATGGATTTGGGATTTTATGTATAAATCATATCCTAATTCTATAAAACAAAAAACTAAAAATAATCTCAGTGGATTAAAAGTAAAAGCATGACTAAAAGTCAAGATTATGTAATGTTTAAGGTCTGTACATTATAATTTGTATGAAATATCGGTTTAGATACCTTTAGGAGTAAATATATTGTTAATATAATATCCATAAATTACATGTCCCTTATGGTTAAATTAAAATGATATATAATTTGAAGAATACCATGTTTCTTCATCAGAGATATATATGTTATGAAATGATTTCCAAAGAGGAAACAAGGAAGATAACTGGGAAGGAATTGGGAGGAAGACCTCCTTCTAAATCAACATTCTGAGATGGTCAAAATCAGAACTAAACTGTTTGTTATTATGAGGGCTTAATTGAAACTGACTATAAATGGTAGTGAATCCATGCATGAGATCATACATATTACCCATTAGTGAATATTCCAGCGATGGAACATTTTATGAGGTAAAACCTTCCAAAATTTTGTTGGTATTCTGAACAAGTGGTAGGTAATGGGTGGATTATAGCCCTAGAAAATATTTTCATTTTCATGGGGGTTTATACCATCAAAATATTTTTCTTTCTATTTATAATTCTGATGGTAAATCGATCTAGTGGTGGTTGATAGTCAAGAATATCAAGGATTGTGAAGATATTTACTATTTTTAATGAGGTGAATTCAAAAATACTTTTCGTGAGAGATATTTTCATAAGTAAATTTGACTTAGGATGGAAAAAAATTATACTTATTGAGAATGGTAATGGAATCATTGGCTCCATACATAGAATTGTTTTATCCAATGGAACAATCTCACTGCTAAAAAAATAATGGGTTTTGGAAGTTAATTATAGGCGGTTTTATTAATAGATGTGATATAAATACTATTAAGAAAATATAATATATCAGTGGTTTAATCAAGACACCGCCCTTTTTTTATTTTAATAATTTGAATAAGTTTCAATATAACTGCCACTAAAGGTTATAAAAACCAGTAATTCCTCCCCTACCCCTCCCTCTATGTGACCCGACCCCCATCTACCCTCCCTGAATATCCTCCTCTCACATCCTATGTGGTGACCCACACTACTCCAGCTCATTGTAGACCCCCATTCCCCGACCCCTCTGATCTACCTCCATCCCCATCGACAACCCTAACCCCTATAGCCCCCACACATGGGTTGCCGTATTAATGTTAATGTGAACCACTTTCCAACCTCTCTCTCTCCAGCTCAGTTCCACTCCTTGATGGGGACACATACCCCCCACCCATGACCTACCTCTCCCTAGCTCAGTTCCACTAATAAATGGTAACAATGAACCCCCTTAAATTTTGCATCATGCTAACTGTAATCAACCAAAATACTTTACCCCTCAAGGGGGTTATTTTGTTCTAATTTATCTATATTGTTCTGATTATATATATACATGGTATAAGATTTATCTTTAATGGTCAGTGAATACATAATTTCTGTTTTTTTTGTTTTCTCTTATAAAAGACCTTCATAGAGAGTTTACATCTATACACAATAGGGTTGGAGTTAAAGGTGTTATGGCTATGGACTTGGTTATCACACATATTGAAAATTCATTCCCTAGATTAACTTGATAGAAAACATTTAACAGATGATTTCATATAATAAATAAAAAGGATGATTATAAAACTATAGTATTAATAAATGGGGAATAAATGAGAGCCAATATAATTTACCCATTTCACACCAAATATAACTCATAATGTTTTCATCAGAATTCTTCTAATGAATCCATGGATGATTTAAAATTATAAATCAAAACACTATATATTTCATGAAAAGATGGTGTTATATGGTGTTCATCCCCTATAATGGTAGAAGGAGGTGTGTTATCTTTTTTAACCATTGTATGCATATAGTGTTGAATATTTAGGTATGCATAAAGTTTATTGAGCTCATATAGAGCTAAATATTATTGCAATGGTAAGTTTCTTATATAATCACATTTCCTAATATAAATAATTTTTTACAATAATGATATTTAAATTTAATATTTTAAAATATTTTTTTAATTCTAACATATCAATATTATCATATAAATACTTTTTATAATTTTCATAAATTATTTACTTGTTGCTAAATAGGGGAAAAATACCAATTTTTTGAAATAATTTTCATTCATGAAAATACTATAATTGAAGATTAGATTATCATTTTTGAATACATTTTATATTTTAAAAATATGTTAATTACAAATTAATTAATATATTTTTTTATTTATAAAAAACTTTTACAAAATTTTGCAATCATATGTAATATTTTAATCACAATATTGATTTATTCAATTAAATTAAAAAATTAATTTTATTCACCTATTGAAATTATTTCCATAAAATATATATATTTTATTTTAGATTATTATAATAAAATTATGTAATAATTTTAGTGTCTTTTTTTTGGAATAAATGTATAATTACTAAGATTAACATTGATAACCCTAAAAATGATAAAAATATTTTTTTAAGAACTATTTTATTAATGTTTTCAACCATTTGACTAATAAATTTTATTGATCTTTTTTAAAAAATTAAACTATATTTATTTTTACCAACGTATATGATTTTATTAAAAGTATTCTATTGGTAATCAATGCATTATAATAATAAGAAAAACTAATAGTAGAATTTCCATTTTTCTACAGAAATTAGTTTTCTAATATATTTAATGTTTTAATTTAAATGTATATTTTTTCATTATTATTGATTTAAAAACCTTGAATTCATAAAAAAAAATTTTAAAGACACAAAATGTTTTAGAGGGTTTAATTAATATGTCTAGTAAATGGTAATTTATATAGGTCAAAACTTGTTACCAAAATAATAATAAATAATAAAAAAGTAAATATATAAGATCATATAATTTTATCATTACCTAGAAAGACACTTCAATGTCAAATTTTAAATTTGTGAAGACATATTTTATTTCATTTATAACATTCATTTTTTATCTTTCTTATAAAATTTATTGTTACATATTAATGTTAAATTTATTTTTTTTAGTATTACTCATATTATAATTGTCTTCCTATATAAGTTGATTTTGTTGTTCAAGTTTTGGTGGTTTGTTTGAATATTTTCATTCTCGTGAGAGATTGGAATTCGAGCCTGCAACTGAGATACTGACAATAAAGAAATTCATCAAGAATTCATACAATCGTCATGAAAATATGATTTCATAATACTAATTTAATTAAAATTTTCATCATTTTATCTTCTATTGGTATGTTAATTTCATTATAATTTCTATTTAATACACAATTTGTTTTTTATCATATCTATTAGGAAGTCATATTTTTTAATTATCTGCAATAAGTCACAAAAAAAATAAAATTTTTCTTTCTTGTAATGTTACCAAGATTTAAATATCATTTTTCTTTCTTTGTCAAACTTCTATAACTGCATCTTCGGTTGATTTTATTAGATGAAAAAAATCATATTGTTAAATACCTCAGGAGGAGAGGAAGATCGATTTTCCCATTGTGGAAGATTCTCAGGATATAATGGTCACATGAGCTTCATCTTCACTTATGTATTTCAACAATGAGACATTTTTTTCAGCTAAGAATATCGTGTCAATATATAGTGTTGACATTTCAATAATTAAAAGATATATAAGTCCTAGAAACATTGGAAGTTAGAATTGTTTTGAAACTTTGGAATGTGTAGGAATCAACTGCACCTCAATCAGATAGATAATGCCAGTAGTGTGAATCCAAAATATTCTTTTAATTTAATATTGACATTAATTTTTATAAATATAGAAGTTACATACTCATAATTGAGAAAAAATATTCTCATTTTTTTTCAAACATTATGAAAATGAATCATAATTCATTTGTGTTATGTAGTATATCCCACAACTCTATCCAATATATAATGTGCTTAGTTTGACTCAACGTATCTATTATCATTTTAAAATTGATATTTTCTTAAAAACATTCTCTCATCGAAAACCAATAAAATGAACATGTATTTTCATTGTAATTTTGGACATGATTCAAAAATCATTTTTGAGGTGTGAGAACCAATCCCATTGCAAACCGATTCATAATGTGATCTGTATGAGTCAAAGTGTCTATATCATGTTTAAAAAGAAATTTTGTAAAAAAAGGAAGGTGGCACACTTAAAATTGAGGAAACTCATTCCGAGTGTTTTTATATTTTTTTTAAAATGACCCATAATACATTTGAGATATTTTGGAATAATATGCACCATAATGAGATTCACAATGTGAACAATATGACTCAATGTCCACTTTTTTATTTAAAATTTACATCATTTTTATATAAAATGATAAATTACCTACTCAAAATTATTAAAATTCATTCTTATTGTTTTTATAATTTATGAAAATGATCCATATGTTATTTATGATGTGTATAAAATGACTGCACCTCAATATGATACATCATGTTCCAAGTATGACTCTAAGTGTGCCTTTTTATTAAAATTAACACCTGTTTTAGTAAAAAGGAAAACTAATATACATAAAACCAATAAATATCAATCAGTTATTTTTTTATACTTTATTAAAATGATTAATGATTATTTTTAGATATGTAAGAATCAACCACAAATCACTTTGATATATAACATTCCATGTATGACTCAAAGTGTCCATTATCGGTTTAAAATTCAAAATTCAGTTCAAATAGTGTGACTCACTAAAAACTGAGCAAACTCACTTATATTTTATTGATAATTTAGGACTAATATTCAGAAGTGATTTATGATATATTATATTTAGTCCCACATAAAACTGATACACGATGTGATTAAAATGAGTCAATGTGTGTGTTTCCAATTTAAAATGATATTTTCTTAAAAAAGAAGATTCATGTATTTAAAACCAATTAAACACATCTAGATTGTTTTGATATGTTTTTATAACTATATACATGTTATCTGATACATTTTGTAATTATCCACACATTAATCTGATGCACTATGTGACTAGTAAGAGTCTGAATGCATTTTTAATTTAAAATTGACATCAATTTTAGTAAAAGGACAATTAACCTACTCAAAACAAAGAAAAAAAATTCAATATTGTTTTTATACATTAAAGAAATGAACCATAATTCATTTAGTATGTGTATTAATCAACCTCAAATCATTTTGAATTACGGTTTTCCTTGGAATTCCTTAAACATGTTTTTAGACTTTTAAATCACCAAAACATGCATGAATAGTAAAAGCCATAGAAAATAACCTGATATTTATGATAAATCATGGGAAAACCCCCACTTAGTTGTTTTTCACGTGTATGAATAGAAATAACATCAATATGACTTGTAGTGTGGTCAGAATTAAATAAGAAACACTTCTTAATGGTATAAAAGACTTTAAAAAAATGTTTCGGAGTGTAACACTCACAGATCAAAGTAATAAACTCTGTATTTATGAATTTTATGTTTGTAAATTATATGGGTGGAGTTTGGGAGAGTATTGAGAAATATTTTATTGTTTTGGGGGATTTTCTGCAGTTGCATGATTGGTGCATGGGTTGGGAAAAGTGTGCAACACCTACTGGAAATAGTGCATAAAGAGATAGGGGCTAAAGGGATGGAACATGAGATGAATTTTTTTTTTCAAATAGGGTGAAAGTATATGATAAAATACGAAACTTGAGACACTAGGATTCGCTACATCTAGCACACAAAATAGAAACCCTATGATCCAACTTTGTGAGGTTCATCCTTGATGTACTGGCTAGTGCAAGGGAAATATGTGATTTTTCTAACAATGGGACTAAACCACATGTAGTAAAAAAACAAGATTCTAAAAATCTGGACCCCGATTAGCTTTGTGTTTTAATGCCAAATTGTTTCCCCAAAATATCCCTAGCTCATGATATTTCCCTCTTAGTACTTTAAGAACCCCTCCCCATCGATTTGGAAGCTATCTGGAGGTGTTTCATGCTGGTTTCAAGGCGAATTCTTGCGTTAGGGCTTTGTTCATGGTGTTTTTGGTGGTTTTATAATGATATTATTGTCAATATCCCTCATTTTATTAAATATACACATTCTATGTGTAGAAATAATGTTTTGGATGATAATTTTTATCAGATTTGGACCTTTTGTTTATAGGGGAAGATAAATGTGGTGTGTTTTTGAGATTCGGGCCATTTTCATGGATGTTATTCTTGTATTTTATCATTTTCACCAATTTCTCGAGGTATGTGGCTTCAAAATTGACTCCTCTTGTGATAAACAAATCAATTAGTTTCAAATTGATTTAAGTGGTTGAAATTAATTTTGAAATTGGTGTGCAAAACATGGTAGAAACCTTCTTTAGCGACGGATTAGGGATAATGGGAAATTATGGAATTATTGATTTGTGTAATTTGATAAATTATTTTATAATATTGATTTTAAAATAGTTTCTTGGCTAGATTTATGTAATCATGATTTCAATAAAATATTTGACTTATTGATATGGTTTCATCATTAAAATGGTTTTGATATTGAAATGGTTTTGGTCAGGTTGTTTGGTGTACATGGTGATGTGTGTTTATATTGAATTAAAAGTCATGGTTAAAACATGACCTTGTTCTCAGTGCCAAAGGAGTAGTGGACATAGTACTTAATTACATTATGACAACTTGGATGATCGACGAGAAACCATTAATGATTTTGGAACTTTCAAAACAAAGAAAACATGTGAAGATTTATGGAAATGTGGATTGGATGTGGTATTCCATAGGTGGAATTTATGATATAGTTTTACAAAATTGTTTGGTTTCTTTATTTAGAACTTTCCATTGTCTGTGAAAATTATTTCTTTTTGATCTTTTTTATATTTTTATATAAAATTTGTTATAATTTGACTCATATAAATTATTTTATATAAAGTTATATCCACTTTTATCCTTGTGGCTCGATAGGGAATTCATTGGGGGGGATCTACTATGATTCATTACTCACCCCTACATTGGAACATTGGTGTTTTTATAGATTTTTTTTAATCAAAGGATGGGAAAAGTAAAGTTTCATGCTTATTTAAAAAAACTTTGTGATAATTCTGTTGTTTTTTGTAGTTAGAGAAGGGATCATATTTGTAGCTTGGATTTTTCATTTGAGTATTTGAGTTGTGAAGACTTATTCCATTTACTTTGATATAGAAGTATTATTTTGTGTTACTTGGTTTTAGTTTCATTTTAATATCAATGGTTTCATTGAGTGGTATTTTGTTGATATCATGCATTAAATAGTGATTTATTTGGTTATGGTATGTTTTGTTTTTTTATTATGGATTGGAAAATTGTCCCTATCTGTTAATGAAGACCGTAATATTTATTTCCAACCTTTTGTGCATTGGGGTGCCACTGAAGGCCAAGTAGCATCCTTCCACCTTCTTAATCCAGTGATAATAAGATGAAGGAAACATGTTATATCAACTTGGTACTTCCTAATATATTTCCAGTACTATTGGTCTTGGACTTGAAATTGATCGTCTGTTAAGGACATTAATTCATTCTAGTTTATTCCTTGTGTTCATATCATAAAAAATAAGTATCATTTTTGGGACTTGAAATTTATGGAATAAAAAGGCATATCAATTATTTTTATACTAAACATAATGTTACTTGGGAGTTGGGTACATAAGTGTTTTGGAGACACTTAGAGTAATTGATATCTCATTGGCACGGCTTTATCTAATGAGATTAATATGATGTGCATCATAGGAATGAATTCCTACTAGGACTCCATATCTCATTTTTAGAAATTATATTTGATTTGGTAAATTGTGGTGATTTTTGAAAAATGTGGAATTTTATTTCAAATAAGAGATTTTGAAAATAGCATGATTCCAATATTTTGATAATAGTTTGATTTTCTAATGAAATCATATATTTTTTGAATAATAGTTTAATATGTAAAATTTTTTATTTTGGAAATCACTATAGTGATATAATGATGTGATATAATTTTAAATTATAAGCCTTCAACTACTATAGAGTGATAATTATGGAGTTTATTATATGTATAGAAAATGGCACCATGTATGCTTCATAAAAACCATCCGAAAGAGGGTGCTGAGAATGTCGTTGAACCAGACCCGTAGGTAAATCGATATCTAGTTTAGAGTACTATCCATGTTTTAAAATCTATGGGTATGAAGAATATTAGGGATTATCCAATCCAAGTGGATCATTTTATCATGTTCTAGAGGAATAACCCATACATATTTCATCTAATTTAGAACTAAATAAGGTAGTTGTGTGGATAAATTGAACGAAGGATATCTTCAATTTCACTAGCACACCAGAATATATAATAGTCATGCTGGAAATGTATATGCTGGTGGATCTTGCATGCCAATGGGGGGATTGAGGTGTTTAGGCTATATTATACCATGTCCTTACATGAGAGGATTTTGATGAAATTGTTAACAAACAATTTTATCCTCATATGTTCTAAATTCAAAGAAAAATTGACATATTCATCTCGAGGAAGGAAAATACTTAAATCCTGAAATTTGTGGCTAATTTATGAATTTAGTATTCATTACACATGATGTTGGTACTATTCTATCATTAGAGGAACACATCATTGAATCATATCTCAGACCAAATATACAGTTGAAGTTTTTTTGGATTTGTATTTGGAATTATAAATATATATTCATTAGAGAGATGATAGATGAATATGACATTAATGGAGCTATGAGAGGAGAAAGCATGTTCATACCCATTGAGAAATTGTGTGAACTCTTATTCTGTGATCAAGAGGAAGAGGGAAACCTACATACAAGGTGGGAGTATGTATAAAAATGGGGGAATTGGATCAGAAATCCTTTCTACAAAACTGATGAGCCAAGCTATATGTTGCCAAGGTAGTTCTGTTGACAACATGAAGAGAGAGTGTACACCACCACCATGATAATGCCACAATTTCATCATGATAGGGTATCTCAAGTGCTATTATAGTAGTGTTATGAGGTTAAGTGTTGGGTAACATCCCATGTGTAAAAGGTCTTATATTATTCAATGGGAAAAAGGAAGAAAAATTAGTATCATTATAAGAAAAAAGATAACAATCATGATTCCAGGAATAACATGACTCTTTAGGAAGGGTAATCTCAACAGGGAAACAGTGAACAAATTACTGTGATAATGAAATTATATGGAGCTATGTTTGTTATTGTGGATAATTAGCCTTGACCATCTATAGTGAGAGGTGTGATTCTTTTGAATTCTACCCTTATGAACTCTTTTTTTATTGAGTAACATCCCATTCATTTATTGATTCTCATGATTTTGATTTTATGAGAGTAATTTTTGAGATGATACTTTTTGTGAAAATACTTCAAACTCCTCTAGGTCATAATAAGTGTTGATCTATAGTGTGTAGATCATGTTCTATGACTAGATGGTGTTCATTTGAAATGATATTTTTCAATTCTTGATATGGATTCCTTTGATATAATATTGGGTATGGATTGGATGAAAATATTCAAGGACTATATCGATTTTTATTCTAGAATGGTTCATTTTACAACTGAAGATGGCATCAAGTATCTATTTCGAGGAGATGGGAATCTAATGGTGGGTGCTAGTGGCTTTTTGGAACCAATATTGGGAAAGAAATCTTAAAAATTGGTAGTTTTGTCTATTAAATTGATGGAAAATATAGAGAATAATATTTTAATAGTAATATTAAATCGGTTTCAAGATGTATATCTTGAAAACATGTCTATGTTACCACCCTCAAGAGAAGTGGAGTTTAAGATTGATCTCATCTTAGGGGAAATTCCTACCGCACTTCTTTCTTATCATTTTCAATCAATATAATTAAGGTATATGAATGTGTAGTTGGGATAAATGGAATGAAAAAGATTTATTCTAGTGAGCATGTCCTCATGTGTATCACTAGTCATGTTTGTCATTATGGTAGATTGAAAAGGATGGTTTGTTGTGTATTATCGTAAGCTTAACTGAGTTACCATATTGAATCAGTATCCAATTCCATGCATTGATGATATTTTCAATCATTTTTTGGGATCTAAATGGTTATCAATGATTTACTTGCACTTAGTATATCACCAATTGTGAGTTCTAAAGAAGGACATTCCAATTAAATCTTTCAGATTCATATATGGATATTATGAGTATGTGGTAATGCCTTTAAGTCCTAGTAAATCACCAAAATTCTTTATGGAATTTATGAATTAGATATTTCAGATATATATGGGTTATTTTGTAGTGGTTTTGAGGATGAATTATAGTTGTATTCAAGGAAAAGGGCTGATCGTGAGAAACATCGGGCTATAGTGTTAGGAATCTTAAGAGATCATAATTTATATTCCAAGCAATAAAAGTGATATTTTAGGATATAATAGGTTTGATTTTCTGAATGTGTAATTTCTGAAATACATATTTCTATAGATCTAGAAAATATATAAGATATAATATCTTGAAATCCAAAAAATAGTTTCATTGACACATGAAGATTCCTTGGTCTAGTTGATTATTACCAACACTTTGTTTATGGATTCTCATGACTATATTCACCCATGAAATAATTGAAAATGAATATTGTACCAGTCCAATTGGAAAAGGAATTCCATATTTATTTTCAAGTGCCTAAGCATCCCCTTACGACAACACCAATATTGTTTTTTCTAGAATCAGGAAAAGGGTACATGGTGTTTTATAATTCTTGGAGATTATGGTTCAGATGACTTCTCATGCAAGGAGATAACATTGTTACTTATGCCTCAAGGAAGTTACAAGGGCATGAGAAAAACATCCTAGAACATAATTTGGAGTTAGTTATTGTTGTCTATGAATTTCATACTTGATGTCTTTATCTCTTTGGTGAAAAAATTTACTATTTCCATGTATCATGTGAGATTGAAGAATACTTTCTCACAAAAGGATTTATATCTAAGAAAAAAGAATCAAGATGGAGTACCTCCAAATGTATGGATTTTACTTTATTTATACATTGGGTAATGGAAATTCCATGGTACATGTATTGAGTATAAAGTCTTATTCTCAATTGGTAATAGAGGATTCAGATCAATGGGAGTAGATGTCAATGATTGAAGAAACATGGAATGTGAAGACCAAGCTGATGTTGTGTTTTTACTTCAATTTATTTTTTCCTAATCTGGTGAAGATGGTTAAAGAGTTAGAAATGAAAAATTCAGAATGTGTGGTGATAAGGTCAAAAAGAAATAGTGGGGATATCATTTTGGGTTGGCTGTTTGGAGGATGTTCATTTATTTGGTTGAAAATTATAATGCAGGTACCTTTGTCTTGTCAGGAATTTTTTTTTCATTCATACCACCATATGATATGTGTTTTTCATCTTGGAATATAGAAGATGTATATGGCATTGAAGGCATAGTTCTAGTTGATCTATATTTAATTAAAAGAGTATGATTATGTATCATGATGCTTAAGTTTTTTTCCGGTTAAGGTGGAACATCAACATCAAGTAGGTATGTTGTAGTCTTTACCTATTACTATTTGGGAATTGGTGAATATTCATACGGATTTCATCATACATCTCCCAATAATAGTTCGGAATCATAGTTCCATATGGGTAATAATGAATCAGATCACCAAGTTCACTCACATAATTCTAATTTTTGAAACGCACATGGTGGAGAACATTTAAAAAATATATATATGAGAAGTGGTAAAGAGGTAGGGAATACCAGTATCAATCAGTCCAGAAAAACATCCATGGTTTATGTCTCATTTCATGAAATCCTTACAGAAATCTCGTGGTACTCAAATGACTATGAGTACAGTGTATCTACCATAGATGTATGGAAAATATAAATGGATGACAAAAACACAAAAAGACATGTTGTAGGATTCCATAAAAGATTATGGCGACTCATGGGATGATTATATACTATTAGTTGTGTTATGATATAAATACAGTTATCAGTCCTTGATACAGATGGATATATTGGAAGCTTTTTATGGGAGTTTGTGTCATTCTCTACTTTTTTAAGTGGATTCTAGTGAGAAATCAGTAGTTAGGATGAGACTTTTTCAAGAGACAATGAAAAATATTTAGTTGATCAAGAAATAGAAGGAAACATATTAAAGTCATACACAATTTTATGTGAATCATACTCGAAGATTGTTTTCATTCACAATGAGTGATCATGTGTCCTTGAGAATCTTTAAAAGGATTGTACATCCTAGTTTTAGGAATCAGGACATGCTATCTCTTCAATATATATTCCATTTGGAGATATTATTAGGACTAGGAGAGGTGGAATATGGATTATAATTTCCACCACATTTATGTTTATTGCATAATGTGCTCCATGAATATCAATGGAAAAAGTATTATCCTGATTATGACAATGTTCTTCAATGGGATCATGTTGAACTATAGTTGAATGCTTCATTGGTACTTCTCCTAGTTTGGACTCTGGATAAGAATGAAGATGTATTTAGTGGAAAAATCATTTGTCTAGTGTGGCTTTTGGGGAAACATGGTTAGATTCATGAATAAGAATGGGGAATAAGGGAAAAAATAATAGAATATTGGCACAAACTCTTTCAGTAAATTTATAGTTTTTTAATTTATAGATATGAAAAATCTAATAGTGGGGAGAATATTGAACCACCAGTTTCAATTAAATAACTAATTCTTTGTGTTTTTTAGATATGTAATGTATATAGGTGTTGTTTGGGGTATTTTAGTAAACTTTTAGAGTGTTTTTAGGGATATTGTATAACTTCACAATTGGTGCACAATTTTGGAAAACTTGGAAACAACAATAGGAATCCGTACACAAGAATATGTAGCCAAAGGTATAGAACACGAGTTGCGCAGAGTTTTTCCAAGTCATATATAATCCTAAGAGAAATCATGAAAATTGAGTAGATGGGATTTGGAATTGATTTTTCATTGTTTATAAATCATGTTATCTATACATTCATGGTTCATCCTTGAGGTAGAACATGGTGCATGGTTAGGGCACAGTTTTCCAAACCATGAAACCAAACCATGCATAGTTAGATAATAGATCCTAAAAGAGTTAATCTTGGATGTCTTTTTGGTTTTAATGTTTTTTCTATAAAAAGTCCTTAAATCTAGATTTTTTCCTTTAAAATCTTTCCGAACATCTCCCTATCGATTTGGAAGTGACCTGAAGGCGTTCTATGTGGTTTTGAAGCACGATTATTTCTAGAATGCTTCATTCATTGTTGTTTTCAATGAATTTTCATAGATATTATTATCCCTCTCCACATTTTTTCAGATCTATGCCTGGTGTGGGTGGATATATGGTTTTGGATTCCATTTTGAATAGATTTTGTCATATTATTGATAAGGGAAAAGATCCAATTTCAATTTTTTTTATATTTGACCCATTTTGATGGATTTTTTTCATTCTATTTACCATTTCTGCCAATTTATTGGGGTAGATGGCCTCACTCTCAACTCATATTTATTGAAATGATTAGGTTAGTTTAAAATTTATTTTATTGGTTGAAATTTATTTTAAAATTGGGTTTCAATTCATTATTGGAATATTAATTAGTGATGGTGTGTAGATTTTATAAAATAATGGAGTTATTGGTAAAAGTGATTTAAAAAATAATTTTAAAATGTTGATTTTTAAATTTTATGATATTTTTATTTATAGAAAATATTTTTCAATATTTTTTTATTGAAATGGTTTTTGAATTATAAGTATTTTTGTATTGAAATTGTTCTCGTATGGTAGTTGGGCATGCTTGGTGGTGTGTGTTCATATTGCATTATAATGATTTTATGAAATATAAACTTCCTATCTGTGCTAATGGGAGGCTATGGAAATTAATTTAAAGGATGGCACATTAAAAATAAAATTAGTGACATAGGATCTCACTAATGATCAATGTTAATTTTTTAACATATTATCTTAATTAAATTAATACCAAATGGGTAAAAATCATTAATGATCAGAATTAACATTTTTAGATGAATACGATTCTTACCTTCCAACATTCTCACAAACTTGGAATCAAAGATGCTCCTATAACAATCTTTCCACCTAATGTTTAATTTTCTATTATAACCCACTATGAAAAGTATAATATGTAGATGGATGGAAAATCCCAAAATTCTATAATTATTTATCAATCATAAAAGTTAGAGACCAAGGTAATGTGTATTAGAATATATCTAAATATATTTGGATAAAATTTAGAAGTAACTCTGAGGCAATTATCAAATTCATGGAAGAAAAAATGTTAATATATAAGAGGGGTATTGAAGATATTAAATTAAAGTATTATAAGATTTTATATGAATATATTACAAGGGTAAATGAAATAGTCATCAAAATTTAATGTTTTTTCATTATCTTGACGATTCAATCAATATAGAGAAGATTATGAGAGATTTCACAGGGCTACAAAATCACAATGCTTCATCATTAAAGTAAAGGTTTGTTATGAACATGGATGAAACTCAAAAAATAATTAAACCCTATGAAATATTTGTGGAACCATTTTTCAATAATGAATCAATATTTTTAATTGTATTTAAATCTTTTAGAAAAATGAATTTAAATAAAGAATATTTGGTCGAATCAAGTAATTTAGATGATGAAGAACCAAATAAACACCTCAACCAAATCATCAATATTTTATAATTATGATCATATTGGTCATATTTAGAAAATAGTAATAATAAATCGAGTCGAAGATTTTGACATTGATTAAGTGAATTAGAATTTAGGAAACTATTAAAAGGTTAAAAATAAGATAATTTTTATTATTTGAAAAGTAAAAAATTAATGTGATAGATGGAATAACAAACTTTATGTTGTTCTTCAAATTATGTGGAAATCCAATTTTCTTAAAGTGATCAATTAATGGATTCATCAAGAAGAGGTGACGATGTAGAAGAACAGACTGATGATTACTGGGAGAAAAATGGGGATATGAAATCTAATATCGACAATATAACTTAGATCAAGAAATAAAATATAAATGTGATGAAGGCAACAACAAAGGTGGTATAAGAAAAAATAGGGTCTTTCCATATGATTATGAGATCAATAATAATATGTTTGATAAAAATGGATATTAAATGATTATCATTGTGTCTATAGATATTATTTTTATAAAACAATAAGAACTGATAGAGACATAATAAATATGTCTTGTTGGTTAAAATGAAATAAAAATGTGCATTTTCATATCACCATGTATAATTATTTTATTGGTTAATATTTCCTTATTAATGAGATTATGGATTCAAACAAAATATGAAAATATGTATATAATCTACCCCATGTAAAATTTTAATCTCTAATAACAGTGGTGAGAAACAAAAGGAAGATACTATTTTAAAACATTAGAATTATAATGTGTACTCTTCCCTATAAAAAACTCCCAATATGTAAACATCTTATTATTTAAATGGAGTCCTAATTTATAGTGGCATAATAATAAAAAGTCTTCTGGAAAGATATTTTATCAAAATAAAAGATCCAATTATAGTGGATAGTTCTGGTGTTTTGGATTGTGTGGGAAAAAATATCATGTACGTTTGGATATAAATCCATTTTAAAAATCAATATAAGAACCGTGGGGATACTTGGATAAAAATGATAGTGAATCCTTAAAGAAGCCTTGTTTTCATAAGAACATCTCTAAATCATTATGATTAAAATAGACTGTATAAATTGTGATATATGAATGATATATGCGAAAAATATGTCTAGAATGTTTATGTATAGATGGAAATATTTTGTAGACCTTTTTTTTAAAATTAATAGTGGATTTAATTTATTCATATATCAATAATAATGGAAATGGATAAGAATGCGAATTTATAGAATGAATGGAATGAGTGTTTCATCATTTTACACAATGAAATCTCTATGGAATGAAAAAAATGATAAAATAGAAATTAGTACACTGGATAAAATAATTAATGTTTTCAATTATGTAAATAAAAATTTACTTGAGATTTTATATTAGATTCATTAAATATAAATCTAAAATAAGATATGGGAAAATATGAGCAGGTCATGCAAGACAAAAATTATTAAATGGGAATCCTACTAGGCCAATCTAAGATAATAATAAATATGTTAAAAATTAAAAGTATGTTAGGTTGAATTATTAATTTATTTGTAGAAATTAAATCTCAAAAAAAATTTAAAATGAATAAAGAATATAGGAAATCTCTTAAATCTAAAAATAAGAAAACAAGTACATATAATCTTTTGATGTTATGTTTTGGAGAAAAGATAATTCTTGCATGAGTGGAAACTCCCTCCCCAAATATTTATTCTATTGAAAAAATAATGAACCACCGTATTCCATACAATTTTTTATTTTTTATAAAATTCAAGTAATTGAAGGTGTATAATTATTGTTATACATAGTGGACAAAAAAAATGTTATACATCATGTGGAATTTCATCTTTTATGGGGAGGAAAATATGAGTGAATAACTTGAGGGTTATAAATAGTTATTTTAAGGTGTAATACTATAATTATTGAATTTCTAGATAGTCCCGTAGAACATAAATTGAATTATATTCCACTTACACACACAAGACCTATTATTTTTAAAATAAGTTATATATTATATTTTGTATTTTTTGATTAAAATATTGTAGAAATGGAGAGTTATATGTTTTAAACATAAACGACATTATGATTTTGGGGTGATATGTGTATTATATGTGTATTTTATAGTAACCCAATTTTAAACTATCCCAAATGTGAGTTTTGAATGTAGTATCACATATTTGAGTTTTCTAAAGAGCATGTCAAATATTTTTTTTATATTTTTTAACTATGATTTCTCATTTAGAGTTATAGTATAATAATTAAAGGCTTTATGAAAAGAAGAATATGTGATTTTCTACTTTGATCTATGAGATAATGGTTACTATTTATATATAAAAAAATGAAAAAGATGTGTAATTTTAGTTAAAGAAGAAGAGGTGACATGATAAATTATATTACAGTTTCATTTTATTTAAAATATTATAGAGAAATAAATGCACACACATAACCACTTTATATATTTAGGTGATATGGAGAAGAATTACAAAAGGTGAGATTGTTGTTCCAAATGTTCTTTAATTCATTTTTTGTAAATATGTCAATATCTATTTAATAATGGAATGCAATGACTTTTGGAGAATTTTTATAGATTTCATCCTTAGGAAATACATTATTTATGTTTTTGATATAATCTTAATATTTATGTCATGTTATTAATATTGTTGGGAATATTCGCCTTTTTAGGCATGTTTTTTATGTATTGGTGGACAAGGATGTTTATTAATCAATATATATGAAATAATGTTATATACTATTTTGATATATATTTTTGATTTAAATTTCATGATGTTGGGATTAAATTTTATGATATTTTTAATATTTATTGATATTTAAATAAGAATATGTATTGAGTGTATTTAAATTAAAATTGAAGTTATTATTGGAACTTGGAAATGATTTCTTAAAGAAGTTGATGTAGAATATTTTATTTGATGAGGCTCATGTACATGAATTTTATTTTAAATATAGAATTGTTCAATTTTCATTATATTTTAGATACCATAAATTGAGCCATTCTAAGGTTGGGGTTAATGAAAGGCTATCCTATCCCAATGCAATGACAGTGGAGGTAAATTGATGTGGAAAATAGACATAGATGATAGAATATATATATATATATATATATATATATATATATATATTTCTTGCAAAGATATTTGATGGTTTGTGTTCTGTGGAACCCACCGTGTCTATTGTGTGTGTATGTGTATATAGATCTAACCCACTACTCTTGTATGAGAAGCTTATATGGGGTTGGTTGTTGTTAACATCTTCTACCTACCAGCACTGAACACATTTGGGACTCATTGTTAGTATCATTATTCACCCTCTTTTAAAAATGGAATTATATTGTGGGTCAAAGGATCAAGTTTACCGATGTTAATTGATTTGTAATTCAGATACATAATTAGAAATTGGGTCTTAGGTATTTATTTAGGAGCTCCATTACATGTGACTAACATCGTGGACGGTATCCTGGGAAGGATTTTCAACTGGAAGAATAGATTACTCTCCTATGGGGGTAGGATCACACTGATCAACATTGTTCTACTCTCGATCCCCGTGCATGTCTTCGCTGTCATCAAACCGCCGAAGGGAATGGTAGAGAGGATTGTACGCATTATCACGAAGTTTCTTTGGGATGCGAAAAGGGAGGGGAGATGCCACCAGGCTTCCTGGAAGAGGATGGCCCGACCTGTGGAGGAGGGTGGGGTTGGTCTTCGTGACATAAATGGAACGATCCGGGGTCTGCAAGCCAAACTCTCTTGGGAAGTGATAGTGGGAAAGTCTCTCTAGGCCAAATTTTACAGAGAAAGGTATGGAGCGCAAGGTGATCATAGCAGGTGCGGTGCGACTGCACTCGCCAGGTGCATTGATTCTCACATGGAGGATTTGCACGGCTGCGCCAGATGGGTGATTGGGCGCGGGGATATCAGTTTCTGGGATGATGCATGGTTGGAAGAAAGGATTGGCTATGAGGGTTGTCCCTCTCCTAATATCTCTTTCAGGGAGGCATGCGAGAGTTACGATTTTATTCATGAAAATCTTATCCCTTCGCAGCTTCTCTCCTTCAATAGTGTGTTTATGAGTGACGTGCCTGACAGGTGCTGTTTTTCCGTAACTGGGTTGGGCCGGTTCAACTTAAACGGCTTCAGGAGAATTGATCAGAGGACCTCATCCAGGGAAGCAGAGCATGGATTGACGTGGTGTAAGCCAATCCCAACGATAATGAACTTCCTGCTGTGGCGAGTTCAAAATCGAGCGGTATCCACAAAGGAGAACATTAAGAAAAGAGGAGTCAGCATGGCCTCACATTGCTACTGTTGCGAGAACCCAACATCGGAAACAACGTTACACCTGTTCTTTCAGGGGCAGTGGGCAGTGTTCTTATGGTCTCGGTTCGCTCAATACAGAGCTCCTGAGGGGGAGAGTCCTTCAGTACATGATTATCTTGTGGTATGGCTGTCGGGCTTTGGAAACAGGGTTGAGGACCGGTCATCAGGTTTGATCATTTTGATTTCCATTTGCTGGACTCTGTGGGAAGCACGTAACCAGGTAAGATTAGGAGGAAAGCATTCGTTGCTGGCTCTACAGGTCCATATGAAACTGCTCATAGTAGAGATGGCCAGTATCTTCAAGAATGGAATGCATGCGGGTATTCTGGGGACCCCTACAGAGGGACAGTGGGCTCAGGCACCACAACAAGGGAGATGGTTTCGGTGGCAGCCCCCAACTAGTGGATTAAAATTAAATGTGGACGGTTCGTGTTCGAGGGGGATTATGAGAGGTGGTGGTGTCCTTTGGGACAGCTGGGGTCCAGTTCACATTGCATTCAGTGCTTATTACGGACTGGGAACTTTGTTAGGTGCGGAGTTTAGAGCTCTCCTCTCAGGTTTCATTTTATGCAGAAGAAGAGGTCTTTAAGTGGTGGAGGTTTAATCCGATTCAGAGATTCTAGTTTGGTCCCTTAAGGGGAAATGCGACATGACATGGAGCTTGTCGTATGTTTTTAGAAGATGCAAAGTGGAGACCAACCAGGGCAAGCTGATCCATCACAGTGTAAGGGAAACCAACTTTGCGGCAGATGTGTTAGCTCGCGGGGGCAGGCCGGAGGAGACCTTGATAGTGTTTGATAGTCTTAATTCCCTCCCGTGCGAGTGTGTTAATGTGATCCGAAAGGATTGACATGGTCTCTACTATTTTTTCCCCCCGTGATTTGTTCCCCTGGGGTTACATTCTTGCATAATAATAAAAAATAATTTTCAGTCAAATGTTACTATTAGAAATGTGATACTCTTAGAGATGGTTGAAATAGTTGGCGAATCAATTGTTTAAACCCCAAAAAACAACATGAAAAACTGAAAATAACTAAATAACCTTTCTGTATATATAAACCCCATTCCATAAGATATTGAGGAGATCATATGGGAGAAAACGTCAAATTTCACTAGTGTGTGCATATTAATCATTTCTAAGGATCTACAGGGTGTGGGTGAATGTAAGGGTAATTCTATTAGCATTATAATGTGATTTAATGGGGTTTTATAGGTTCAAAATCATAGTTTATGATGATCATTTATCACCTAGACACATTAAAATATTCAATATAATCATGAAATAATAATCATGAAAAAAGGGTTGAGAAATTTAAAATTAAAATATTTTAGGATGCTTCATATGTGATATATTAACATCACATGCAATGAATAAACTTTGATTTTCAAACTAATTTAATTAATTATATGATATTTTTATATCTTATGAAAAATACTAGATTATTTAAGAGGAGATTTAAAATTGGATTGCTGATTATGGGAGATTTTTTAATGATAATTAAAAAATGGAAAATTTCCTAATGTTTTAAATGTGATGATTTTCTATTAGAAAGATGGAATTAATTTTTATATTTTGAATGTGATTTTCCTATAGGTCTATATTCTCATATTGGAGGACTAATATTATGTGGTAAAATCCCTCCATTTTTAGATCATAATTGTTGATGAAATGATGTCACTCATTATGGAATATGAAATCCGATTGAACATAATAGATTCTACGTTTAGATTATTTTTTACGGACACATAGTGGAATCTATTCTTATAGAAAAATAATGTAATTGGTTATGAATAATTGGAGACAATAGTGGAGAGTCTATTTTCAGTGAGGGGATAACCAACATTATATGGCGTACGACCTTTTGTATTGACAATGTAAATTCTATGTGAAGAAATCATCCATTTCTTTTTTTCACATGCAGTGAGGATATGTGAAATCATTAACTTGATTAAGGGAATCAATTATTTTATGTGGTTGAATTTAAAATAAGAAGTATTTATAAAAATAAGAAAACTGATTACCCCTAGTTAGTGGTCAATTTGGACAACAGAACTAAAACAACAATAAAAAAGGGATACTATATAACATTATAATGGATTCAATGATTCTATATTTATAGGAATGTTTTTTATATTTTCATTTTTCAAAACATTTAATTAAAAACAATTTTATGAAATAATTAAATTTTATATGGAAATTATTATTAGATAATCATAAACAGATTCCAAATTTTTTTCATCATCATATATTTTGAAGATAAATTTAGATCTCAACTATTTCATAATTATTGAGATGATGTTGATAAAATATTATATATATATTTTTTAAAGAAATCTATAAAAATATAGAAACACAAAAAGTTTCAGTCACAAATTTTCCCTAATCAAATCCCACATTAAATACCAATACCTCAAATATTTAATGCCCATGGTCAAGACCTCATATCTATGGAATGTTAAAAATTATACTTCTTCATAGGGAATAGTTTCCTATAAAATAAACCACTAATCCCCAAATTCATACTGGTGAAGAGATCAAAGGCTATAGCACATAGATCCATAGTTTGAGAACCCATGTATTCTATAAAATCCTTCAGGATATTTCTAAATCAAAACTAAATGTTAGGAGATGAAAAATGTGCGTACATGGTCTTTTTTATGGTCTTATACAGAAGAAAATTAATAAAGGACCACTTCACTAGAGTATTAATATACTATAGAGTTAAATTACCCATTGAAATACGTTTTCATGAAATATGGGGGTAATGTCTCAGTTTGTAGGTCCCTATAATATTGTGAGACCCCACTGAGTCCTTTAAAAGATAAGATGGATTGCACCACAATCTCCCTTAGTAGTTTTTTAAAATTTCATTTTTTTTGAAAAAACAACCATCACAAATGGGTTACCAAAATTATTTTAAAGAAGTATTTAATAAACATGATTTTAATTTATGATAGTAATAAACTTGTATAAAATATCCTTCATGGAATTATTTGACCTCCCCCACTGTGGTTTTTACATTTAAATCCATATAGAAATTAAAAATGGGAGGTAGGATGAAAAAATTTCAAACAAAATGGGTAGTACTGAATGTTAAATAATTTACATATAAAAGAGACATATTAACGCATATATTTTATTAGAAGTAATGAAATAGTGAGTTGTTAAATTTATTTTAATAAAAATAAAATAAATTAAAATCATCGACCAATGTACTATATTGAATTAGGATCCCTAATCATTCATTTGGTAATCACATGGTAACTCATGTTTCTATTAACCATAAATTGTGGCACCTTGAAGTTATAGTTTTTATTTTATTATAATTAACAATTCAATGAGTTAAAAATGGATACTATCACACAAAAAACACTTAATATTCCATGTGGTAAATTTCATAGTAATTTAATACATAAGAATTAGAAAATTCATACACATGAGATGACCTAATGTTATCTACGTGATCTATGGAAATAAATGCTCCAACTATGATGACTGGAAAGTGGTATAATGTTTCCCACATTACAATATAAATTGATTTTTGGATCCAATCCTTAAACTAATAAAAATATAATGTTTCATAGATATAAATAGAAATGGATGATTACTATAAAATACAATTATCCCTATAGTGTAAGATAAGAGGGACTTATCTAATCATGGTAATAATCCTTTATACACATCCATAATTCCATATAAAACTATTAATGAAGCTATGAGAACCCTTTTTTTCTTGATTCTTGAACCCAGAATGAAGTCCTTATAATGTAAATTGATTATATAAGTCAATGTGGTAGCTAATACTACATCCAATACCACTATAACTAGGACTCAATATCAAATAAAAATTGAAATATTGGGGATATTCATGTCACAATAGGTTGGAAACACAAAACATATATGGTGATAATGTTAGTGACCACATGAAGTTATTCTTCTCTAGTTTGGGAGTGTAATCACTACTATAGAGGTCCCCGCCACATTCACTTTTCTAAAATCTATTAAGGTCATTCCAATAGTACATTCAATAGTTTTCATCTTAGAGGTAATACATATATGAACAATAGTTTTATTCACTATGGAAATAAAATTTAATTAAACTTAAACAATGACAATATATACCATAAAGTAAAATACAACACCTATGGTGGTCCTATGTATGGTACTAACTATATAGGTCTTCATTGTGGTAATTTTACTATCATCCATGGTGGTCCTCTGACTATCGATTCATAATTCAATAGACACATAGGTTCTCCTTAGGGTTATATTAGTGATGTTCCTCTGAAAAAAATATTTATAATAATATATGTATCTCCATGTCAAAAATAAAAAAAATACTCTTGATGTGATCTATAAAATAATTGTTGAAAACATATTACATGAACTAGAAAATCTAATTGATGGAGAGGTCCTCCACATAATAGTACCCAAGATAAATTGATCCATGGTGGACCTCCCCAGAGAATCTAATACAGAGAACCTACTAATAAAAATAATAAAAATTTTAAAATTATAAACGACATCCGCATGATTCAAATTAAAAATCCATACCCATAAAGATTTAGAATACATAACCCCCTATATTTCATAAATTGGTTAGTTTTTGTAATGTTTGTCTCTATAGAGATAGAAAAAGTAGATTTTTTGGACACACGCCCTATAGAACCTATAATAAAGGATATTCCTATAGAGATCAATAGAGAAACCATGATAGTCCCCCACTGTCCCTTTGTAAAGGTACACCTAACAATAGAAAAAGACATTATAATAATGGATCACCACAAAAATTAAAATTTTATTATCTTATGACGAGTTACTTACAATACTAAATCCCATTACATCAATAAATACTCCCTCAAATTGTTTTTTACTTCCCATAGATGGGTAAATTAAATAATAAATCATCGTCAGTTCCTATTTCATTCCATTAATTGGAATTATGTTTGTATCACTTGATGAATTAAATTAATAGATACCAGATACAGTAAAATTAATTTTAATACATTTATTGATATAATAGGAGCAGTTGAATGAGTAAAAAAATAACCATCCTATTTTAGAAGATCAACATTTCATACAATATAATGAATATAATTCTTTAAGAAAGACACATACTAGAAAATTTCTAGGATTATTCATTATGATGTTTATGATAACCCTTCTAAGGTATGATATTAGAAAAATTTCTAGATTAACTGCACTATTATACCAAAATCCTGGAACAAGTAATTTTTCAACTAATATGAGTGTCTCCAAATGGATTAACTGAATATATTTAAGGGGATTAATAAATTAATTAAGTATACCACAAATAAAATAAAAATTTTAATATAGAGATAATTTAGGGAATTTCATTTATCCCTACTTTAACACTATAGAGTTTAAGCTCACATGTTAGATTACAATGTTATAACATTGAGTCATTTTTTAAGAATTGAAATGTTTTTATAATAATAACATTAAATTTTTTTACTTATACATTATAGAGAAGACATACAATGTTGGAATGACAAATTGAAAAACATATAAATCACTATCCTTAGAGAGTGAAATAGGTAGGAAACCTAAGAGTGACTCAACCCATAAATTAAAATTTTCCTTCCATGATGATATCCACTCAAGAAATTTTATCAAAGGAAACATAATATCACAACCCTATAATAATATAATATAGTCATGTGAGAAGATTCCTGACTGCAGTAATAACACCCAAGTGGAAACGGTTCCTTATATGGTATGAGAAATTTTACACATCCCACCACTATTAAAACCATGAAAAAAGAAGAGGAATACTGGGATTGATGACACAAAAAATTTAGTGAAATAATTATTCTTAGGGATCAGGTGACATCCATATGAAATTCTATGGGGACCACAATTTGTTTTTCATGTCTCAACGAATTGTTCTGGGAAGAATGTTTTAGCAATAAAATGATTTTAACATCGAATTACATTTCATGAGATGTCTCATAAAAGGGAAATGTTAAATTATCATTTCATTAGGAGGCAATAATGAATAATTACAAAGAGACTAAAAATGGATTATTCAAGACAAAAATCCCCATATTTCATAAATGTTGAGGATTATTCAAGACTGATAGGAATAAATTTATTAGTAATAACATTTAATGATATCTCTACTGATATCTCTATGAATGATACTAAAAAAATAAATATTAGAAGGACACAAAGTTATTACTATTTCTCCAGATGTCAATGTAAAAATTAACACAACCCTAAAAGTAAAAGGAAAAACATGATTTAGGATATCCTATATATATTTCAACAATATATACTTATTTAGGTATTGATAGGTACAGAGGAAATATTTTGGTTATAACCACACATTACCTATCAATCCACGTTGCTTAGAATGTTTCAATGGTAGAATTAGTTTCCCAATATTTGGAATTACTTGAGAAGATAATGTATAATAGTGATAGATTTATTAGAATTCATATATATGTTTATAATTATATCGAATAAAAGGTTTTTTCCTCCTATGGATAACCCCTGTAAGAATGAGGAGAATATTTAACCCCTGAATGTAGTGTTGAGACCTTTATGTGACTTAAGACCACTTGATATTGTTTCTAAATCATAGGCCTTATTAATTACAAATTTATTACTTCCAAAATCCATCACTATTTATAAGCACTTGTAAGTAACTCAATAGAAACATGAATGACTCGTCCATGGGAAAATTCAATATACAAAACAACATGAAAAATGTATATATTAAATGTAATTACATATTAGATATATGTTTTTGAAGGATATGATGAAGCAATATAGATGGAGAAGAAAATATATCATGAGTGGGTAGACTAGAATCATGTCCCACAGAATATTAGAAATCCAAAAAACATTATATTTAATGTAATGGGATATATGGAGTAATATTTTACACAATATTTCATATTGGTTTGTTCCGATATTTATAAGACTAAAAAATAAGTTCATAATCTAAGAGGTCTCATGCATTGCCTAAAAGTTTCTTGGTTTTTCATTAATAATTACATTATAGGAAGAACCATACCCATGTGGGAATATATTAATTGGAAATTTCTCTATAAATTCATTTTTTCCCTAATAAAAATTACTATCCATTATATATATAAATGATTTTTTTTTGAAATATATGGTTGATGATTTCATTATTATATATAAGAAAATTATATATTAACTAGACACTTAATATCCCTGTTAGAATTTAATATAATTTTTATCACTATTATATAAGATTTTATGTAGCACACGATAATTTCATTGATGAATAATTATTGAATGAATGACTTTTTAAAACAACATAGTCTTTTTATGATTCCATTTGATGAACCAAAATATATTAACATGCACTGTCCTCAGAATCATGAATGTTTTACAATATAAATATAGTTTTATATAACTCTAATGATATCTATAAACTATACCCTGAATCCATATAGAGTGAGATCTACACACATCATCATATTTGATAAAAAATTAGTGCATTAAATCTAATAAAAAACCCCCAAACATATACAATTTGCAATTGTTTCAAGAATTTGAATATAGATAGAATATGGTCTATTAAATATATAATTATAAGGATTCGTGGTTTTTATTTTATATAATATAATATAGTTTTACATAATTTATAAAATATATTAATAAATTTGATGTTTGGATATGTCAGTACCAATAACATTTTTCCTATACTATACATTAGTTAATAAATACCACGATTCAATTTTTGAATATTATATCCATGAATGAATTTTGAATGAATATCATGTAGTTTTGAAAAATAATAAGTAACTTGAAATATATGTCCTATAAACATACCTTGAGGTATTAGTAGAATGGAATGAGGTTCCAAATAGGGACATAAAAAATATCAACAACAATTTGACTAAAAATTCAATCAACCATTTATACAAAAACATTAGGGTGTGATTAAATGAAGAATATAATACCCTAATTCCCTTAGTAACATACACCACTAGATATTATATTCTACATCAATCAAATAATCAATCTAATAACCTTCCAAAAACATAATAATGGATAAATAACACAAACAATTATGAAAAAAATAAATAACTAATAGAATTTATAACACCATCATCCGGATGAGGGGATTCACCACACTAAATAAATATATATTCTAATGTAGAAATTCAATAAAAATTTAACAATTTTATTCAACTAGTATATGTGTAAAGTATATAAATGAAATTTTATAATATATATTACCATGTTTACCATGAAAGAGTTTTTTATTTATATATTGGATTAGATATAAAAATAAACCAAAGAGTATACATGTTATCCCTACTAAAAACATAAATTCAATAGAATAAAAAATATGTTTGTTTTAATAGGTATATAATGAGTTTTAATATGATTATTTACACATTAATTCTCATATAAATTTACTCTTACTTGTGCATTAACCGTCTAGATGAAATTTTTTTAGTAAATTTTTTGATATACCAGGATCAAGCCATTTAAATTTGTAAGTATTAAGAAGGCCCCCAAATCATGGAATAATAACGGAATTAGTAAAATATTTATATTGTGATATGTTTCAACCGAAATAGTAATTAAATAATGATAAAAATAATATTCAGTAAAATTGATAAATTGAAATATGTTTAGGTGACTCTAGAAATAATCTAATGTCTGGACACACATTATCTGACAAAAAAAAACTAAAAAAAGTCATCATTTTCAATTTATTTGATATTATGTGTTCAAAAAAAGTATTCATCACAATAAAAAATTATTAATCTTTAGTTGATAGTAATTTTGGGATAGGGAACAATTAGGAAAGGGGTATTTTTGTCTTTTGATATAAGGATAAAAAATTTATCATACCGGTCTTATAATATAAGTGTTTTATAAATTTTTATATAAACCCTTGACAATGATCATATTTATGGAAAAATATTTATAAATCATGTCTGATCCCAAGTTCATTGAGATTGATTTGGAAAATTCCATCAATATAATATTTGGAAACAAATTTTTTCATTAGAATATGGTCATTCCCTCTTTGTAAAACCAATGCCTCGTGTATTATATTGATGTTAATTTTAGAGTAAATTTGGTGGAAAATGAAACTTATTATTCCCATGAGGCTTCATATATTGATTTCATATATTTTAAAATATAATTAAGTAAATTTATTCTTAATGATACATTATAGGTCACAATTTGTAATGAGTTGGAAGATTCTCTCACAGACCTATAGAACACTGTGAATGAAATTTACATATCCTCAGTTTATCATTTTGAATCAAGGATGCCATATTTTGGAAATCCAATGGTTTTACCCATATAATCCAACTAGAATAATTTCATGTTATTATCTTAATTTGGATAGGTAGATACATAAATTAAACAGTATACATCCACCAAAGTAAAATATTAATTGTGAACATTTATAATTAATCATTATTTCAAGAATACATATTTTAATATAATATTGATGGAAATATAGTTAGTATAGAAGAAAAAATTCAATTATATTAGAATTCATTAGTAATAGATAATAAAAGTGATAATTTTCTTTTTCTCTATTTATATTTTCTCTTATAATTCTCATGATCAGTTAAATTCTCCAAATAAGTTTAATTTTAAAATAATGGATTAAATTAGGATCCACTCTTATAAAAATCATTTGGTACATTCATTATATATCCTAGGAACATATACAATAGATAAGATTATTTACTCCCCTAAAACTTTTGAAGATAGTGTCCCAACAACCTTAATTATTTTAAATAGGTAAATATTGATAATTAGGAGTACACACAGTCCACAATGATTAGTGTATCTGATACTAATATGGGGTAAGATATGAATATATCAAATATAAAAAACACCAGGATTGTTTTACAAGGTGTTACATAGAGATTTAGTGTAAATATAAATAATTCATTGTTAAATAAATAGGATAAACATCCAATAAACAATTATACAAACATGTGATGTGACAAATGTCTCAATATATTAGTACTATGGTCAAGGAAGATGTGGTTGAAGTAATAATTTATAACTACATCTATGATGTCTTTGACTCAAAAAGTTAATTCTAACATTGTCCTTATTATGATGAAAAATTCATAGTTTATATTTTTCATCAACTTATGTATGTTAACTATCATTTTAATAAGGATGTATTATTTTTTCCAATCCCAAAACTACTGATTTTTTTCAACAAAAGTCATTCAATATTGATAATTTAGGTTAGATTATTTTTTAATAACAAAATTAATTTCTCTATAAATTCATGAATGTATCTTATTTTAGAGAACCATAAGGGGTGAATTGCTATAATGTAATTCCACATAGACTCCACATTCTGGAGATAATTTTTGGAGTCTCACGAGCCACATATTTAGAACCATAACTAGCATGAATATTGAATGCTTTTCCAATTATTTGGATCATCAATCACATGAGAGAAAAAATAATTTTTTTAACATAGAATTTTTGTTTTCCATACTCCAATAATATATCCTATTAAAGAGTCCACTATGGTCTTCATTGTTTGTAAATTGAATAACTCTTATTGGATTAATGCTTAATCATCATGATATTGAATTTTATAACATGAAAAAAGGTAATACTTGATACCACCTACTTAAAATCATTGAGAGTTGAGAGGAATTCATGGAGGAATCTGTTATAACACAACATTCAACAAACACCATGTACTAATTTACATAACCAATAATATGATAAAGATTAATGTTTAACCATAATGATTTGATGAATAATTCCATAATTCCATTAATATCCTTATGCTATATCTTTTATATATCTCCATATTTCATCTTCTTATGAAATGTAATCTTTTTATGTGCTACTTCATAGAAGTATAATGATCCATTTTTATCATAATTTACAAGAAAAATGACATGGAAAGATAATATTATATTTTTTTATCTTAATCAATCATTTTGAAAGTTGGGAGTTGATACACAACAATCACTAATAATAACCTATATTTGAACCCTATAGTGTTTAATCTGCATCTTGTTTATAGAATGAAAAATATATCTATATTTATTACATTGATCCACTAATGTATATATTTTATTATATAATATATATATATATATAATTTTATTATGAAAAGTTGTTTCCATCATCATATAGTTCAATTTCTATTTCTTTTTCTGAACGTCAACCAACAGAAAGACACTGATAGATCTTATTGTAGTGTAACCTTCACTAGTGGAATCACCATTAGGAATAGATCCCTAAGATGTGAAGGATTAATTCATGCATAAACAATTAATATTAATGTAAATTTACTATAATGGTTCCTAAAAAAATAAAATTTGGAATTGTTTAAAGGACCCCAGACATAGCTGAATTAGTTTTAGGGACCAAATTATTTCCCAAAAAAGTAACTCTTTCTATACATTTTCCTTATTCTATAGGGATGAAAATTAAATATTATGTAATGTGATTCCATAATAATAGGCTTAAAAGTAAACATATATATAACATACACCCACATAAATGTAAAAGAAATCTTAGAAATAGAGATCGAGTAGATCAATAGAGGATATAATCTCATGAAAGTGAAAGTTCTCCAGTTTCATGATTATATATTAGAATGAATTACTCAATATCCTTCTGAAATAATATTGTATCATGTTAAATGATCACAAAATTCATGAGTCAATATGTTTGATATCACTTACATATCATTTATGAATATAGTTCAACAAGAGACAATTAGTGGTATCACACGAAAATATAATGTCACATTTTAAATAGGTGAAAGAGATAACAAATATCGATAAAATACCAATAAAATTTTAATCCACTTAATAGAAAAATGATAAATAAATAAAATAAATATCTTGAGAGTTATTAATAAATAAAATAGTGTTATCTTTCATAGGATTTAAAGAAATTCAAATTTCATCGATGATTAATGGATTTAATATTATTAATGGTATAAATTTCAAAAAGATACTCTATAAATAATGTTTTAATGGGATATTTGTCAATTGTATTGAAATAATAGTTATCCTCACTATTATATAATAATTATATGATTTCATAGGGTCCATACATAAAATATAATCCACAAATTTCTATTAAATTAGGAAACTTGGTTATTTTTTTCCTCCCATGGTTCATGATTAGATGGAATTCATTATGTGGTATCCCACATGTCAATTTCCTAGAAATTATTTCAATCAACCAAATTTTTTTTGTATATAGAAACAAATCAATATTTGATATATTATTTATGAGGGAAAGATAAATTTAGACTATGCCTATTAGGTCTGTTAGATAATTAAAATATATCTTCACATTAATTAAATTATTATCTATGTTAGATAGAGTAATAACATTGAAAGATATTATGATTATGTCATGTTTTATATTGGGATGTATAATATAATTGACATATTTGGTTATCCTAAAAATACAATAATAAATAATTGTATATTTTCAAAGTATTTTAAATTGAAAAGTCTCATTTAGATTATAAATAATTTTCAAAATCATTCTATAACTCGAATATAAATTAAAAAGGAGAGATTGTGGATTTCCAAATGAAATTTTAGAACATCCTATAGAAAATGATGGATAGGGATAAAATTTCAAAACATAATAAAATTTTAAATACTATCTAGGAATAAAAAACCACCAGACATACCCTCACATAGAAGACCTCATATTTGATAGTGTACGAAACCTTGGTGGTATTCTATATCAATCTTTGTATATTTTTTTTAATCAGAAGTTTTTGAGAAACCTAATGAGGATGAATGATCTTAAATAAAATGATAAAAAATGAAATATATTGTTGAGAAAATATTTTAGGAGTTATATAATAGTAAAATTCATCATATATATATATATATCATGAGAAATAAATAAACAAATTTAACGCTTCTAATTTGTGAATGGTGGTTGGTGTTCTCTTTGAGTTGATAAATTATATCCATAATGAAACCCATAATATTATAATATTAATGGAATTTTTAATATATCATTCACTTGGTATATTATAAAACAACATACACCCTTATCACATGGGATATACATAGTATTTCACCAACAGAACTATGTGATTTCGTTATAAGTGATTCGTATAAATCCATTTTAGATTTTCAATGTTCTTATTTGATAAAATTAAACTTCATAAAACCAATTTATTTTCATTTAAAATTAAAATATAATATATAAGGATATTCCGACATAACCTTTAAATGAATGAAACAATGTCCTTACAACCTGAACAAAAAATATAAGGTGTTTTTTTTCTTTTCATTATAATAAATTATTTCAAAAATTTTATTCTATATGTCCTTATATTAGAGTGGTCCATTGACGCACGCCTGTCGTAGGGCGTGGCAAAACAATTTTTTCCTAAGTTAAAATGTAGTAATGTGGTTGACCTAGGATGTCTCCCAAAGAGGAGTGCACACAAAATGGGTTGTCACTTTAAAACGGGGGTAAAAATGTTGTGAACGGAAATTTGAAATTCAAATGATTGAAAAACAATGAAATTAAAAGGGTGATAAGTCGGGGTCGGTTTCCTAATTATAATTCTATACTTGTTCAATTTAATTCAAACCTCTTCTTCTTAGTTTATTAAAGTGAGTTTCCATAATCATTTCCTCTCACTTCCTCGGTGAAATTGTTATTGTGGGAGAAAACCTTACCAAGATCTCGGTTTGGTCAACTCTCCTTCCATGTGTAAAATAGTTGTACTGAATATCTTTAATTGAAATGGGCAATACCCGATCGGGTTTTGTTTATCCCAAAAAATCATGAACATTCACTACACCTTTTACACGTACTGACGATCGTCGAGTACTTCACCACTATTTCCTGGTTTATTCCATCGTATATAAACCAGAAATTAGTGGAGGGAGATTATGATTATTTTTCCAAGGAAAAAAATAAATAACGGAATTAATATTCAAGAACAATCGCACTTGATTATAAAATCCGCTATAATTAATTGAAAACAACTTTGAAGAAGAAAGAAATTTATTCAATTGCGTCCAAGAACTCAAGCATTACAATGTAGAAAACCAACCCTTCCCCAATCACTCCAAAAGTTTACCCCACCATGGTAAGGGTAATCGAGTTGAATGGGGAAGAAGAAGGCATTACAAAACAATGAAAAAGAAAATAAATAAAAAGTAAAGCTGAAAAGTTCTCCTTCTTGGTGTCCCGGAAGGAATTGGGTGGAGAATGGATGATTTGGGAAGGAGGTGAGAGCCTACTTTTATAGGCAGAATTCGACCCCCGAATGTCGACGCGTTGTAGACCCCTTTAATGACATATTCACGCGTTCCACACTTCATAAATATTGTTCATAAATGTCTTGGCCGTCGCCTCGCCAAATTTTAGATAAGTTGGAAACCGTATGTAGGAGTGATGAATTTTTCATTCTCGGTTGCTGTTTTTGGAAGAAGCATCCAGGAAGGTTCCTCCAACCTAATGTCATTCAATAGCCTCCTTAATGACCTCCAACATTCTCCAAATTTATTTTAGAGACGACCCTATCTATACTCAAGGTATCCCAGGTGTAAACACATAATTTGGATATGTTTAGGCCGCGTTTGATGCCCGTTACCTTGGGTTGGTCCATGCTGTCCGCTCGTAAATATTCCAATATTCAATGATTTATTAGACCCTTTAGATGACAAAATCAGCTCCTGGTCCAGACGACAAAAATGAAGGAAATAAAATAAGGATTCTAACAAAATCTGAATCATAAAATTTGGAATTTTATTTTTCCTGAAATGACCAAAATACCCCTGACGTAAAGTTCTGTCAAAAATCCAGAATTAGTCGTTTTTCACATTTGGGTTCAAAATAGCACTAAAACCTAAAAAACATGATAATTACCCATTCAATAACACTTTTGTGGGATTATAAACAATGTTTTACAATATAAAATATATGAAAATGTGAGCTTCATCACTCCCCCACATTTATCATTGCACTCCTGGGCAATCATCTTACATCCAAATCAAAATCCACACAACAATCAAAAATGAGAAAATATCAATGATTTTATCAAAAATCGAATTCCATCATGTATCATTATGAATAATAATTATCTCATTTTCATTTCAATCATTAAAATTTGTTCAACCTCATAAATCAATCCACGGCCCAATCACAACCTACCTCACATTGAATTTTGTGTCACTCTTCACTTAAGAGAAATTGAATCTAGAGTTATACTCATACTTGAAAATCGCATGTATCACCATAGGTTTGTGAAAATTATCATTTCTCCACAGCATGAAATATGAAAATGAATTTAATCATGAGGGCTTTAATTAAAGGTTCAAATGATTCTGTGGCTTAGGGTCGGTGGTAAAATGATTGAAAAATGTTCCAAGCTAGAAAGAGGAGGATGAACTTTTAAGTACAATGCATGATTAAATCAAGTTAAAACAAATGAAATTCCTCACTCAATACTGCTTGTAAATGTGAAAAACAACCCCACCCCTCTTTATGACATGGTACATGAGCCAATAAGTGATGATATCATCTATGTTCTCCTCTTTTTTTTTCTTCAATGCTCCAGAAAGGCAGAGCTTTATTTTTTTTTATGGAGGATGAGCTGAAAATTGAATACAATTAATGAATGAAAATTCATGCCCTTGATTTTTTTGGGAGGGACATGAGTCATAAAAGAATTTACAATGAGGAATTCAAGCTTATCTCCATTTTTTTGCTTTCTTTTTTTAGGAGAAATGGATGAAAAAAATAAAGCACAATGAAATGACGACACATGCCCAATTCTCTTGTTATCCACAACCCAAAATATTGACACACATTTCACACTACCCATACATGATACACATCCCAATGAACGCACACGATAGGCCCTTCCCCCACACTCAAACTTGAAATATCCATGAAAAAATACTAAAAGTGCGGGTAGGTATGGAAAAATTGGCTTGTAATGTGGCTTAAACCTATAAGGCAATTCATGGAATCTAAGGGATTACGAAGGATAAATGTAAAGGTGGGTCTCAGGATAAAATGTGGCTAGCCAATGAGATGCCTCAATCATTTTAAATACATTCCATGAAATCCAAAGCTTCGAAAGAGAATATTCACAAATTCTGGTTCTCGCACAAAATTCAAGTTTCCCTCAAGAAAGTGTGGGTATTATGAAGAATATGTAAAAGTGGTTTAGAATACCTCACAGGATTGGAAAAAATATTTTGAGTCAGTGTTTCCTGGTCATGGATTTCAAAAATCAGTCAAACTCATAAAAATGATTGACAATACAATTCAAGAAAAATGTTTTCACATCAACAATCATTTAAAATCCATTATTTCAAAAACCATTTCAACTCCTTCAAAATAAATTTTTGTGTGAAAAGTGATAAGAACATTCATTAAATCTCAAAATATGTTTTGGACCAAAAAAAATAAAGGAGTTTAATGGATAATCGTAAAAAGTTAACTCCCTTTTGAAATAATGATTCGGTCCTCTTCCTCTAATTCTCAGGGCTTCCTTCTGCCTTCATGATCCTACAAAAGAAAAATTACTAAATTAATCACAAGGATCATTTTATTTAAGCTCAAAATTAAAAGAGGGAGGGGGCCACATGGTAGATTATTTCCTAATGCTAAATTTGAAATCTAAATTGCTAATATTGATAATTAAATTACTATAAAGAAAGTAAAGGATAAATCTTGGTATGATCCCCCAAGTGGGCCCTGGAATCTTTTACTGCCTCCAGAGGGCAGTACCAGCTTTTATCCATAATCTGTTGGTGGATGAAGCTTCTTTTATTTGAACCACCACATGTGGTTCTTCCCAGCTTGAAGATCTTTGTTCTTGTTGAGGAGGAATCCATAGATAGAGTATACAAGATCCTCCCCCTTCGCAATTTGGTACAGCTTGCATGGCGAGGGTTGGAAGAAGTAGGGAACCTCCTATTCATTTGTTGCTACTTGTGCAACATTCCCTTTCCCTTCCTGTGATCTGCCTAGTAAATATTCAGTGTGTTCAGGGAGCTTTAAATGTTCCCCAACAGGTGAAATTTCTTCTCCTTCATCATCCTCCATGGCATAATGTGATATGGCTGAATCTGAAAATTCAAAACTATTAGGGGTGATACTCAAATCATTTTCAATAAAATTAAAAGAGTTTGCGTTTTAGATTGTATCATCTCCCTGAGTCGGTTCGACTTTAATATCATCTTCAATTGAATGTGCATCTTGGAGTCGATATTCACTAGATAGAGGTAGGTAGTCGGGCTCCTCCACCTCAGGTTTGGATTCAACTTCATGGATGTCTTCAGTGAAATCAGGAAAGACTAGTGGCACTTCCTTCTTGGCCTTGAATCTTTTTAAGTCAGCTTGGAGTTCATCGACCATGGCCATCAAATCTTCCAATGAGATCCATGTTGCTATGCCTCTTTCCACTTGCCTGACCGTTATCATCAGTGCATCGGCTCTTCGTTGGAGGGCCTCCTCGGTATAGTCTATTTCTTCCTCCTGCACATGTGAATAATTGTTCCATGCAGAATAATTGGAATTTGAATCGTTCATGGAAAAAAGTTTTTTTTTCAATTTTTTTTTAAAATGGAAAAAAAATCTAAAATTTGAAATTAGAAAATGTAAAGTAAACAACTGATTAGCTCCCCGACAACGGAGCCAAGTTTGACGCACGCCTGTCGTAGGGTGTGGAAAAACAATTTTTTCATAAGTTAAAATGTAGTAATGTGGTTGACCTAGGATGTCTCCCGAAGAGGAGTGCACACAAAATGGGGTGTCACTTTAAAACGGGGGTAAAAATGTTGTGAACGGAAATTTGAAATTCAAATGATTGAAAAATAAAGAAATTAAAAGGGTGATTAGGTCGGGGCCGGTTTCCTAATTATAATGCTATCCTTGTTCAATTTAATTCAAACCTCTTATTCTTAGTTGATTAAAGTGAGTTTCCACAATCGTTTCCTCTCACTTCCTTGGTGAAATTGTTATTGTGATAGAAAACCTTACCAAGATCACGGTTTGGTCAACTCTCCTTCCATGTGTAAAATAGTTGTACTGAATATCTTTAATTGAAATGGGCAATACCCAATCGGGTTTTTTTTATCCCAAACAATCATGAACATTCACTACACCTTTTACACGTACTGACTATCGTCGAGTACTTCACCCCTAATTCCTGGTTTATTCCATCGTATATAAACCAGAAATTAGTGGAGGGAGATTATGATTATTTTACCAAGGAAAAAAATAAATAACGGAATTAATATTCAAGAACAATCGCACTTGATTATAAAATCCGCTATAATAAATTGAAAAAAACTTTGAAGAAGAAAGAAATTTATTCAATTGTGTCCAAGAACTCAAGCATTACAATGTAGAAAACCAACCCTTCCCCAATCACTGCAAAAGTTTACCCCACCATGGTAAGGGTAATCGAGTTGAATGGGGAAGAAGAAGGCATTAAAAAACAATGAAAAAGAAAATAAATAAAAAGTAAAGCTGAAAAGTTCTCCTTCTTGGTGTCTCGGAAGGAATTGGGTGGAGAATGGATGATTTGGGAAGGAGGTGAGGGCCTACTTTTATAGGCAGAATTCGACCCCCCGAATGTAGACGCGTTGTAGACCCCTTTAATGACATATTCACGCGTTCCACCCTTCACTAATGTTGTTCATAAATGTATTGGTCGTATCCTCTCAAAAGTTCAGATAAGTGGGAAACCGTATGTAGGAGTTATGAATTTTTCATTCTCGGTTGCTGTTTCTGGAAGAAGTATCCAGGAAGGTTCCTCCAACCTAATGTCATTCAATAGCCTCCTTAATGACCTCCAAAATCCTCCAAATTTATTGTAGAGACGGCCCTATCGGGACTCGAGGTATCCCTGGTGGAAACACATCATTTGGATATGTTTAGTTTGCGTTTGATGGTCGTTACCTTGGGTTGGTCCATGTTGTCCGCCCGGAAAAATTCCAATTTTCAATGATTTTTAGACCCTTTAGATGACAAAATCAGCTCCTGTTCCAGAAGACACAAATGAAGGAAATACAATAAGGATTCTAAAAAAAATTTAATCATAAAATTTGGAATTTTATTTTTCCTGAAATGACAAAAATACCCCTGACGTAAAGTTCTGTCAAAAATCCATAATTAGTCGTTTTTCACATTTGGGTTTAAAATAGCACTAAAACCTAAAAAACATGATAATTACCCATTCAATAAAACTTTTGTGGGATTATAAACAATGTTTTACAGTATAAAATATATGAAAATGTGAGCTTCATCATCCATCCAATATGAAATTAAAATACATGGAGTGATCCTTATCCATTACCAATTAATTACATGTTTTCCCACAATCACATTAATTTGGTAAATAATAAATCCTAATTCCCTACCAAGCCATAAGAAAGATCTACCTGGAGGTATTTAATCACATACTAACATCTATTTTCTTCTTTTTTCAAACTAATTTCTCTCTTTGGATTCAACTAAACTGTATAAAGTATTTTCAATTTACCCAAAAGAAAATATTATTTATGAAAATTGTTTGTAATTATTATTATTACAATAGGATATTTAGTGACTCAAAAATCACTAATCATTAGCTTAACATTAATAATTACATTTATATTATTTATTCCCACAATAAAAAACATCCTTCGTTTTAGAGAACCTACAAATTAATGTCAGTTTTTTCAATTATGCCAATACATGGACATGAAATCTAATTCCTAAGATATATATATATGTACATATTGATATATATTATCATGCATTAAATAGTAACTTCATAATATATTAACTAACACCCAACTAAAAAATCATATTTTATAAAATTTACATTCATAATCTCATACTAAATGGTTTTCAGATTTATGTTAGGTTTTATTAATGAACTGTATAGTAGCATGTAACCTGTCGTTATAAAGAATAATGTGATTCATTATTCTTATTAGGATTGGTTATATAATAACATAAAGAACTCATATCATTATCATTGGTAAAAAATTATCTATTTAGCTATTTAACATTCAAAATATATTAATATAAGGTCTATGAATTGATATCATTTTTTTATAATGGTTTCACACTGGAATTCTATATATTAGGACCAAGATCTATTATATGTGAATAGAAAAAATTCAGCTTCCAATTTTTTTAACTTCACTACTCATACCATCTATATAAATGTTTCTACTAATTCACATTGATTTTCCCCTATAACGTTTGTTATAATGTTAAATATCCCATATTCTAGAACCATATGTGAATTGATTAATGTTCCAATAAGAATTTAAATCTTTTAAATATCTTCTATATGTGATCTATATAGGGTTTAATATCCTCTTCTATTACCAAATTAAATCAATATGTTAACATAATAGGTTATTATATAGTCATAATATTTTATCCTAAAACACTTCACTTCAAAAGGCCAAAATTCATATGATAATTTTCTGAATTAAAAAATAACATTTAATACTATTTTTAAAAATTATATATAATTATAAAAAACCACTTTTTTTGTTAATAAAAAACTATATATATATATATATATAAATTTTATATCCATCTAAAGGTGTGTATTTTTCATGAAAGAAAATTTTTCTTACACTAGTTTCCTTAAAATTTTTATGATGTAACCCATCATTCAAACATGATTAGTAGTCATCCTTTGTATACACATTTAACGGTATAATATTGAATGAATCACTGGTACATGATAACTTTTAATCCTAAAATATATACAATGAATTCACCATATCTAGTTTAAATACTTCAATTTATTATATAAATCATTAGATACCCTATTGTTCGATGTATGGGAAATATAGTAGGATCTTATATTGGCACATGTGGTTTATATTTTCTAAATAAATTAATAACCTAATTCAAAATAAAAATTTACCATTTTCTAATCCTTTAAACTGATACCATTTAAATTCACATAAATTTAATTCCTCTCGTTTTTAGATATTTTCCCCCATTAGTCTTATCCATATGACCTTAATATTTGATCCATACACCTTTAAGAAATATTTTATCATGAACATCATGATATTTTTCCAATGAAAAAAATGTTTCTTAAACCGATGTTAGATTTTATATTATGGTTGGGATAATTATGATTATGATTTTCAAAAAATATATTTTTCCTAAAGTATTCAGGATATTAAAACATAAATAATCATATTATAGTTTAATCTTAATTGACCTATTTTGTAATTAGAAAAAAAATTTTTTAGGTTAAAAAGTTATTAATAAATGTATATGAAAATACTTCAGTTTTTTCCTGATATTATTATACCATTTGTCATATTTTGATAATATTTCACGTAAAAATACACAAAAATTTATAGTTTTAAAACATAAAATGTATTTTCCAAGGAAAATGTGATTCTTCACTCACTATGAATTTTTCCCTGGATTATGTAAAAATATGATCTTAAACAAATTGTGAAATCTTTTAAGGAAAATAATTTGGAAAATTTAAAAGTCAACATATTCTCACATAATAAATGGATATAGAATAAAATTTGAACTTTTATAGTTGGTTTTCTTGAAATTTATTTACAACACGATGTTGACTTATATAACCAAATCAACCATCTAAGTAGGAATGTTCAATAATATGTGAATAAACATTATAATAAATGAAATTTTTACCTAGAATGTATTTTGTAGATTATTTAATTTTCTCCATAAACTGAGGTATCGTTATAGATAAAATCATATCCATGTTTTCTCATAGGGGCGTAGCCTAGTTGTTAAGCCTTTTAGGGGTCTCACGGGAAGTCTCATGCTGGATTCTCACTATTTACTTGTAGGCACATTAGTGTATTTTTTTGTTATTCCCCTAACCCAAAATTTTGTAATAATAATAAACATAAATTAATTCTTCACCAAATATATATTGTGAGTAACATTTAACCTTACTTGTATATTATGTTTGAAATTCATCTTCCTTGATAACTCGATTAATATATTCCATGAACTTTTCTTCATTCATTAATATTTACCCTTTTATCTAGTAACTACAAGTTCATTTTATTATCGCATAACTGACTCTATTTTTTTCTTCAAATTCCATGTATAATATAATAATAGAATTAATCAATGGTGGATTAATCTAGACATTGGTATACTGACCTCCATCCAATTAATAGAATTATTAAATCATCATGGGATATTTTTCATTACATATACCTCATTAAAAATATCAATTATTTATGAGAAGTTTATTTCGGTTTTCATAAACGACGTGTTACATAAGGCCCAATAACTTAAATCAAATACCCCAGGGCTAAGAGAACCTCTTTGTGAAATAATATTATATAAGTATTATCCTCCACCATTAAATGTAAAAATTTATTAACAATCATGATAGTAAAACAAATATAATTAATTACAAATAAATGAGGTAGAAAATTTCCACAGCTAGAACATGGATATCCAGAGTTTGTAGTTAGTCAAAAATGAAATATCATAGAATATTTCTAAATTCATAGTTAGGGACTGACATGAAACTTCCAATTTCATATCATCCAATATATGTTGATACACATCCATGAAAAAATAGTATTTATCTATAATTTATGTATGGGGTATCACCTCATTGAAATTATTTTAGAACATGGTTATGTAACACTTGAACTAGTAAAATGATAATTATATGATTCAGTGATATTAAGTATCTATCCATAAAAAAGTTACAGTATTAATCATTGTAAAAGAATATTTGGATATTTTTAGTCATCAACTATGATAAATTTCTAAATATAATGTTAATCAATGAACTAGATACATTTCATAATTTTTTTCTGAAATCCCCATGTCAAATATTTCACATTAACTAAAGGTAAATAACATGTGTCCCTTATCCCATTTCTTGTTAGTCTTGTAATTTAATAAATGTCTTTTTCTTTTCTTATATCCTACAACACAATGAATAAATATTAATCGAGGAGTTAAAAGAGATGTTTATATGGTGATGGACGATATTCTTATAAAATAATCTCAAAATATTATTATTGATACTTCTATTTAGAAAGAGATTCCTTGTCATCACCCCAAAATAATATGGAATGATATAAACTCATCAAACATATCAGTAAGTATTTTAACATATCTATTTTATCATATTTATCATTGGATTATTGATGATTAATTATATAATAGATATAATGTTTTTATATCTTGGAAGTATTAATGAAAAAATTATGGGATAGAATATACATGTCTACAGATAAAAATAATATGACAACCAGATAAATTCAAATAGAATAGTTTACATAAATTTAGTATGAACCCGGTAATATATTTAATTTGACGAATAAGACCTTGGGTTGTCTTTCTAGAATGTTTTACTAGGTTGGATGTCGCATTGAATGATACATCAATATTTATATCTTATATGAATGATTATGTAATGTATAACAGTTAAAAAATTATTTGTATTTATTTTTAATAAGGAACAATTATCATAACTGAATAATGTTCTAGAAATTATGATTCCCAGTCAATATTCTAATGGATTTTATTCCCATTGAAGGAGACGATTCAATTAATGTAAATATATAATGGTCTAAACTAAACAAATGTTATGTTAGTTTCCCGACCCAAAATGATTTCATCATCATGGAGACCAAATACATATATAGGAATGATATTTGAAAATATAAATTTTAATTGAACTAGCCCTATGTTACGTTAATTCACTTGATGATACTGAAATATACGACATCATTAATCTAGTTCAATGTCATCGATCATTTATTAAATTCATTTTTATTGAATTAAATAGAATAGAAATTAAATGATTAAGTTATATTCAATAAATAATTTTCTAAAGTGATAGTAAAGTTATAAAAAAATGTGAGGAAAAGATAGGCGCAGTAGGCAAAAGGAACTTATTAGGGATTTCAAGATATGGGGAGAAATTTTGATAAGGTAATTTTTTTGATGACTCTTTTAACCACCCAACAGACTTAACCCAACCCACATTTCCTAGATCCCATCACCCAGAATAGACTACCCAATATATGACATGTTATTTTATGAACTCACATTTAAGATCCTATATTTCTCAACCCAACCATATCTATAAAGAAATTAGTGGATAAACATATTGATCTAAATTACATGAGATGAGTTCAGGTGTTGGTCAACATGGGTAAAATGTAATAATAGAAACTACTAATAATCACCCAAATCAGTGTACCCTAATGAGGTAGCCCCTGATTTAAAAAATGTGAGTTTCAAGATTAATATCAAATAATGATGCTTATATCCAATAAATATGAATTCAAATGTCTTTGAAACACGCACGATTTAACCCCAATTGATTTTAGGAAATAACTTGAGTAGAGTGCACGACCTTCTTTAATCTAGTATCTATTCCCATGATATGTCTTCCATAGAATGTTTTCATGTTTTTCCAGAATAAATCTAATTTTAATAGTGGAATTTTGTTAGTATACTTTTTTATTATATTAACATGATTTTATAAATAATTATAAATGGTAAAATCAATTATTCTAGAGCCCTAGTGAAGGTATTGAACAAACAATAGATAGATCCTCTATGAGTGAACTTGTTAAAGAATATTTTAATTACATAACCATAACCTATACAATTTACCCAGTTATATGATGTGTTCTCAAAGTATTTTTCAAAAAATTTCTCTTCCCAATGATTCTGTTCCAAAAAAATGACCCATAACCCCTAACATTAAGAAATATGGGACTATAAGGAAAAAAACATAAAGAAATTGTTTAGGAACATAAGTTTTTTATAAACTCCAATGTAATGATCTTGTAATAACATACATATAAATTTAATCTTTTTTGTTTAATACATAATAAATTACACCAAAAATGACCAACAACCATATTTTTTTGTGCCTTTGTAAAATGGAATCATAAATAATGGTACATAATTGAGAAAAATTATATCCCACTAGGTTCATAATGACTAAAACCCTTCTTAATCACATCATAAATAATACATATCATCATAAAATCCGGAAGGAAACATAATAATGGGTGATCTCTTATTCTTAAAAAGGGGGAAAAGGGAGATATGTACGAATAAACATGATCATAAGAATATGAAAACATGATTCTAACATTAGAATATCATACCGTTAATATAAAAGATAATAAATGAAAAACATAGAACACATATTTGTTGTTCATAAGACATGAATCATAAAGAAATCAAGCGCATTAGAAAGGAACAAATAACATAGGAACATGACAACGAATTTTGGAAGAAACAAATACAAGTATTATCATTCCTTATATGTTGGAGAAGATTTTACAAATCATATTGGGGAACTTAATGGGTACTACACCTATTTTGTGGGACACACCGCCATCTCTAATCACATTTCATTCATTTTAAGGGATCATTTTTCCTTATATTCCTGTAGTTTATTGGGGTTCCCCATCATCCCATAGCTGATATGGATTCCCCATCTCCTTATCGAGGATCAAGTATCTTTATCTTCAATAGTGGATCAAGCCCATTGACTGGATTCTCGTCATTATCTAATGAGATATAAATCATTACCCAATATATTAGAGGGTGACATAAGTCTCTCCCATTACATAATAAAATCATGCATATATGTTCCATAATATTAGAATACATGCATCAATTCCTGAATAATAAAAAAATGAGACTCAGATACATCATATCATAAACTATAAAATGAAAAGGGTATCATAAACATTTATTCATATCACTAACTAGGTAAAATTGATGGGACTCATAATCATTTCCTCAAAGATTAACATTTGAAAAGAAGTGTGTTTCAAGAGAACATAACTCATGGAAGAGTAATGAGATATATAAAAAGCATTACATAAAATAATTACCAATTCAAGAAATAAAATTAATTTTGTTCATAGATCATATCTACACTGCATTATAAATTAAAAATAATAATAAAATCTTTTATAGAGAAGGATTTAGAAAGATCACCTCAATTATTTATTAAAAACAATACCATTCATTTGAAAATACAAATTATAAATCCAAATAGAAATATATTTCTTATAATGAAATATTTATAATTTCAATTAAAAAACATCTTGAGGAAAATATCTTTTCTTCTTGAAAAATTATTTTTTAAAACATTAATAATTTTGAAAACATTTTTCTTCTAAAATAATTTTAAAACATATTAATAAAGCTTAAAAATATTTTGGAAATTAATATTCTCTTAAAACATAGGAAAATTAACAAGAAAATAATTTAAACCATTTTATTGAAAATATATTGAAAAATTATAAATAAATCAAAAAAATTTAAAACCTTTTTAATTGAAAATAAATTGAAAACATATAAAAGATGATTTGAAATCATTGAATTAATTTTCGTTGAAAAAAAATTATGAAAGCATATAAATTAATAATTTAAAATATTTAAATGTAAATTGTAAACATAAAACATTTTTTAAAATCTTTTTAGAAAACATGGCAGTGAAACTGTGGATATTTTTTACTAAAGAGAGAAGTGTGATCAGATTTTATTAAAATCATTTTCCATTTTTATCTTATGTAACAATGATTGGAAAAAATTGTACTAATACATTAAGACATAAATAATATCCATTGTAAGAGATATTTCAAGATTGTTCTTGAGAGATGGATTATAACATTTCTTCAATGGTATCATAATAAAAAACAATCCTGATAAACTTTGAGATTATGTCAATAAACTATTTCCACTTTTGAAACATTATATAATTAACCCATAATATAATAATATAATATAAATTTTATAATGTCATTAAAAAAATAAAATTCATTCTAAAACATGTCAAAGAAAGTATATAAACTTCATATAAAAATATAGGTATATAACATGACATGTATCTCAAAAGAAACAATCGAGAGAATGTTACATTACCAGTTTGGTAATATTTGAACACAAATCACCATTAAATAAATATAATAAAATTTATATATAGATACCCATATATTTGATTATAAGAAAAAAATAATACATTCATTGACACGATAAAAAATAATTGATTCCTAAAAAAGATATGTATATCACTGGAATAAAAAAGTGAGATGAAATTCCTTTACCTTAAGTCCTAACATTCTTCATAAACATTCTATAATATTTTATAATCAATGTAGGTTTGTTATAATGATACAAAAAACCCATATTATTATTAAAAATCCAGTATATTATTTTATGACTTTATATTACCAATTTATTTACAGCTCCATGTTAATGCTACGTTTCAGTTGATATACGCTTTGTTTTTTTAAATATACTTTTTCTATTCTTGGTCCTATTAATTAGGTTGTGATTTAAATATTTGAAAAATTAATAGGATTATATTAAAAGCACACATATTTAGTATAGACATATTTATTATAATATAAAAAATATATAATGATGAAATGGAATACACCATTCATGTAGATGGAAGGTCGTATATATACATGAACACTGTTTCTCTTTTATTATATTATTGAAAGAAAGAATGTATATAAAATATATGTACATATATAATATAGTTAAAATTGAATAACTATTTCATATATATTATATTTGTTCAAAAAAGAACCATCTATAATACATTCCATATAAAGTGTAAATTAATCACATCACTTTTAGAAGGTGGTAGTCCACATGTCTACAAACATAGTTATCAAAATTACACAGAATGGAAAGATTTAAGGTATGTGCGATATAATAATTAAATAAATATAAAAAATCATAAATATTACATAATTAAATATATTATACATCTTAATTACCAACCATGATAGGTTGTAATGGAAAAAATAAAAAACTTCATTTTGTGAGGTGGTAGTTTATCACACACAAGAATGGTAAGTTTGGCACCCATTAGATAGAACCATGATTAAGTGTACAAGGAAAAATTAGAATAAAATCACCTCATTATTTTGAGGTTAATGGTTTTATTATATAATAATTGAGGTAAAATAATTTAGGGGCTCGATAATGAAAATAATACAACAGAGCTTGAGAAATGATGTTACCTATTTATTGGGAAACTCCAATTGGTTTTCGCCAAAGTGATTGATTTTTTGGATTTATGAACAAAAAAAGTATTATAGAATTATATTAAGGAAGTTTTGGGATTATTTTATTATTTTTTTTGAGATAAAATGTGCTTTATAGATGTGAATAATTGGTGGGGGGGGGGGGTTAGTGCCTTTTTATAGTGTTGGAGGAGTGACAAACATATAAATTTTGGAAAAGGAAATTACACTAAATATTTTACCTTGTCATGTTGCTCAAATATAAGGGAAAATGTGAGGAAACAAGGGATATGGTATAAATATTAACATCAATTTTATTTTGGTAAATTTTTGTATGTTAATTTTTCCTTATGTTTAAGGATCATTCATTTGTTAAGCTAATTTTTCTCTTAATTATTAGAGTTAATTTTAATCACATTTACTAATAGTTTTAGTAAAAAAATTTGACCATATTAAAAATTATAAATTATTCTATTCCCGTATTTTAAATAATTTTTTATAAATTCTAATAACATAAGTGGAAGGAAAATAATTTATAATTAATCCTACTGACATGTCGCATGAGTGACATTTTTGAAAATGTTTAAACATTTGGGATGTGTGTCTGTACAATTTCCATGTGAAATTTGTTCCAATTAACTAAATTGTAAAATTAATATATAATTGAACTAATTATACTTTAAATAAAATTTTACTATATAAACAATTTAAATTAAAGTAAAGTATCGAATTAAAATTTCTTATTTATCACGATTCATAAAAAAATGATGTCTTTTTTGAAAAGACTCAAAAATTCAGACTAAGATAATTTTGACATTTATAATTCATAAATGGAATTAATTTTCAAAATTCAATTTGAAAAATTTTATAAAATTAAATTTATTACTATTATCACAAATACATAAAAATATATTCATTTGAGAAAATAGTATTTTCAAACATACAATTATTTTTTAAATATTACATGTTTCATTATCAATATATTTTATTTTTATAAATTAATTATCCAATTTATTTAAAAAGAAGTTATTAATATTCATATTACTATTTTTAACATCTAGCTTCTAACTATATCATTTAAATAATTACAACAATAAAATGATTATTCATAGAAACAAGGGTTTTCTTGTAACATAATAAAAGTTGTTTTTTAATTTAGTGTTTGATTATATTGTTGTAGAGTATAATTAATGATTAAATTTGTGTATCATGTAATGAATGCAATCAACTAAAAATAATTTATTAAAAAAAAGTTTACCAAAATGTGAGATGTAACATTATACCCTCATTAAAATGAATTTCACCATTTTAAAATTACCATTTTGATACAAAAATGAGAATATTTTTTTCTCATCATATACTCCCGTTCCCAAATAGCTTCCTCTAAATTGTTATTTACCCAAAAAACAATGACCATGTGAGTGGAGTTGTTTCATATAAATTTTTCAATATGATTCATATTTTCAAATATTTTGTCTCCTAATAATGACCATGCTCTAGCGTTATGACCTACGAGTTTAGTAGATGTGAAGGGCCTTGTATGTAATTCCTTATAAGAGATACATAGAACACATCATTGAAATCATAGATATTTTGGTGATTTTCCAAGAGATAGGATTCTTGTTCTAATACGATTAAGAATCTCAAAGGCACCGATATACATAGGGCTTAGTTTCCCATTCTCCCAAAACCACATAACCTTATACCATTTAAAAATTCATAGAAACACCTTATCACCAACTTTAAAATCAAGGTAACCTTAATGGCTATCAATATAACTTTTTTATTGACTTTGTGCTGATATTAGATGATCTTAAATTTCTCTAACATTCTTATCAAGTTTTTCAATAATCTCCGGACCTAATGGCTTTCTTTCTTCAACATCACCCCTAAACGTTGGAGCTCTATATTTCTTCCCTATGTAAAATATAAACTTTTAATGATATCAATTTTCTACATCACCAGAACCATTAAACATATACTTTAAAATCATAAACAAAAAACAAATTCTTACAATATTTATATATTTCATGATTAGTATAACACAATCTTTGAATTCTAAAACATAAATTCATGTTTCACATAACTTAGTCCTAAAACAATTTTCTATGATTACCTATAGTATTCCTTAATAACCTATCTATAAAATACTAAATAATAATTATGTCTTAAAATTTATAAAACTCAATTCAATCGATATTATAAAAAATACTATTAAAAAACAAACCTTTAATGAATATTCCTAATAAGAAATCAGTTTTAAAAATGACTATTGATTGTACATATAACATATTCAACAGTTAATAATACCTTTAAGAGATCAATATTTACATCTATTTCATTAAAAAAACTATTCTTTTTCCCTATTTAGTTACTTTATTCATGTCCCTATTTTTTAAAATAAAAACATCTTAATGTTCTTCTAAGACATTCACTTTTTTGTTTCTTCCCACATTTTGAACATGTTGGAAAATTAATATTCTTTCCTCTGTGGTCTTAATTACCAAAAAACTCAGTAAACTCCCCCCTTCAATTATATGGTGAGTATGAGAGTTGGTATAAGTAAAAATATTTAATCATGTTATATAAAAAATGATTAGGCATGATCATAACATCCTTTACCCCAGTGATAATCCCATTTGAGAATTTATCAGAAATTTTTTGATTAAATTCAAAATTAACAAATTTCATTATGGATTCTACCATGGACTAAAACTATAATGCATAGTGTCAAAAATATTAATCATAATGGAAAAACACATAATCCTGAAAACATAACTTATTGGATCTCAAAAATATGGATACTAAATCTTTCATCTAATTAAACTTATGTTCATACTAGGTTATATATAGTTATTTTATACATAAATCCTCCATGATGGTCCATAAAGTGTTTTTTAATTCCCAAATAAAATCCTCAAGGAGTGTCAAACTACGGTCCCAACAAGTCCAGTTTTTTTATACGAGGTTACGCTCAAGTCAGGCCTGACACACCATTTTCAAGTTGTTACCACATGGTACATCTATACCAGAGTCACACCCACCTATAATATCTAAATAGTGATGTAATACTTGAAAATAACTCACACTATCTTTAAAAAAAATTCAAGAATTTTATTAATCATTAAATCATCTATATACATATCCTTAGAGACATCTCTAGACAAAAACGTAGAAATATAAATAATCGTCTAACAAAAGTCATCTCTTACTAGTTTCCAAATATTTTCTAAACAATCACTATTTTACCAAATATAATGATCCCTATATAACAAACATATATATTTCATCATTTTAACATAGTACATAGTACATTACACAATAGAAGCCACAATACTGTGTTAGTTTTGTGCCTTACGAAATATAGAAACATAATAACTAATACATAATTGAGATTCATTATTTACCACAATGGTTTCCATGAATAGAACCATTATATTAAAGATCATAATTAATACATATATTTATAACCTGGGGAAGGAAGAATAAATGGTTTGATCATAGATGCTTAGTAATAGAAAAAGGGTGATATATAATCATAAACCTTACCATAAGGGTACAAGAACATTATCATCACATTAGAAGATCATACCCTTCATTTGAAAGATCATAAACGTAAAACATGGAATAAATATTCATAGTTTATAAGAAAGGAATCATAGATAAGTGAATATAATGAGACATGAAAACATTATATAGGAATAAGACATAGAATTTTAGAACATACATAAACATATAAGATCATTCCCTATATGTTAGGGGAATTTACAAAACATATAAAGAAAAATTCATTAGGACTACAATTACTGGGTGGGACACAACAACATCCCTAGTTGTAGTTTTTTCTTTGTATGGATTCGGGTTTCCCCATCATCCTAGAGTGGATCGGGTTTCCCAATATTCACAAGGTTGATCGGGTTTCCCCAACTCCCCATAGTGGATTGTCATTCCCTATCTTCCATGGTGGATCAAACCCGTTGACTTGATTCCCAACATTATCTCATGAGTTATAAATCATTACCTAATGTATTAGAGGGAGATATAGATTCCAACCATCACATAATAAAATCAAGCATACATGTTCTAATGAAAAATAAAACATTCATAATATCATGGCCAATAAAAAATGTTGGTTTCATAAACATCAAATCATAACCCATGAAATGAAATGGATATTAAAAAAACATTATCATATCATTACTTATGGAAAATATATATGTCTCATTATAATATCATCAATGAATATCCTGTGGAAAGAAGTGGGCTTCAAGAGAATACATCCCATAGAAGAGAAATGGGGTTTTCAAACATAATTTAATCAAAAAACAAACTATCCACAAAAATAATATGAATTTTTTCCTCAATCATAAACCCATTAAATCATAAATAATAAAATAGTATTCCATCTTATATGGAGAAATATTTTGAAAGATCACATCCAACATTTCATATGTAAAATTAGTCATTATTTTGAAATTCTTTTCATAAAACCATTTCAAAATCTATATCTAATAAAAAAATGATTTATAATTAAATTTAAACATTTCTTAGGGAAACTATATTTTATACTTTGGAAACCCCTATTTAAAAAACAAAGGAATTCTTAAATCATTTTTCATGAAAAAAACATTGAAAACATCAAATAAAATCTTGAAAACATTTTTGAAAATAATATTCCATGGAAAATTATAAATGTAGCTGGATTTTTTTTAAAACCATATTTTTTATAATACATTCAAAACATATAATGAAATCATGAAAACCATTTGAAACCCTTTTCATCTAAAAGTAATTTGAAATGATAAAAATTAATATTATAAAAAATTAAAACCGTTTATTTGAAATAATTTTATTAAAAAAATATAAATGATTCTTTAAAATTCATTTAAAACACCTTCTAAACATAAAACATTTTTGAAATTGTATTTAGAAAACCTGGTTTCGAAACAACACAGATCTCCAACTGAAGCGAGAAATGAGATCATATTTTCTTAAAAACATTTTTCCCAATTATCATTAGTACCAAAGAGTGGGAAAAGGGTACTAATACATAATGAAATATTTAATTACCATAATATAATAAAATTAATGAGAGTTAATAAGATATGGATTATTATATTTCATTAATGGTATCATAATAATAAATAATCTCATTAAAATAGTTAGGGTTTGTCATAGTGGTAAGCACCCCATAATCCTACATGAAAAATGGGTTGTCAAAACCCATTGGGCGCATGCTACTGTAGTAGTACTATAGCGTACTATAGTAGCAGAGGCACTGTAGTAGTGACGAGAACTGTAGCAGTGACATGGTACTGTAGTGGTAGCTGGGTACTATACAGTACTGTAGCAAGCGTGTACTGTAGAAGTACTATTCACAGAGTGGGATTTGGGGAATCAATTTGGGTCTACAAGCCACGTAGTGGACTAAATGCCTGCTGGGACTTCGGGCTGTGTAGTGGTTATACCTCTACCTAGTTAAAATAGATCTGTGATTTGATTTAATAACAAATTAGGCTTCGACCCCAATCTTTGAAAAAAAATATTGGTAAACTATGAGATTGTGACAAAAAACTGCTAGCACTTTTGTAATTTATATAAAGACCCCATAAGAGAATAACATTAAATAATGATTAAAATTTAGTTAACAGAATAAATTTCATGATATAATAAATCAATGTCAGTATGTACACCTAAAAAAATAAAGGTTAATATCATGACATATATCTCAAAGAGCCAAATTTAGACAAAAATCTATTATCGATTTGGTAACTTTTGAACCAAAAACCCCATATATAAATATGATAAAATGGATATGTAAATATACATAAATTTGAGTATAATAGTCATAGAATATATTTGTGGGATTTATATAGACCATAGAAATGAATTTAGTGGTGAATAATGCATGTATCTCACAAAAATAAATAGTGAGATTAAATTCCCTTAACATATGTATTTAATTTCTTCATACGCCTTAAAACATCTCGTATAAAAAAATATAAGTTTATTACACATCTAAAAAATAAATATATTATTGTATCTAACATAATATACTATTTTTCTTATGAATTTATAATACTCATTTATTAACCACTCCATGTTAATGTTCTGTTTCAGGTGATTTCTGCATTGTTTTTTCATACGTGTTTTTCCTTTTTTATTCATGATCCTCTTACATATATCACGATGTGATTTTTTAAAAAATGTTAAAAATTAAATAAATATCAAATATATTCAGTGTATATATATATATATATAATATGAAATATAGAAATATAAAATGGAATACAATATTCATGGTCATGGAAGGGTGCACGTATGCATGGATGTTGTTTGAATTTTGTTCTCATATAGAAATTAATAAAGTAGATGACATATATATATAATATCAATTTATTATTATTTTTAGATTTCATATATATAATATAAGTTCAATAAACCCTACTTTAATACATTCCATTTAAATTGTGAATAAATAACATCGCTTTGAGGAGGAGGTAGTCCACACATCCAAAAATGAATTTATCTTCTTTAAAAAAATTGGAAAGACCAATGGTAAGTGTTATATAATAATTAAATAAGTATAAAGACATCAAAAATATAACATTAATAATATAAAAAACCTAGATTCCTCCATAATTCTTAACAATTATTGGTGGTAAAGGAAAAAATGAATCACATCATTTCATACGGTGATTTTTCACCATACACAAAAAATGGAGAGTCCATTACCCATTTGATGGAAGCATGTGTAATTGCAAGTATAAAATTATAAATAAAAAATATAATTATATTTATGATTATCTCTTTATTAAATAATCATTCAGTTTTATGTTTTAAGGGGGCGGGTAATGAAAATAAAACAATAGAGCTTTAGGAATAATGTTACATATTCTTTTGTGTAACTCATCTTGTTTTTCACTAGAGAGATTACATGGTTGGATTTCATCCAAAATTGAGGCATATAAAGTTAAATGATGTATTTTTAGAGATTATTTAATAATATTTTGGGTGATCCAAATTTATTTAGAGATGTGAATAAGTGGGAGGGGTGTGTTCTTTTTTATAATGTATACAGAGTGACATTCATTTAAATTTTGTAATATAGAATTAGAACCACATTTCTCCTATGTCTAGTGGCTCCAATAATGGTCCCTATTCTATATAATGTTTAATAGGTTATAAATATTAAAATATTTTTTTTAAAAGTGTCTAAGTCATTTTATACAATATGCTTAAGGTTTATTCTTTTGTTATGGTAATTTTTCTCTTAATGGTTATAATTAATTTTAATCACATTAACAAATATTTTCATTAAAAAGGAAAAATAAAAATATTATAAATTATAAAGTATTTTGATTAAAAATATGTAATAAATTCATCCAAATTATATTCATGGATGTGGATGAAATTAATTTAAAATTAATCCTGCTGACGTGTCATAACAACAGTTTTATTTAGTAATTTTTTAATGTTTGGATATTTTTATATCCAATTTCCCTGTGAAATTAAATCAAATATCCAAAGTTTTATGGATTGATGTAAAATTTAACTAGTTAAAAATTTAAAATAAAATAAAATAAAATTTAACTATTTTAATAATTTAGGCAAAAAAGAAGTTTCGAATTAAAATTCTTCATTTTTCACTATTCATTCAAAAAATGACGTTTTTAGAAATATATAAATAATTCACCTTAAGGAAAATTTTAAATTATGAATTAAAAATGAAATTTTCTTTTATCAAAATAAATATGTTAAATATTCTATGGTTAAATGTATTATTGTTCACATAGGGATATAAAAAGTAATTCATTTGAGAAAAATGGTATTTTCAATCCTATAATGAATTTACCAATATTAAATGTTTTATTATGAATATTTTTTATTTATATAAAAAATTGTTAAGAATATATAAAAGTTATTTATTACTAATCATATTACAGAGTTTACCATCTTGGTTATATTTATCTCGTTTATATAATTATAATAATAAAATGATGTTTTGTAGAAACTCAATGTTGCATGTAACGCAAGGAAAGTAAATGAAACATGTAACAAAAGATTTTCATGGTGTATCATATAATAATATTTTTATAGAGTGTATAATGTAAATCATTACATCAAATTAAATTAATATTTTTCAAAAAAATGTTTACAAAATCCCATGGTGTTATATCCCACACATGGTTGAAAAATCAATAATTATTTCAAAGAAATGAAAAGGGAGATACATGTGTCATTTGTGGATTTTGTACATATAAGCCTCATAAAATACCAATTTACCATAGTATTTAAATACATGAAGGTGAATAAACCATTTAATATAGATTTTATTGTATGAATGGAAAAATGATTTGGTGTAAAGGTCATTTCAATCATGATATGCCATTCCTAGTCTTTAAGGTATAATATTGGCTACATCAATAATTAAAATCATCAGAGAAGTTATTCATTCCAATTTCACTATAGCTGATTTAATGATCTTGATTGAATCCTTTCCCTTTTAATCAACTCTACTTTGTCACATATCACTATTTTATTTGATCTTTATTTATTAGACTAGGTTCTTTTTCACTTTCATGTGATCCTTGTGATTATGAATTCTTTTATTAATTAGAATCAAGTATCATTTTATAGGTAACACCCATAGTATTAATTTTTCTAGAATCTATCCTAAATTTCATATTATCCATGTATAACTTTGATAATGAGGACTCCCCATTTTTATTAAACCAACTCAAACTCCCCTACCTCCATTGAATTAAACCTTTGAGACAAAGATATCAATATGCTGCAATTCAAGTGTGAGTCACGAACACCCTCACTAGTATGATATTATTATGTAATCCAAAAAGTAAAATCATGAAGAAGTTTCACAATTAAACCTAGTATATAAACCTTTAACCATGGGGTTATAATTATATGAAGTTATACAGTCTGAAAAATGGGCAGTACTACATAGTATATAAATACACAAATATTGGTTTTGGATGCATGACTTTAAAAGTTAAATAAATATAATTAGTCATGTCGCCAACAAAGAAACAACATATCGTTATATATGTTGTTGAACTATATGGGTTTTTTTACATTCAAATGATTATAATGGAATTCTATTTACAGGGACTAATCCCAACACTATAGTACATTCGTTTCAACCTCATCACAAATTATTTATAAGATAGTTTTAAATTAAAGGGTTACATTATATATTTATTTTAACATTATAGTGATAAATACTTTGAATTAAATACAAGATTACGCAATCCGATTTCATAGTGTTCATTTATATGCCTTAGTGAAACTAACCATTTTTACCAAAGGATGACCAATAATTTTACTATGCGGGATTTAATAAAGATAATTAAAATATATGAGAGAGTCATTTAATAGAAAACATTATCCCTCTTAGAAATAATTGACTTCCCATCATCTAGATTTAAAAATGTACTCTAGGAAAACATAACCAAATTGGATGTATAGAGGTGAATCATTCATGAAAAACATATTTAGGAAAATAAAATAAAATATCTTACCTGTAATGATTGAAATTACATTTTCCCAATGTTTGATATTATCCAAGAATTGCCACAAATTGTTTTGTAAAAACACTCAATAAGTACATTTTAAAATATCTGTTATGTATTAAAATTATTAGATAATTTCTTTCTATTATTAAGATTTCTTAATTAATTAATTCATAATAAATTACCTTCTATATTATTTTATTCACCCACCAAATCATCGAAATGATCAAATTGACATTACTAGAATCTCATATAAATGAAACTATAATATAATCATTTATCATTACCATTAAACTATCCATGAAAAAAAATAATCTCAAATTAATCAAATTTATTCATAAGTTTTCAGAAAATAATCAAAAAATGAATATAAACATATATAATTTCATTTTCAACTATAAAAGAATAATTTTTTTATTATCTCTCCACTATGGACACTAAAATCAATGTATCTTTCAATCCAAACCCCTTGTCATTCGTTCATTGTAAAAAAATAGTAAATATTCTTTTATGAGCCATCATATCATTAATGAATGATCTTATTCATATATAGATGTCCAGGATTGATCGAATTTAGTCCCTTAAATAACACATGAAGAAATTATACTAAAACTAAAAATACTAAATTAATTACATTATACAATAACAACATAACAAAAATCATCAGATCAAATAATTATGGTATTTTTATTTAAATCCTATTATATCTATATAAAATATGTCAGTGATTTGAAATTATCATTGAATTTCATTCCCCAAAACTATCATCCTTATAAATGATTTACCAAAAGTCTCATCACATATATTAAAATAAATATCATAATATTTGTAATTGTATATTCTGAATAATACCATAATCATATATATTGTGTCAATATAAATGCGTTGTATCATAGCACATCATGTAGGGTGCCTCTTTATGTAGAATGTATGAATAAATGGGAATTTTCCACCCCATTAACAAATTTTCACGTGAATTTTAACCATGAGTCATTTCATTTTTAAAATAAATATTCCCATATATACACGTCATTATCATAAAAATATCCTAATCATGTTGATAATAATAGTCCACCATGTGTATACGATGTTAGTCGCATCATTAACGGTTTATTATATGATATTTTACCAAAGGAAGAACTCAAATCGAATAGATAATTATGGTATCAACTAATAACATTCCTTGAATTCTTATTAATTTTTTTGTAGATATAAAATAAGAAAGAAGTTAAAATTTCAATCATATCATAGAACACAAAATTCTGAAATTTAAAACACCGAAATATATTTTCAAATATATCTATAATAAATTATTCTTCCAGGTTACAATAATATTTTTTGAATACTTTGAGATATTTTATAAATCAATGTCTCAAACTATTAAATAAAATGATATCTAAAATATTTATATAAAATTATTAATATAAACTAACATACAATGATAAACTGAAATATTAAAAACATTAATAAAATGTATCAATAATAATATAAATTATTCATAATTTTGGCTCTCAAATTTATTCTAAAATATAAAATCACATTAAGATACAATAGATTAATAGAATCATAATATAAAAATATATTATTATTGTTCCTGTCATAAAAGAAAAAATGTATTTTATAATAAATCTTAATAGTTATTAGACATACATTTAAGTCTTTCATAGGATTACATAGACCACTAATACCCTTTAAAATATCATCCTATTTTGACTTAATGAGATGGAATTACTTATAATAATTTACTTTTTAGTATAATAATATCATATCATTTTTAAACAACATATACACTCTTGAAAGTCCACCTGGTGATGAAGAAAATTTATAGGTGTTTTACTTGGTAATTTTATAAAAGTAAAACATAATGAAATTCATACTCAATATTTGGTTATATTAAATAGTGAAATGAAATTATTAGTGTTTTTCTCATGTAGGTATTCAAGTGATAAATGTATCTGAGTCACATGGAATCATTTTAATGTAGTGATAGATCTAAAACAAAAATTTTTTAATTATGTAAATCAATGAAGGAATAGTGGGTGTCTACTATTTGGTCTCAATGCTTCGTAACATATATGATTACATTCATTAATTGCTAACATTTACAAACAATCTATCTTCGATGTGATCTCTATATACAATATTTAGTATTATATCATATCCATATGTCACTATATGTTTTCCTACGAGTAATATATTATGTGGATTAATTTCCCTTAATATTTTATTTTTTAGAGTAATTATTTAATATAGAGACCTATTACTTTTACACATATCATTATATAATTATATATATATATATCTATTAATTATTAACCAAATATCACAAATCCTAATGTATTTGGAAGACTAGATCCATAAAAAATCATTGTGTGAAAATGATAATACATATTTGTTATATTTTTCATAAAGGGATCCAAAATAACTTTGTGATATTAAAACTACATGGGATGAACTAGGGAATACAAAGACAAAATGGGTGTTTTAGAAATCATAGTAAGGGAATAAACATTAAAATGAATCATAACATGTATGTCAATGGTATAAAAAGATATCATAAAATTTAAGCTACATGAGAAATCAAATTGAAGAAAAACATAAATAACATTGTATCATAAGATCATGAAATCAACTAAAATGTGGACAAAACATAAAACATTATGTAAACATAAGTCACCACTAAGAGGAGAGGAAACATCAAATAGTGGAAAGAGTCGCATAATTGATTTTTTTACTTCATAATATAATACAAGACATCTCATGGGTCTAAAAAAATTCCCATTCCATTGGGGGGATGTATTCTTTTGGAGCCACTGATAATATTTATTTTAATTGCATTCATATATATTCTATAAAATTAATTTCATACCACGTACATAGGATTATACCAAAATCCATCCTATATTTTTACATGATAAATAATGCCTCTAAAATTATCAGAGATAATTAAGGTTGTGATTTGGAAAGGTATTTAAAAAAATAATGGGTTTCCGATAACTGTAATATAGAGTATTTTTTGTTCCCTTTTATAAGTGAGGAGGACTATCATTCTGGTAAATAACCACAATTATTCAATATTAGTAAGACACTCTCCAACCTAGTTCCTCCATATATGACAAAATTATTAGAGGAGTGATATGGTTGAGAGAAACCACTTACATGAAAAGGAAAATTTTAAAACATTTTATTCTATTAACCTATATATTTACTCCATTTTACTATTTTATATTTATTTACATCGATAATTATAATTTTTTATTATTTTTAATATTCATTGAGAGAAAATTATATGTTAACCATAAAAATTCATATTAATTGTTATGATTAAAAATATTCTAAAATTATTATCAAATTTAATTCACACAGGTGGATGAATTTAATTTGATATAAACTTACAAATGTGTCGAAAACCCCTTTTTTGATAAATGCATTTTTCAAAAACAAGATGTTCTTCAAAATAATGTATAACAATGAATCATAATTATGGGGATTTAAATTAATTATTTTTTATATATAATATAAAAATTTAATTTAAATAATAATAAATTAGGGGTTACATTAATTAGATAGAATGGTTAAACTTTATGAACTTTAAAACAATATTTACAAAAAAATGTGCTTTCATTCCTAAAAATAAAATTATACTAAAATGAAACATAATGATAATTTAAATATAATTAATTATTTTAAAAATTAATAACTAATAGTTATGTTAATTTGGATTCAGATTAAAATAATAATTTGTCTAATATGTTACTCAATAAAAAATAAATGGCAGTTCTATAAAAATTATTATTTTCAGTATTCACTGAAATATCAATATTTTCCAAAAATACCAAAATTTTACCATATAATAATATCGATATAATGATTTAAAAAAAGTATTTATTTCTTAAAATAATGTTTCTAATTTCAAATAAAATTAATTAAAGTATTTTCACACAATAAGAAATAAAAATCATTTTTGATGGAAATGTATTAGTTGTAGAAGAAGATATATTTATTAAAGTTGAGCACCTATTTATATATAATTTTTCAATAATTTTATATTGAGTAGAACCTATATTTATATTTGAAAAATATTTTAATAATATTCATACCTAATAATTTAATGACTTGTTTATATCATTTATTTATAATTAATAATATTTTAATATTAGATCATGGTTCGTTTAAGTTGAATGTTTCATGATGAATATTCTATCAAGATAAGTGTTCAAAAAAAAATCATAGGGTGTTGAATTTTGGGTTTTTTAATTAATTAATTAATTAATTAATTTATTATATTTACATGATGAACTTCAAATATAATTTTACCAACCCACCCCATAGAAAAATCATTATTGATAATGTTAACATATAAATTAAAATATAAAAAAATGATAAAAAAATTAATCAACTAAATTAAAATTTAGATAGATTTAATACATCCATCTCAAATAAATTCTAATGTGAGTTTTTGTTATCACAATCAATATATTACAATGAAACCATGTATATAAATGAAAATATTCTCTAATAGTACTCTTAATGTGTAACATTACTCCGAATACCATATTTCCCATATTCTAAATATCAAAATCATGTTTAGAAAAACATAAACCAAAATATATCCCCCTTGTCTATGCATGGAATCATATTCGTTTACATTTTCTTCTCTTCCCATAATCAATGGAAAAATACTTCTAATGATTAAATTCATTTACGTGGACAAAATCTTGAATTATATAAATCATTCTTTAGTACCTATACCCATGTAGTTGAGCTTCTCTCTCCCACCGTTCAAACACCATCTAGCTACAATATTAATGTTCTACCATAGTTAGTGAAAAAAAATCATATGATGATTCATTTAGTACCATGATTTCTTTCATGTTCTCAACATGGATCATTTATAGATCGATGGCTCCCAATTACTATGATATATTCAAACATTTGATATTTTGAATTTAACACCATTCATTATTATTATGGGTATACATGAATTGAACTAAAATAATTGTTTAATATCAATTTTTTAATTGAAAAAATTCTACAAATATCATCCCTAATAATAATATGGATTTGATAAATCATATATTGTGTGCGTAGTCTATATTAACCTGTTGGAAAATTATAACACTAATAAACCATATGATACATTAATGTTTTGAAGGATTTTCTATTCCAAAAAAAAAATTAAATTAGGAAATATATTTATACTCATTAATCGAAACATGAGGAGTTTGTACATTATTAGTCCTAGGATCTGATGCAAGACGTGTTAGGCATGGACATTTAAACTCAAATGCCTTGGTTTTAATATTCCCATAAAAATATGTGTCAAAATTCATTATATATTTTATATAGAATATGTATTCATATAAATGGATAATGATACATTGCGTGAGGTTTTTATTCTCAAGATATATATCATCTCACATTAGTTTATTTATTTTTTAGAGTTTTTATCATGTTCTATTTGTGTTGGAATATTCTCAAAAAAAATTCATCAATGTTCAAAGTATGAAAAGATGTATTTTAATATTGAAAAATATAAGACTATACTGAATATACATTATAATAACAGGACTGGACAATAATTTTCATTAACCTAGAGATATTCTCTAGGTTGTTAATACATAACTTCCTTTCCTCTTATGGATTCTTAAGATTGACATAAACACAATAATTTAATTTTGATTCCTACTCTAGTATATGTAATAAATTATTTTTTATAGAATATATAACCTTATTACCTATGTTTATGTAAATTTTTTTTCCTCAAGATAATATTCATCCTAAAATCAATGATCCATTTCGAATTTCAAAATACTGTATTAAATCATTTGAATTCCATTTCATTGTATCAAAACATGTCTATAAATTATAAATCAATACCCAAATGAATAATGGTTTAAAATACAACTGAATGAATGAAAAAAAATAACAAATGAAACCACTTTATTTCCTTGTCCCAAATAACCAAAATCCTACACCAACTATTAAATTTATGAGAAATTATTGAAATCATACAATGCATGATAAAAAAAATAAATATTATCCAAAATGAAATTAACCCAAATTGTTTGTTAAATAATTCATATTGTAAATTAGAATAATATAAAGTATAGATATAATAATTCCTTATATTAGTTCTTAGAATATATTAACTATATATTCTATTTGTCATTATCATTAGAAAAAAATATAGTGGTGAATATCCCCACATTCTCCCCCATAAAAGTAAAACTTCAATAACTCTCCATTCATAGTGAATATATCTCCATTATCTATAATATGTTTTTAATTTTTTATTTATTTTCCCTTATAGAACCTCCAAATTCCATAAAATCTAGACATCAGATTCCCTAAAATAAATTAACCTCACGATGACAAAAATTACTAATTATCCTTCATTCAATTCCTTATTTTGAAAAAATATATCTTGAATGAAATTATCTTTATCTCTAAACAAAATTATGTTCAAGTATTAACCTACCTTATAATATTCTAATTAATTTAAATAAGATATCATCCTCTAAGTATCACACTATAAATTAAAATTCATATCTTCCATAACTCACTTGTACTTGTTATCCATTTGAACAAAATAAATGACATGACTTCCCAATTATTATCATTCCATGAGGAAAACCAATTGATATTTTATAATAATACATTTATTCACTTGTAACATATTATATATTTTAGGTCTAATACTTTGTACATTGGAAAAAACATTTCTATAACTCTATTCAATGATTTAACTAACATTTTCTTATAAAAGTTTCATTGGATGTTATACATTTCATGTTTTTTCTTACAACCATACTTTTCCATTGATAATATAAATTTATATATCTTAAATATTACACTTTTACCAGAAAAAATTTAACTTGAACGTCCATATAAGTACAAGATTTATTTTTTAATTAATTTTATCCTCAATGAGGATATTTTTTTGGATGGGAAATAAATTAAACCCAATTTTATTTGTAATAAAGTAAAAAAATACATACCAATTACATTATATTTTATAGAGGGAACTTAAATTTAATCCCCAGATAATTAAATCATTCAACTTCTATAATAATAATACCTCAGATTTAATTATTTCTTCTCTAATTTCAATCATAATTAATTAAATATTCCTTATAATCATTGTATAGTAAACTATTTTAAAAACATATTTTTACTTTTCATGTTGTACATGAATTATCTTTGTGTTAAATATATATAATGTCTCAAATATCATTCATAATTTAGAAAAAACTCTTCTCATGGAATATATCATATGATAATTACATAATCATTATTCATTTATAGTTACTGTTCCACCCATACATAGTAATTCACATCAACCACAAACCATATTCTCTTGTAATAAATAATTCCTTGTTGAATCATTATTGTAACAATGATATTGTAAAACTACAAGAAATTGGGAAAAATATTGGCTATGATTGAAAATAGTTGTTTAAATATGAACTCTCCCTTAATGGGATGAGTGTGATCCTAAAATTGGTAGTCTAGTCTAGATTAGAGACTACAATAAAATTAGATACTCACATTTGTATCCAGTACTACTAGATTATGTTCTACTAATAATTATTTCCTTATTATGTGAAATAATTTTACATCACTCTTATCTAGAAAATATTTCAATGCAAAGTAGTTTTTTACACCCTTAATGTTTTTTTAAAATAAAAAATTGGAATAATTATACAAATATATATGAAAATAATGACATATATTCTCAATTGTTGAAAATGTGTCATATAATCAATTTATTAGATTACATGAGTATTAAATCATATATTTGTTCTTATCAAAATTAAACCCATGAAAAAATCCCAAAACATAGTCACTAGAACCAAACATTACATTGAAATAGAAATTATATTTATGTACTATGATGATATGGGATCCTTTTTTATCCAAGTGAATGATTTTATGAATTAATTATTTATTGTGAAATATTAATCCACACCACTAGTGATAAAATAGTTTTTGAATTATATGTAAAAGCCTTTATAACCTACTATAAATCCTAACATTTCCTAATAAAATAATTATATTTTATGAAAATTATGATGTTGGAAGTGGTGAAATCACATAAATTATTTTTCCATATAAACCTTAATAACCTCCTTATATATTCTATGTCCTCAAAAAATGTACCCAATAATAATAAAATAGAATTTTAATAAATTTAGAACATTTTTAAAAAAACATACTAAAATGAATAAAAATATATTAAATCAATATTTAAAGGTCATTCCAAGGAATAATAATACATTATTAAACACCTTAGTAATATTCTTGTTATTGTATGAGAATATATACTTGAAAAATCACCTATGTATATATGTTTAAAAAAATAAATAAAATAGCATCCCTATGTGGGAAAAGTTACCATTTTGATATGTGAATCATGTATTCTCTTGATAATGAACATTAATAAGAATTTGATTGAATCTTGAGTAATAATAAAAAAATAAAAAATGATAATAGACTACCATCTATTTTAGTATACAAACAAAAATATTATTATATAATTGTATATAATTATGGTATTGTTGAGAGTTATATATTCTATGGAAACACTAAAAACTATTATATTACATGTTGATATATATATATTAATTATTACCTTTTAAATCTTCTTGACTATATCTTTATTGAAAAATATTGAAATAGGATCACCCAATCATTGTCTAAAATTGGGTAAATTTTCCAAATATTCTTTAATTTAATAAGATTAGGATTTATAACAATGTTTATATTTTTATTCATCCACGATTTTTCTTCCACTATTAGCTTTATATCATTTGCTCAAGAGTTATTCTTTTTTACAAATAAATGGGTTGATTCATCTGATATGTAATATTTTACATACCTTTTATATACTTTGATTCATCATAACTTTAATCGACCATTCTTTTTGGTCCTTTCTTAGGTGGTCTAATATTATAACTACTACTGTCTCCTTAATAAAAATTCATATTTCTAGATGTTAAGAAATGAAATCAACTATAAACAATATGGTTATGACTAAACGGTTACGAAACTCTTATACTGTCAATATTTTATTCTTAGATGAGATTTATTACTCTAATGGAATACTCATTAATTTCATTCATTCATCAAAAAATATATCAATTTTCAACAAACAATCTATTGAATTACATTAAATGAAAATTTTAAATATTAAATTGATACAGAAAAGTGTCTCCACTCACATTTAGTAATTTTTGTTAATGTGGGGAAATAAATAAATAAAAAGTTAATTATATCTATTTGATGGATCCAAATGGAATATCCTTGTATAATATCATCAATATATCTGGTAATGGATCCATTTCTCAAGTGGATTATATGATTTTCATGTTGATCATTTTTAGAATAAAGGATATCTACTGCCATATTTACCTCATGAAAATCATGATGTATTTCCAAATAATACCGAAGTAGACCCCTAAAATATCTAATAAATTAGAAACTAGACCAATATATAGTGATCATATATAACAATTTATTTAAATAAAATTTAAATATTAGATTATTCCATGGTCAATATGATTCATTAATGTCATCAAAAGATGTTTCTCCTAAAATGGCATGGAATTCCTGAATGAGATAATTACCATTTCCATACGAGGTGCTGATGGCCATCATATATTCAAATCACGTATGAAATATGATTCCACCTCCCATAATTGTTCGTTTATCCTAGGTTCCATTTCTAAAATGACCCAAATTTCTCATACGTAGTTATTTCATCTTTTGATATAAATATTCATTATATTACACTAACACATTACAAATTATCATAAAGGTATAGTGCCTTTGGAAATTTCGAAATGTATAGTAGTTTTACAAAAGTGAGCTAGATCATTTTACAATATGTTATTCATAACTGAGACCCTTATTAGACAAATCATATATAATACGTTTTTTATAACCTCCTGAATGAAACCATATGAAAGGGTGATCTCATCTTCTTTGTAAGGGTAAAAAATGAGATATCAGCATATCATGGGCCTAGTGGTATGAGAACATGAGAATTACATTTGAAAACCATACCCTATATTTCATAGATATTAAACTGGTGTCATTCCATAAATAATTGTATTTTATAAGAAAAGAATCATAGTATAATCAAATAACATGAAACATTATAGCATAATAGTGGAATAAGAAAATAAATTTTCACATACACATAATCATACAAAATCATTTCCTTAGTAGTTCAAGGATTTTTTCTAATTTAATTGTAGTGGAAAGGGTTCACTCCCCAAACCATCATAATAGTCCTGGTTCAGACCTAGGACTATCATAGTGTACAGATTCCTATACTGAACAAGGTTCAATTTCCATTACTATTTATCTCATGAGATATAAATACTTACTCAATTAATTAGTGGAAAATATAGGCCCCATCCATAACATGATGAATATCATATAAAGATGTTCAATAATATCAACAAAAATTCATCTTGTTATAACCCATGAAATAAAATGGGACACATAAACATTACATTATAACGCAACAAAAGGAAAATAAGCAGGTTTTATAATCATTTAATCAGTTCATCAAAGCACAATCCTTGAAAAATAAGTGGATTTACTAAGAATATTATCATGGTATTTAATGTGGAAGATAAATGGGTTTCATATTCATATTTTCATCATTAACCAAAACCAAATAGATAATAAATAATAATGTTATCCATGGATCATATCCATATTAATTCATAATTATCATTAAATTATTTCATCTTATATTGATAATTATTTTTAATGAAATATATAATGAACTAATTCTTGGGGAAAATATTATTTCATTGATAATTATTTTTTTAATATTTAAAAATTCTTAGTATATTTTGTAAAAAATTTAATTCTAAAATAAAAATGAAATTTTATAATTGAAACATAAAAAAATAACGTCTAGGATGTCAATACATTTCCATTCATGTCATAAAATTTAAAACAAGGTTTTCTATCACATTTGTAATAAAATAAAAATGGTCCATATATTGGAAATGAAATGATGATTCCACACAAAGGATTTTTTAAAAATTAAAATATTTGTTAAATTTTTTTAATTATTTAAACATGAAATTTTAATGATATTTTTTTAAAATATCATTAGAAAACATTGTTTTTAATGAAAATGGTGTTTTCAGCCGAAGATAGAAAAAAAATACTATTTTACATAAAATCATTAATTTTAATTGAAATTTACATAATGATAGAGAAATCAAATAAAAACATATATTCTCCAAAATAACCAACAGATAAGAAAATTCATGATTTAATTGAGATATAGGCAACATGATTTCCTTATTTTAAGAACAATCATGAGTAATCCCAAAAAATAATGATATTGTAACATAAAACTGTTACCACATTGGTAACTTTCAATCGGTAGCCCCATAAAATAATGAAGTTAAATTAAATATATAATATCATGAAAATAAATAAATTCATTATATTAAATTTCTTAAGTGATTTTAATATAACTCATAAAATAATATAGTTTCATAACATTACGTATGTCTACAAGAAGGAAAATTGGGTCAACAATCTCATACCTTGATTCTCAAATTCATTTGTACACATTAAAACATTTTATAATAAATGTCAATTTATATAAATATATTAAATAACCATACATACATATATATATATATACTATCATATATTATTTACATATGACATTGTATTACCCATTTTTTAACAATTCCATGTTCAAGTCTGGTTTAGACAATAACTATATTGATTTACATTTGTGTTTTGATCAATTTTTTCCTAACAATGTGATCTCAGTTACATCATATTTAGAATATTAACATTGATATAAATTTCATATTTATCAATTACATATTTATTAATTTTATATTTATCTATATTAATCTATAAATGTTAGATATAGATAATAAAATACACCATTCATTGAGACGATATGTCATATGCACACATGAACGTTGTTTCCAGTTTCTCAACGGATTAAATAAAAGAAAGGTAAATAAAATATTATTACTAGATAATAATTTTTTTTTCATATATATCTCATATTTTTATTAAAAACACTATTATAACCTTCAATTCAAAGTGTTAATGAATCGCATTGCACTGCGAGGTAGCACTCCACCGTATATATGAGCAACATTATCATATTTTCAAAGAATGGTATGTAAGGAGGAATATATGATTTAAAATTTATATATATATAATTAAAACATAAATAAAATATATAAATATTTAATCAATTTTTATATATATCCATGATAGGTGGTAATGGAAAATAAATAAAATCGGGTCACAAGGCGGTAGTCTTCCGTACACAAGAATAATGATTTCATATCCCATTTGATCACAATATAGATTTTTATTGGTCATTAAATTAACATCAAAAATAATATTGTATGTAAGATAAAATTCATATTATATAATTGTGTTTTAATACAAATGTAAGGAGGTCGATGAAGAAATAAAATGAAAACCTTCATTTATGAATGTTACATATTCTTTGGGTGTCCCGCTCATGATTTCACTAAAATACTTACATGGTTGGATTTAAAACAAAAATAAATATTTTAGTATGATAGGATTTTAGTAGATAGTATATTTGGGTATGTTTTGGTTGAACCAAATGGTTTTTTATGTGTTATGAGAATTTATTAATTGGGGCCCTCTTCATAAGTTATGTGAGTGAAAAATTGTAATTTTTTTCCTAGAAAAAAGGTATAACCATTTTTTAACATGAAATATGGAATAAAAATAAATTATTATCAATAATTTTAAATGATAATTTCTAAATATGTCAATATAATGGGTTTTGAAAATAGTTTGTGTCATTTTTTATCCCTACCTATTTAGTTTAATCCACCAGTAAACCCATTTTAACCTTAACTATGGTAAATAATTCTTCTTGTTATATAATTATAATGGTATAAAATTATGTTGACATTATTATATGACTGGAAATTTTCCTAAAAAAATTCATTATATAATTCACCTTAAATTTATCTCATCATGATAAACATCATTCAAAATTATTTTCATGTTAATGAGTAAAAAATAATGTTTATAACAAATTGATGACAATAAAAATATGAATACATATGTGTATATTAAATAATATTATATATATTAGGGAAATATATATTTCATAAAAACGAATCCTTAAATGGAAATATTGAATTATAAGTAGTCCATATTAGTGAAAAATGTTATCATATATCATGTTTGGTGTGAATTTTTATTTTAAAAATTTATGTGTCCAATATGAAATGTGATGGTTGTAACTAATTTAGGATGGTTTAAATTAATATAGGGATATAATGTGGATTATGGAAAAAATTATTTGTTTGATCATTTAATCTGGTCACATCTATAACCACCTCTTTCACTGAAGCACAGAGACACGTGATTTCCATACAGCGACAAGAGATTTATATTTTTCAAATAACATTGAATTATATGATTTACTATTACATTGATTGATTTATTTTATTTATATAATCTATTATATTTATATTACTGTATATTATATTATTAAAAAACAATGAAATAATTTTTAACCAATCCACTACATAAAATAATATTCCAATTTTAAATCCCTTGAATTTGTAAGGGAAATAACATCTTCTAAAATATAAAAAATTGTTTTAAAGGGAGAATAAAATGAAAAATTAATATAAGATTGTAGTAATTTAATTTTTTATTACTATTTATTAAAAAATATTAATCATTTTAATTAATTTAAGTTGATAGATATAAAACGGTACAAAATATAATATAATGTTTTTTCCATATTTAAAGTGTTATTCGAAATTTAATTTTGAAATGAATATAGTGTGTTTTTTCAAGAATCATTTTCTTCATGTTGCAATATATGGTCCTATGATTTAGATTTCCATTTCATCTAAAAGTTCCATATGTGAAATATATTACAATAGTGTCATTTTGTAGAAATGATTGTCTAAAAATTTAAAGAAAATTTGTCTTCAATAAATATAATGTTTTAGATTGTAAATATAGTAAATAATTGTTGTTTCAATCTATGTATATAATATATATATGAATATGATTGAATATATTATAATAAAATCATAAATTCTCATAATTTATAGTGTGGTTTGAAGAAATTCCTTAATTCTGTAAAACCATTATACCCTTTAGAAACCAAATATTTTTTTTGTAAAAATAAATCATTAAAAGATACCAAAATTGTAATACCCACCATATATGACCCAAAAAATTACGTAATATTAATATGGAACCCAAGGGGTATAAAAATTGGATCTCGTATTAAAACATATGATGTTTGTCATATCCTTGAAGTGATTTTTATATACATTAATGACTCCATAACTTCAACCTCATTACATAAAACTTATATAATTTGACCCTTATTTTGTTTCACTATGAATTGAGACAATGAATAAAGGCCATAAGAGTTTAATATATCAAATTCAATAAACAATCATTATAAAAAAGTGCATAACATTGAATTGGGAATGAGTCATGATAAAATTCTTTATTATTGAGTACTAAAAAACAATTAAAAACATGACATATGTAGTATACCATCAAGACCAATGATAAGAAAATAATCAATATTCAATGAGTGGTAATTTTTGAAGTTAAAAACAATAAGAAATGTCTAAATAACCAGAAAAAATATGAAATAATACATGATTCTAGGACCCCAAAGCATATATGCCAAAAAATAATTATGAGAACAAATAAATACAATTATATCAATTTACTTCTCTTAAATATAATTTCTAAATTAAGAAAACGGATATTGGTAGTACTATACATTGTACATTTCATGATCAATTAAATACCACTTGATGTTAAAATTCTCAATGCGTAATATAATGTACCATATAATACTATATAATAAAACAATATAGTTATATGTACGGATATTGAAACTAAAAACTAAAATGTATATAGAACCCATAATTTATCAAAGATGTTATATTGAAACAATCTATAATAGTGTTTTTAACCAATAAAAACAATGTTTATGAAAGTGAATATTGTAAATAATGTGATAGTATAAAAGTTCAGTGGAAATAGAAACAATAAAAGATTAAAAAATTGAATCAAACTCATAGTAACATTTATAACATGTATTATACATAATATTTCATATTGAGTGCATGTTAAAAATTCCTATAAATTCAATGTGATGTAATCATATTTTTTTTAAAATAGCATAATTATAAGTAGTTTTTATTAATGACATGTAATATGAAAATTAATCTTTAGATATAGAAAAATATATAATATTTATTAATCATTTATTTTTTATCTTGTTGAATAAATATTAAAAAAAATTCGATGAAAAAATAAATGAAAACTATTATTTAATGGATGATGAAATAGTGAATGTAGCATTAAAAAAAGGAAAATTTTCTAGTTATAGTGTTCATGTGTAAATATATGGTCGGGTCAAACCAGAGCCTCATACTTGTATCCCAGTTCCCTTCTATATTAATGTTGACAATAATTTGTACCCCCACACTAGTGTTTCCTAGAAATTAAAAATGAATATTTTTTATTTTTTTGATATCCAATGATCACTACCATAGTAAAGAAACATCAAATTACCCACTATAATTAATAAGTAAATGGAACCAATCCTATATTTCTCTTCAATCACAATATAATTAACCATAATGTTACATCAACCGATGAAAAATCCATGCATGACATTGTATTTATGAGGATATTAATTAATTCATGTGGCAGTAATGGATAGAGGAGTATAAATAACGAGAAAAACAAAAAAAAATTGTTCACCAAAAAATTAAAATAAGGTATTACAAAGATGAGAAGGGTATCATTAACAAATTTAAATAGAAATGCTGATAGTTACCCTAAATTCTCAAACATTAAAAACATTATTGAAATGAACATAGAGATAGATAAGAATATCAGAAAATAATAGTCATTTTAGTAGATTTAATGTGAATAGATAGAAATAAATACATAATTTATAGCTAAAAACGTCATTTTAACCCACACCATATAATACAAATACTTATTTTTCAATGTAAACTCTGATTCTAAAATTAAAAGAATCCACAAATTGGGTTCCAAAAAAAGGAAAAAATTCTGATAAATCTCTATAAGATAAAAAATAAAAAAAATACAAAGTTAATTTACATAGAAACATTTTGAAAAAAGATAATGGATATTATTACCAAATTAATATCAAACAAATAATTAGTCTGGAAGATTGAAATAACTTATAAATAAAGTACTGACAATACCAACTGAATCACAAGGAACCGACTTCATCTGATTTAACACCATCCCAACAAAATAAATTTTATTTATTTTGAACACAAATCATGAAATAAAAATGATCCAAAATTTATAAAATATAAAAAGGAAATAATTTTTCTATTTTAGCATCAAAGAAGATACAGATTGAAAAATCCAGTATGCATTGACACATAGAACCAGACACAAAAATAAGAGAGAGTTTCAGTAGATAATTTCTATTGTTTGAACATGATATTCTCACCTTCATGGATAAAATGTTACATATCCTGTATTGTTTGAATGAATATATGGATGTTAGGATATGACATAGAAATCCAAGAATCAATGGAAAATATAAGGGGAGTGGGAGATGAATATGAGGTGGGGTGGAGTGGGGGGTAAGGGAGGGAGAGAGAGAAAGTGTCAAAGGTGTAGAGGGGACACGAGGAGGGATTTCGAATTAGAGTTTTGAGAACTGGAGTTGGAGGTGTAGTTAAAGAGGGATATGATTCGATGGTGGTATGAGAATACAAAAGAAGCAACTGTGAAAAAGTTAACCTGAATGGGATATTAATCATGAAATCTTTTTCCATGATGTTGAACCATGTAAAATGAAATACCCAAATGAAATATTTGTTGTAGATATAAATTTTTTTGATTAAAATACATGACTGCATCTTTCCAAATTCTATCAACATAATTATCAAAACATAATTTAAATTAAAACCAAAATATGCGTTGAAAAATCTGTTTTCCAAATATAAAATGTTCAGAAGTGAAATAAGTAATTATATAAAAATTTAATAAATAAAATTAACATAAATAGATAAATTTGATTTTGAAATATTTATATTATAAATTTTTAATATTTATTTTTTAAAAAAGGGCCCATATAAATCCCTTAAGAAAAAAATGAAATTTTAAAAAAAGTAGAGTTTTCACTATTAACCCTAAAAACCATCTTCTAATAACAATTTGTAAATTTCACAAAAAGATAATTTTTTATGATTATATAAAAAATATATTTATTTTAAAATTTAAATATTCTAAAAATTGTGAAGAATTAATTTAACCGCTTTACATTGAGAGAATTAAAAAATTACATTTTTTTTGAAAATCATATTTTCAAAAAATATTGAAAAAATTGCCAAAATTTATGTATATTCTTATAAAATTGTTTTGTTTAGTTACAACCCTGACAAATATTATCAAAAATGTGGATATCAGTATTTTTTCACTAATATTAATATCTTGGTAATTACACACCTTTTTAATTATTTATATTAATTTTTTGTTGAGGTTATTAAAAACTCGGTGTTGCATTTAACCCAATCTATCAAAAAACATTAATATAAGAAAAATAATAATAATTCATCAAAACTTATTTTATTAAAATTATTTGGTCATTAAATTTTTTTTCATCAGATAATGTTTATGACACTTATACAAACATATGAAGATACTTCTGTGTCATCATTTTCTCAAGTTCCCATATATCATTCTATGACTTCTGGTTTCACTATAAAACATTATTATGTTGACTGGACTTGTGTCAAATATAATTTAATTTTGTATCCAAAATCTAAACCATTTATTCCTCATAATAAATATATTTATCTTTTATTATGGCCTATGATTTCATTACATGTGAATGATCAGGAATATACTTCATTTGGAGAGGTACATAGACCACATCATAAACATGAGTAGGGTTAGGTGGAAGAAACAAAATGATAGTCTATCATCCTGATATGATCAATATAATCAAAGGGAGTAATATAACATGTTATTAGTTTTCTTTACATTCCAAATCAAATTACATTATTCCATGGAGAAAATCTTGGAAACACCATCTCACTAAATTCAAATATCAAATCACTTCGATGATTATCATCATAATAATTCTTCTGAATATGAGCTTCCAGGATCTATTCAAAAATGGTTCTAAATGTCTCTGTATTTTTATTATCTATCTAATTTCCTATTGTATTTTTAAACCAACTTAATTCCCTCACATTGGAGTTTTACAGTTCATTCCATATAAGTCATCATTAAGATCCATCTGAATAGTTATGTGAAAGATAATGTTATATTAAAACTCAAAAACTATAAGGTGTTATTCCAAACAATAATTGAAATCAAAATAACAATACATAATCATATCATTTATGTTTTTAATTATTCTCTTTGTATGACAATCTATTTGAGGATGATACCCTGTGATGAAACTCAAATCAGCACAGAGATCTTAAAAAAGAATTCACCAAAACATTGAATTATAAAATAAATAGAACAATTAAAAATAAAACCACTCCCAATAATCCTTTTGATAAATCCAAATATTCTTTCAATATATTCAATAACTGTTTATTTATTCTTCCAATAGATTTGGAGGAAGAAGATGAAATTGTGGAAGAAAAAATAAAAGCATGTGCTCAAGTGAAATATGATGTATATGAAAATCATGAGAGTTTTTAAATAAATGAAATCCCTAGAAGATTAAATAAACTATATTTAATATTAATGAGTGTTATACATGTTTAAAAAATTTATTTAACCATTCGTTAAACATAAAAATAAACCATAGTATGGGTAAAAATACAAGAGTAATCAAGGTTGATGAAAATAAAATTGTATTTCAAATAGAATATTAGGATATATAAAGACCTATAATATTTAAAAAAATTATATTATGATAAAATATTAAAGTAGGTAGAATATGTAACACCCCAGGTAAATAAATAATATGACATATTTATATTTATAAATATTTGTGAATGAAATATTAATATTACTTTAAAGGGGATGCTATGCTCGATCGTGTACCAAATACGCAACAACGAGTTTCTTGGGAATCTTATGTTGCACTCTAATAATAAAATAATATTATTTTAAATGGTAGTTAACATGTATCCATTGTAATGGAGGGAATGGATAGAAATAACTAAAATATGATTATATATGTTTTTAAATGTTTTTACATTTATCCAATAAAGGATAGAGGCTTAAAATACGGAAAGAATTCAATTTTAGGCGTATATGCCCTAGTTTTCACTAAAGGTTCACTTATCACCTTTTGATGTTGAACCATCATTAAATATAGTGTTGTTCACTCTTAAACATTTTTTTGACCAAATAAAACTCTTATTAAGAATCGGGACATCAAAATTTACTTTGTGTAAATTTTTGGTATCTTTCTGATAAAGTTTATTTTTTTAATGAATAGTGTAAAATGTTGTATTTTAATTCAAAAACTCTTTTCAATATAATTTATTTATATGATTAGATTATCTTTTTAATTGGTTTTAAATTGAAATTAGAATATATTTTTACCATTAAATCCAGTAGTGGTCGTTGGAATTAATTTCACTTTGAAAATAGTCTTAAACCAGTGTCAATCTTTTGATACTTATTATTTCATAAAAACACGCTATTTGCTCTGACAGCGGAAATTAATTATTAAATTAATTAATCTGACTTATATGTTTTGAATTTTGTAAAATAGACTTCATTTTTGAATTCGGAATATCAAATATAGCTTAGGGTGAATTTTTGGGATTTTTCTGAAAAACTTGAATTTTTGATGAATAGTGAAACCACTAAGTTGTACTTATAAAAGCTAATTTTTTGTTTAAATGAAAATTTACCACTTCTGTGTTTTGAATTTCAAAAATCCGACATACATGGTTGTCATTAAGAAGTAAAATGTGGTTCAATGGGATACAAATAATTTTTTGGTGAATAGTAACTTATTAAGTTTTTAATCGTGATAAGTGGTAATTAGTGTAGTTTAAGGTAAAAATAATGCGTTAATAATATAAAATGACCTAGAAACATGTCCTAACCTAATTGGTTGTGTCATGGCCGACCACGACAAGCCATGGGTCAACTTGGGGACCCCATGGAGCCACTTTAGTTGGGAAATGACATAAATAACGTTTAATTTAATGTAAAACTAAAAATGACACAAACATGATATGTTTTACTAAAACAATTTTAAGTGGGGTTATACAAGTCAAATGTTTTATTATAAATAGTCATTGGAAAGATAAAAAGATTTCCTACATCATAGTAATTGTTTTATAATTTTTAGACATTAAATAAATTAAATTATTTATGACATCATAATGATGCAGCGATGACATCATTATCTGACGTTTTAAATAAAATGAGAAGATAATGTAAATTCTATGACCTACACATGTCCAAAACTTATTGGATGGGTGTATTTAGAACCCTTATCACCTTATCCACGAATTATATCAATGTGATACCTTTTAAAACCGAAACACATTTTCAAATAAAGTAATATTTCTTACTTTCCAAAAGTGCCCCTCCTCTCCTCTTATAAAAGGCCCCCATCTCTACCTCATTTCACACACTCCTAAAACTTTTGGCTCGGCCAAACCCTGCCCATTTACTCTCTCCACATCCCTCTACTCATCCTAGAGGATTCATTTTGGGAAGAATCCTTACAAAGGAAGCCTTTAGGCTCAAATCAAAAGGAGTTACACTTTTAAAGGTAATTCATTCTCTCATGATCATTTGTTTTATTTTGCTTCTCCAACCCCCTAAACTATTTTTATTTACTTATTTTGTAACAAAAACAGTATCCTAAATATACTAGGATGTTGTTATAATATTTATTCGAGCTACACTCTCACACAACTACATCAAATGGTTAAAGAACATACGGTTTCCGTGGATGGCGAAATTCTGCCACCCGAAACGATGATTGTTCAATACTCATTTAATACCTTCAAAGGTGGCCATTATGATGTAACTATTTTTATATATAATATAAAATATGTTTATGTTTTCCTTATGCTTCTGTTTTTTTTCATTTTGGGCATACCTTTATGGTTTCCATTATGGGTAAACGTGATATCTTCATTTAAGGAAGTGCGGACTACCGCCCCCTAAAAGTGATTTGATTCGTTAAATACCATATGTGGGACGTATAAAGGATGGAACTATGATATTATATATTATATTATACTGGAATTATAATATTCATTTATATCATTATTATTCCATTCTATAAAATACGAAATAGAAATGAAAGTAGCGTTCATGCGTACGTACGGCTTACCGTCTCCATTAACGGTGCATTTCATTTCTTACATCTAAATGATTATGTAATGTTATAAATGCATGTATGTAATGGATATATATGACATATATGATATCTACATCATGAATAAAATTCTGGATATAATAAAAATTTGGCCACACGAACAAGATGTAATTGTAAGAAGTCCATTTTCGACTTAAGAACCAAATATCGACAAAACAAACATTATTAACTTAAATGGTTACATAATGTTTATAACATGGAAATAAGTGATGTAGAAGGAATAATGAACTTTAAAAAGGTTCTTAATCAAGTATAAATTAACTCAAGTTTATTATTCAGGAGATTAAAGAACGATCGAGTCAAGTCGCACTCGAGGTAAGGGATCCTGCAACTCTCTTTCTTTTTAAGTACACTCTTTTATGTCATTTCTTTTAAGCTCATCTTTCTTATGATTGGGATGTTATTTTATATTACTCATACTGTAATTTTTATGTTCATGTGATGAGAGACCCTATTCTCTATCATCAATCCATTTTGGAAGTTTTGAGTGGCGCCGTTAGGCTGCCGAACTTTCGTAAGAGATCTAACCTCTCTCTTTATTTTTAAGTACTCTCCTTTATGTCACTTCATTTAGGCTCCTCTTTGTAATGTTGGGGTATGTTCTTTTATATTACTCTTTATGTACATTTTATTTTAATGTGATGAGATACCCTATTTGATCTCATCAATCCATATTCGGATGTTTTATGTGGCGCCATTAGGCTGCCGAGTTTTCGTAAAGGATTTTTCATCTCACTTTTATTCCTGTGAGATTTATGCTACATTTGCCACAATTTTATTTGAGTGGTACATGTAATGACCACTATTACACTCCATTTGTAATATAATTCCATTTATGGATATTTACATATTCATTGTATGACACTTCTTCAATGGGGTGTACTTTTCGAAAGTTACCCAAGTCGGTAAGAGAACCTTTCAGCCTCCTCTTTTTAAAAGAATTCGTTTGTTATGTCTTTTAATTCACATACTATTATATTGGGATATGTTCTTCTATATCCTGATTGATGTAAATTTTATGTCCAAGTGATGAGATTCCCTTTATCTCTCTCATCAACCCTTTATGTAAAATTTTATGTGACGCCGTTAGGCTGTCGAATTTTACCAAGGGAACTTCTTAACCCAATTTCGATTTCTTTGGGTTCAACATGTAGTTATTGAATATGTCATCCTTTGAATATGTGTGAATAACCTTTGATATTTTTACACTTAATATCCACTTATATTGGGTGTATTTATATTTTTCACACATAATTATGAGATTGATTTATCCTTAATTTAAGGATACCTTCTTTATAATGGATTTCATCTCATTTTACATTTCTTTTGAGACTTCATTGTTGTTATGCACCAATTCACTCTTATATGGTGTGTATACTGTCCTTTGACATATTATATCATGAATCCTTTTATTCTCATGATATTATAAAGTTCGGATTAAATGTTATTCCGCTATTATTTTTATCCAAGAGTCTCTCATTTTGTTAAAAACTCTTTAACAAAAATATCATTTTAAATGTTTTAAAGATTTATTATTCTAAATATTTACCTTTAATGTCCATGTTTTTAAAATGGTTTTCAGTATTTATTTATATGAACATTAATTTTTTAAATTTATAATTCCATTAAAAGTTTCAAAGTGGTATGGGACACTTTGATTCAAAAATCTCTTTTAAATGGTTTTTCAAAATGGATTGATTAGTACAATATCTGGGAATTATTTATTGTGATTGAAAATGAAATATTGTTATTGAATGTTTATATTTTCCATATTTTATGTGTAATAATGGTACTTGGACGTTATGACGGGTGGTGCCGTGAATACCAGGACGGGTGGTTACGTTATAACCTCCAATGCATTGGGTATGGAAGTCGGTCGTATGGCTATTCCATTAAGTATGTATGGAAATTGGCCGTATGGCTATTCCATTAAGTGATATGTGTGGGAGTCGACCATATGGTTATTCCACTTAAGTATGTTTATGTCCCAAGTTACCTTTATATATGTTATGTGTTCTTTATAAGGGTTTTATGGTAATCCTTTGGTTACAAAAATGTAAGTAATGATATTTTATTCAGTGAAGAGTTTTTACTACTTCATAAAGGTGAAAAGTATTACTTTGATAAAGTATACATGATTTACTTTTTGTTTTGATAAACTAACAGTTTTTATTCATTGTGTATCCCTTACTGAGTTTTTATGCTCATCCCAAGTTTTTGAAATGTTTTTCACAGGACTTAGCATGGAATAGGGTCAAGGATGGGATCAAGGGAAAGTCATGCTACCTAAAACATGAAACTAGACATGTTTCTTTTTAAGAGTTTTTATTTTATGGAAATTTAGTAGAAGAGACTACTTTGTAATATTTTGAGATGTAATAGTTATGTCCTATTTCTCTAAAACTCTAAACCTGAAAAGATCCTCAATGTGAATTATTCATTTAATTCAATATTAAGTAAGGTTTAAGGCTGGGGCCTTATAGTTGGTATCAAAGGTTGGTTTAGATAACTTTAGAGTTTAGGGTATTCTTTAAGCATAAGTGACATTATCATAATGGTTAGGATTTCAGAAAGAGTACTAGTTTTAGATAAAGTAAACGAGTAAGTGTATCTTAGTGTCTACCTTCCTCATTAGTACATGATGGTTTTGTTGATATACTCACACTGACATTTCTGTTTTTAGTGAATGGATGGATCTAGCAGGCACCAAAGAGACAATAGGTTTGAAGGAAACTGTGGTGGTTCTATGAATAAGATACTAGATAAAAAGGGGGATTCAATGAGGAAACTCGTGGTTGTTCTAAACCAACTATCAAGGAGTCATGATCAACCACTTGAACCTTGGTATGATCTTTATTGCATCATGTATGAGATGACCAATCCATGTGGAAGTTCAGGTAATAAATATAAAGGTAACCATGAGAGTTTATATGATCCTTATTTTTGAGTTAATTATGGGTTATTATATGATATGCTGGAAAATTAAAGGCATGAGATAAACTTGAGGTTAAAATATGTTATGATCATTTTTGATGATTTTATCTCTTTTTGGGAAATGATTTAAGAATTATATAGTTTTGGAAAAAGGACAACATGCAGACCGTGTGACAACCCGTCACGTCAGACAAAGCTGTGGGAATTGAACCCACAACCAAAGTGCGACTGATATTTATCGCCTACCACTGGACTACGTGAAGTCCCTGGTTAGTTTGACTGATTCTTTTTAGTTATATGATTTTATGAATTAATAGTAAGTTTATTTTGGGTTATTTATGAAAATAATTAACCTATCATCGAGGATATGTGATTAGGTTAATTACATTTCAATACGAGACTTTAGGAGCAACTGATGTTGTTTGGAGATAAATGTTACGATTTAACTTGGAAGACTATGTGACTAAATTCTTCAAATATTTGGGTTTAAATCTTAGTTTGGTTTACTTTGAAGAATTTTATGGACAAATTGTTTATCTAATGGTCTTCGTTGAACTTTGGGTTTTGTTGGACATATTTTGGAGATTAGGCATAGATCTTCTTTTTAAAGGGTTATCCTTTTCTCGATTATCTGATCTTGGAGTAACATTATTGGTTTTAGTTTTGGTTAAGGTTTGAAGACATGGGAATTTTATAGTTCTCTTTTGTGGATTAGGTGATTCTCTAGAAGTTGATTATAGTACTCTTAATGCGAACAAGTCTCCCTAAATACTCGTCTTTTGGAAAAAAATATGAGTTTGATTAAGGAATCTAGTAAAAGTTGAAAGTCAACATGATAAGTGATTATGTTTCCTTATGAATACATTCCTCAATAAAAATTAACTTAAAACAAAAATGTTGTCTATTATCTTTTCCTACTGGGGAATCGAATACCGTTTAACCCATCACAAGTTGATGATTTTCTCATTGTTAACTTTCTCCTAGACATGTTTACTATCACTCTCCCTCAAGAACATGACCCTATGTTTTCTCCTCCATGTCCATGTTTTTATACTTGGAATCCTAGTATGGGTTAACTCGGGTGACCTTTGTAATTATCTTTCTTTATTTTAAAATGATTGTTTTACCGACTCTTCTTCTGATGTGGGACTTTCAAGGATGTTTCCAAGCCCAATTTTAAAATTGCGAGGACGCAATTCCCAAAAGGGGGGAAGGATGTAACACCCTAGGTAAATAAATAATATGACATATATATATTTATCCATATTTTTGAATCAAATATTAATATTACTTTAAAGGGGATGCTATGCTCGATGGTGTACCCAATACGCAACAACGAGTTTCTTGGGAATCTTACATTGCACTCTAATAATAAAATAATATTATTTTAAATGGTAGTTAACATGTAGTCGTTGTAATGGAGGGAATGTATAGAAATAACTAAAATATGATTATATATGTTTTTAAATGTTTTTACATTTATCCAATAAAGGATAGAGGCTTAAAATACGGAAGGAATTCAATTTTAGGCGTATATGCCCTAGTTTTCACTAAAGGTTCACTTATCACCTTTTGATGTTGAACCATCAATAAATATAGTGTTGTTCACTCTTAAACATTTTTTTGGACCAAATAAAACTCTTATTAAGAATCGGGACATCAAAATTTACTTTGTGTAAATTTTTTGTATCTTTCTGATAAAGTTCATTTTTTTAATGAATAGTGTAAAATGTTGTATTTTAATTCAAAACCGCTTTTTAATATAATTTATTTATATTATTAGATTATCATTTGAATTGGTTTTAAAGTGAAATTAGAATATATTTTTACCATTAAATCCAGTAGTGGTCGTTGGAATTAATTTCACTTTGAAAATAGACTGAAACCAGTGTCAATCTTTTGATACTTATTGTTTCATAAAAACACGCTATTTGCTCTGACAACGGGAATTAATTATTAAATTAATTAATGTGACTTATATGTTTTGAATTTTGTAAAATAGACTTCATTTTTGAATTCGGAATATCAAATATAGCTTAGGGTGAATTTTTGGGATTTTTCTGAAAAACTTCAATTTTTGATGAACAGTGAAACCACTAAGTTGTACTTATAAAAGCTAATTTTTCGTTTAAATGAAATTTTACCACTTCTGTGTTTTGAATTTCAAAAATCCGACATACATGGTTGTCATTAAGAAGTAAAATGTGGTTCAATGGGATAAAAATAATTTTATGGTGAATAGTAACTTATTAAGTTTTTAATCGTGATTAGTGTTAATTAGTGTAGTTTAATGTAAAAATAATGCTTTAAAAATATAAAATGACCTAGACACATGTCTTAACCTCATTGGTTGTGTCATGGCCGACCAAGACAAGCCATGGGTCAACTTGGGGACCCCATGGAGCCACTTTAGTTGGGAAATGACATAAATAACTTTTTATTTAATGTAAAAGTAAAAATGACACAAACATGATATGTTTTATTAAAACAATTTTTAAGTGGGGTTATACAAGTCATATTTTTTATTATAAATATTAATTGGAAATATAAAAAGATTTCCTACATTATAGTAATTTTTTTATAATTTTTAGACATTATATAAATTAAATCATTTATGACATCATAATGATGCAGCGATGACATCATTATCTGACGATTTAAATAAAATGAGAAGATAATGTAAAATCTATGACCTACACATGTCAAAAACTTATTGGATGGGTGTATTTCGAACCCGTATCACCTTATCCACGAATTATATCAATGTGGGACCTTTTAAAACAGAAACACATTTTCAAATAAAGTAATATTTCTTACTTTCCAAAAGTGCCCCTCCTCTCCTCTTATAAAAGGCCCCCATCTCTACCTCATTTCACACACTCCTAAAACTTTTGGCTCGGCCAAACCCTGCCCATTTACTCTCTCCACATCCCTCTACTCATCCTAGAGGATTCCTTTTGGGCAGAATCCTTTCAAAGGAAGCCTTTAGGCTCAAAACAAGAGGAGTTACACTTTTAAAGGTAATTCATTCTCTCATGTTCATTTGTTTTATTTTGCTTCTCCAACCCCCTAAATTCTTTTTATTTACTTATTTTGTAACAAAAACAGTATCTTAAATATACTAGGATGTTGTTATAAGATTTATTCTAGCTACACTCTCACACAACTACATCAAATGGTTAAAGAACATACGGTTTCCGTGGATGGCGAAATTCTGCCTCCCGAAACGATGATTGTTCAATACTCATTTAACACCTTCAAAGGTGGGCATTATGATGTCACTATTTTTATATATAATATAAAATATGTTTATGTTTTCCTTATGCTTCTGTTTTTTTCATTTTGGGCATACCTTTATGGTTTCCATTATGGGTAAATGCGATATCTTCATTTAAGGAAGTGCGGACTACCGCCCCCTAAAAGTGATTTGATTCATTAAATACCATATGTGGGATGTATAAAGGATGGAACTATGATATTATATATGATATTATACTGGAATTATAATATACCTTTATATCATTATTATTCCATTCTATAAAATACGAAATAGAAATGAAAGTAGCGTTCATGCGTACGTACGGCTTACCGTCTCCATGAACGGTGCATTTCATTTCTTACCTCTAAATGATTATGTAATGTTATAAATGCATGGATTTAATGGATATATATGACATATATGATATCTACATCATGAATACAATTCTTGATATAATAAAAATTTGGCCACACGAACAACATGTAATTGTAAGAAGTCCATCTTCGACTTAAGAACCAAATATCGACAAAACAAACATTATTAACTTAAATGGTTACATAATGTTTATAACATGTAAATAAGTGATGTAGAAGGAATAATGAACTTTAAAAAGGTTCTTAATCAAGTATAAATTAACTCAAGTTTATTATTCAGGAGATTAAAGAACGATCGAGTCAAGTCGGACCCGAGGTAAGGGATCCTACAACTCTCTTTCTTTTTAAGCTACACTCTTTTATGTCATTTATTTTAAGCTCATATTTCTTATTATTGGGATGTTATTTTATATTACTCATACTGTAATTTTTATTTTCATGTGATTAGAGACCCTATTCTCTATCATCAATCCATTTTGGAAGTTTTGAGTGGCGTCGTTAGGCTGCCGATCTTTCGTAAGAGATCTAACCTCTATCTTTATTTTTAAGTACTCTCCTTTATGTCACTTATTTTAGGCTCCTCTTTGTAATGTTGGGGGATGTTCTTTTATATTCCCATTTCTGTACATTTTATTTTAATGTGATGAGATACCCTATTTGATCTCATTAATCCATATTCGGAAGTTTTATGTGGCGCCGTTAGGCTGCCGAGTTTTCGTAAAGGATTTTTCATCTCACTTTTATTCCCGTGAGATATATGCTACATTTACCACAATTTCCTTTGAGTGGTTCATGTACTGACCACTATTACACTCCATTTTTAATATAATTCCATTTATGGGTATTTACATATTCATTGTATGACACTTCTTCAATGGGGTGTACTTTTCGAAAGTTACCCAAGTCGGTAAGGGAACCTTTCACCCTCCTCTTTTTAAAAGACTTCGTTTGTTATGTCTTTTAATTCACATACTATTATGTTGGGATATGTTCTTCTATATCCTGATTGATGTAAATTTTAGGTCCAAGTGATGAGATTCCCTTTATATATCTCATCAAACCTTTATGTAAAATTTTATGTGACGCCGTTAGGCTGTCGAATTTTACCAAGGGAACTTCTTAACCCAATTTCGATTTCTTTGGGTTCAACATGTAGTTATTGAATATGTCATCCTTTGAATATGTGTGAATAAACTTTGATTGTTTTACACTTAATATCCACTTATATTGGGTGTATTTATATTTTTCACACATAATTATGAGATTGATTTATCCTTAATTTAAGGATACCTTATTTATAATGGATTTCATCTCATTTTACATTTCTTTTGAGACTTCATTGTTGTTATGCACCAATTCACTCTTATATGGTGTGTATACTGTCCTTTGACATATTATATCATGAATCCTTTTATTCTCATGATATTATAATGTTCGGATTAAATGTTATTCCGCTATTATTTTTATCCAAGAGTCTCTCATTTTGTTAAAAACACTTTAACAAAAAAATCATTTTAAATGTTTTAAAGATTTATTATTCTAAATATTTACCTTTAATGTCCATGTTTTCAAAATGGTTTTCAGTATTTATTTATATGAACTTTAATGTTTTAAATTTATAATTCCATTAAAAGTTTCAAAGTGGTATGGGACACTTTGATTCAAAAATCTCTTTTAAATGGTTTTTCAAAATGGATTGATTAATTCAATATCTGGGAATTATTTATTGTGATTGCAAATGAAATATTGTTATTGAAATGTTTATATTTTCCATATTTTATGTGTAATAATGGTACTTGGACATTATGATGGGAGGTGCCGTGAATACCAGGACGGGTGGTTACGTTATAACCTCCAATGCATTGGGTATGGAAGTCGGTCGTATGGCTATTCCATTAAGTATGTATGGAAATTGGCCGTTTGGCTATTCCATTAAGTGATATGTGTGGGAGTAGACCATATGGTTATTCCAATTAAGTATGTTTATGTCCCAAGTTACCTTTATATATGTTATGTGTTCTTTATAAGGGTTTTATGGTAATCCTTTGGTTACAAAAATGTAAGTAATGATATTTTATTAAGTGAAGAGTTTTTACTACTTCATAAAGTTGAAAAGTATTACTTTGATAAAGTATACATGGTTTACTTTTTGTTTTGATAAACTAACAGTTTTTATTCATTGTGTATCCCTTACTAAGTTTTTATGCTCATCCCAAGTTTTTGAAATGTTTTTCACAGGACTTAGCATGGAATAGGGTCAAGGATGGGATCAAGGGAAAGTAATGCTACCTAAAACATGAAACTAGACATGTTTCTTTATAAGAGTTTTTATTTTATGGAAATTTAGTAGAAGATACTACTTTGTAATATTTTGAGATGTAATACTTATGTCCTATTTCTCTAAAACTCTAAACCTGAAATGATCCTTAATGTAAATTATTCATTTAATTCAATATTATGTAAGGTTTAAGGCTGGGGCCTTATAGTTGGTATCAAAGGTCGGTTTAGATAACTTTAGAGGTTAGGGTATTCTTTAAGCATAAGTGACATTACCATAATGGTTAGGATTTCAGAAAGAGTACTAGTTTTAGATAAAGTAAATGAGTAAGTGTATCTTAGTGTTTACCTTCCTCATTAGTACATGATGGTTTTGTTGATATACTCACACTGACATTTCTGTTTTTAGTGAATGGATGGATCTAGTAGGCACCAAAGAGACAATAGGTTTGAAGGAAACTGTGGTGGTTCTATGAATAAGATACTAGATAAAAAGGGGGATTCAATGAGGAAACTCGTGGTTGTTCTAAACCAACTATCAAGGAGTCATGATCAACCACTTGAACCTTGGTATGATCTTTATTGCATCATGTATGAGATGACCAATCCATGCGGAAGTTCAGGTAATAATTATAAAGGTAACCATGAGAGTTTATATGATCCTTATTTTTGAGGTAATTATGGGTTATTATATGATATGCTGGAAAATGAAAGGCATGAGATAAACTTGAGGTTAAAATATGTTATGATCATTTTTGATGATTTTATCTTTTTTTGGGGAATTATTTAAGAATTATATAGTTTTGGAAAAAGGACAACATGCAGACCGTGTGACAACCCGTCGCGTCAGACAAAGCTGTGGGAATTGAACCCACAACCAAAGTGCGACTGATATTTATCGCCTACCACTGGACTACGTGAAGTCCCTGGTTAGTTTGACCGATTCTTTTTAGTTATATGATTTGATGAATTAATAGTAAGTTTATTTTGGGTTATTTATAAAAATTATTAAACTTTCATCGAGGATATGTGATTAGGTTAATTACTTTTCAATACGAGACTTTAGAAGCAACTGATGTTGTTTGGAGATAAATGTTACGATTTAACTTGGAAGACTATGTGACTAAATCCATCAAATATTTGGGATTAAATCTTAGTTTGGTTTACTTTGAAGAATTTTATGGACAAATTGTTTATCTAATGGTCTTCGTTGAACTTTGGGTTTTGTTGGACAAATTTTGGAGATTAAGCATAGATCTTCTTTTTAAAGGGTTATCCTTTTCTGGATTATCTGATCTTGTAGTAACATTTTTGGTTTTAGTTTTGGTTAAGGTTTGAAGACATGGGAATTGTATAGTTCTCTTTTGTGGATTAGGTGATTCTCTAGAAGTTTATTATAGTACTCTTAATGCGAACAAGTCTCCCTAAATACTCGTCTTTTGGAAAAAAATATGAGTTTGATTAAGGAATCTAGTAAAAGTTGAAAGTCAACATGATAAGAGATTATGTTTCCTTATGAATAAATTCCTCAATAAAAATTAACTTAAAACAAAAATGTTGTCTATTATCTTTTCCTACTGGGGAATCGAATACCGTTTAACCCATCACAAGTTTGTGATTTTCTCATTGTTAACTTTCTCCTAGACATGTTTACTATCACTCTCCCTCAAGAACATGACCCTATGTTTTCTCCTCCATGTCCATGTTTTTATACTTGTAATCCTAGTATGGGTTAACTTGGGTGACCTTTGTACTTATCTTTCTTTATTTTAAAGTGATTGTTTTACCGACTCTTCTTCCGATGTGGGACTTTCAAGGATGTTTCCAAGCCCAATTTTAAAATTGCGAGGACGCAATTCCCAAAAGGGGGGAAGGATGTAACACCACAGGTAAATAAATAATATGACATCTTTATATTTATCCATATTTGTGAATCAAATATTAATATTACTTTAAAGGGGATGCTATGCTCGATGGTGTACCCAATACGCAACAACGAGTTTCTTGGGAATCTTACATTGCACTCTAATAATAAAATAATATTATTTTAAATGGTAGTTAACATGTAGCCGTTGTAATGGAGGGAATGGATAGAAATAACTAAAATATGATTATATATATTTTTAAATGTTTTTACATTTATCCAATAAAGGATAGAGGCTTAAAATATGGAAAGAATTCAATTTTAGGCGTATATGCCCTAGTTTTCACTAAAGGTTAACTTATCACCTTTTGATGTTGAACCATCATTAAATATAGTGTTGTTCACTCTTAAACATTTTTTTGGACCAAATAAAACTCTTATTAAGAATCGATACATCAAAATTTACTTTGTGTAAATTTTTGGTATCTTTCTGATAAAGTTCATTTTTTTAATGAATAGTGTAAAATGTTGTATTTTAATTCAAAACCTCTTTTTAATATAATTTATTTATATTATTAGAATATCTTTTGAATTGGTTTTAAAGTGAAATTAGAATATATTTTTACCATTAAATCCAGTAATGGTCGTTGAAATTAATTTCACTTTGAAAATAGACTTAAACCAGTGTCAATCTTTTGATACTTATTGTTTCATAAAAACATGCTATTTGCTCTGACAGCGGGAATTAATTATTAAATTAATTAATGTGACTTATATGTTTTGAATTTTGTAAAATATACTTCATTTTTGAATTCGGAATATCAAATTTAGCTGAGGGTGAATTTTTGGGATTTTTCTGAAAAACTTCAATTTTTGATGAATAGTGAAACCACTAAGTTGTACTTATAAAAGCTAATTTTTTGTTTAAATGAAATTTTACCACTTCTGTGTTTTGAATTTCAAAAATCCGACATACATGGTTGTCATTAAGAAGTAAAATGTGGTTCAATGTGATAAAAATAATTTTTTGGTGAATAGTAACTTATTAAGTTTTTAATCGTGATTAGTGGTAATTAGTGTAGTTTAAGGTAAAAATAATGCATTAATAATATAAAATGACCTAGACACATGTCTTAACCTCATTGGTTGTGTCATGGACGACCAATACAAGCCATGGGTCAACTTGGGGACCCCATGGAGCCACTTTAGTTGGGAAATGACATAAATAACTTTTTATTTAATGTAAAAGTAAAAATGACACAAACATGATATGTTTTACTAAAACACTTTTTAAGTGAGGTTATACAAGTAAGATTTTTTATTATAAATAGTCATTGGAAAGATAAAAAGATTTCCTACATCATAGTAGTTTTTTAATAATTTTTATACATTATATAAATTAAATTATTTATGACATCATAATGATGCAGCGATGACATCATTATCTGAAGATTTAAATAAAATGAGAAGATAATGTAAAATCTATGACCTACAAATGTCAAAAACATATTGTATGGGTGTATTGCGAACCCTTATCACCTTATCCACGAATTAGTTCAATGTGGGACCTTTTAAAACTGAAACACATTTTCAAATAAAGTAATATTTCTTACTTTCCAAAAGTGCCCCTCCTCTTCTCTTATAAAAGGCCCCCACCTCTACCTCATTTCACACACTCCTCAAACTTTTGGCTCGGCCAAACACTGCCCATTTACTCTCTCCACATCCCTCTCCTCATCCTAGAGGATTCCCTTTGGGCAGAATCCTTTCAAAGGAAGCCTTTAGGCTCAAATCAAAAGGAGTTACACTTTTAAAGGTAATTCATTCTCTCATGTTCATTTGTTTTATTTTGCTTCTCCAACCCCATAAACTCTTTTTATTTACTTCTTTTGTAACAACAACAGTATCTTAAATATACTAGGATGTTTTTATAAGATTTATTAGAGCTACACTCTCACAAAACTAAATCAAATGGTTAAAGAACATACGGTTTCTGTGGATGGCAAAATTCTGCCTCCCGAAACGATGATTGTTCAATACTCATTTAACACCTTAAAAGGTGGCCATTATGATGTCACTATTTTTATATATAATATACAATATGTTTATTTTTTCCTTATGATTCTGTTTTTTTCATTTTGGGCATACCTTTATGGTTTCCATTATGGGTAAACGCGATATCTTCATTTAAGGAAGTGCGGACTACCGCCCCCTAAAAGTGATTTGATTCGTTAAATACCATATGTGGGACGTATAAAGGATGGAACTATGATATTATATATGATATTAAACTGGAATTATAATATTCCTTTATATCATTATTATTCCATTCTATAAAATACGAAATAGAAATGAAAGTAGCGTTCATGCGTACGTACGACTTACCGTCTCCATGAACGGTGCATTTCATTTCTTACCTCTAAATGATTATGTAATGTTATAAATGCATGGATGTACTGGATATATATGACATATATGATATCTACATCATGAATACAATTCTCTATATAATAAAAATTTGGCCACACGAACAACATGTAATTGTAAGAAGTCCATTTTCGACTTAAGAACCAAATATCGACAAAACAAACATTATTAACTTAAATGGTTACATAATGTTTATAACATAGAAATAAGTGATGTAAAAGGAATAATGAACTTTAAAAAGGTTTTTAATCAAGTAGAAATTAACTCAAGTTTATTATTCAGGAGATTAAAGAACGATCGAGTCAGGTCAGACCCGAGGTAAGGGATCCTACAACTCTGTTTCTTTTTTAGTACACTCTTTTATGTCATTTCTTTTAAGCTCATCATTCTTATGATTGGGATGTTCTTTTATATTAATCCTACTATAATTTTTATGTTCATGTGATGAGAGACCCTATTCTCTATCATCAATCCATTTTGGAAGTTTTGAGTGGCGCCGTTAGGCTGCCGAACTTTCGTAAGAGATCTAACCTCTCTCTTTCTTTTTAAGTACTCTCCTTTATGTCACTTCTTTTAGGCTCCTCTTTGTAATGTTGGGGGATGTTCTTTTATATTCCTATTTCTGTACATTTTATTGTAATGTGATGAGATACCCTATTTTATCTCATCAATCCATATTCGGAAGTTTTATGTGGCGCCGTTAGGCTGCCGAGTTTTCGTAAAGGATTTTTCATCTCACTTTTATTCCCGTGAGATTTATGCTACATTTGCCACAATTTCCTTTGAGTGGTTCATGTACTGACCACTATTACACTCAATTTTTAATATAATTCCATTTATGGGTATTTACATATTCATTGTATGACACTTCTTCAATGGGGTGTACTTTTCGAAAGTTACCCAAGTCGGTAAGGGAACCTTTCACCCTCCTCTTTTTAAAAGACTTCGTTTGTTATGTCTTTTAATTCACATACTATTATGTTGGGATATGTTCTTCTATATCCTGATCGATGTAAATTTTATGTCCAATTGTTGAGATTCCCTTTATCTCTCTCATCAACCCTTTATGTAAAATTTTATGTGACGCCGTTAGGCTGTCGAATTTTACCAAGGGAACTTCTTAACCCAATTTCGATTTCTTTGGGTTCAACATGTAGTTATTGAATATGTCATCCTTTGAATATGTGTGAATAACCTTTGATTGTTTTACACTTAATATCCACTTATATTGGGTGTATTTATATTTTTCACGCATAATTATGAGATTGATTTATCCTTAATTTAAGGATACCTTCTTTATAATGGATGTCATCTCATTTTACATTTCTTTTGAGACTTCATTGTTGTTATGAAACAATTCATTCATATATGGTGTGTATACTGTCCTTTGAAATATTATATCATGAATCCTTTTATACTCATGATATTATAAAGTTCGGATTAAATGTTATTCCGCTATTATTTTTATCCAAGAGTCTCTCATTTTGTTAAAAACTCTTTAACAAAAATATCATTTTAAATGTTTTAAATATTTATTATTCTAAATATTTACCTTTAATGTCCACGTTTTCAAAATGGTTTTCAGTATTTATTTATATGAACATTAATGTTTTAAATTTATAATTCCATTAAAAGTTTCAAAGTGGTATGGGACACTTTGATTCAAAAATCTCTTTTAAATGGTTTTTCAAAATGGATTGATTAATTCAATATCTGGGAATTATTTATTGTGATTGCAAATGAAAAATTGTTATTGAAATGTTTATATTTTCCATATTTTATGTGTAATTATTGTACTTGGACATTATGACGGGTGGTGCCGTGATTACCAGGACGGGTGGTTACGTTATAACCTCCAATGCATTGGGTATGGAAGTCGACCGTATGGCTATTCCATTAAGTATGTATGGAAATTGGCCGTATGGCTATTCCATTAAGTGATATGTGTGGGAGGCGACTGTATGGTTATTCCACTTAAGTATGTTTATGTCCCAAGTTACCTTTATATATGTTATGTGTTCTTTATAAGGGTTTTATGGTAATCCTTTGGTTACAAAAATGTAAGTAATGATATTTTATTCAGTGAAGAGTTTTTACTACTTCATAAAGGTGAAAAGTATTACTTTGATAAAGTATACATGGTTTACTTTTTGTTTTGATAAACTAACAGTTTTTATTCATTGTGTATCCCTTACTGAGTTTTTATGCTCATCCCACATTTTTGAAATGTTTTTCACAGGACTTAGCGTGGAATAGGGTCAAGGATGGGATCAAGGGAAAGTCATTCTACCTAAAACATGAAACTAGACATGTTTCTTTATAAGAGTTTTTATTTTATGGAAATTTAGTAGAAGAGACTACTTTGTAATATTTTGAGATGAAATAGTTATGTCCTATTTCTCTAAAACTCTAAACCTGAAAAGATCCTCAATGTGAATTATTCATTTAATTCAATATTAAGTAAGGTTTAAGGCTGGGGCCTTATAGTTGGTATCAAAGGTCCGTTTAGATAACTTTAGAGGTTAGGGTATTCTTTAAGCATAAGTGACATTTCCATAATGGTTAGGATTTCAGAAAGAGTACTAGTTTTAGATAAAGTAAACGAGTAAGTGTATCTTAGTGTTTACCTTCCTCATTAGTACATGATGGTTTTGTTGATATACTCACACTGACATTTCTATTTTTAGTGAATGGATGGATCTAGTAGGCACCAAAGAGACAATAGGTTTGAAGGAAACTGTGGTGGTTCTATGAATAAGATACTAGATAAAAAGGGGGATTCAATGAGGAAACTCGTGGTTGTTCTAAACCAACTATCAAGGAGTCATGATCAACCAATTGAACCTTGGTATGATCTTTATTGCATCACGTATAAGATGACCAATCCATGTGGAAGTTCAGGTAATAATTATAAAGGTAACCATGAGAGTTTATATGATCCTTATTTTTGAGGTAATTATGGGTTATTATATGATATGCTGGAAAATGAAAGGCATGAGATAAACTTGAGGTTAAAATATGTTATGATCATTTTTGATGATTTTATCTCTTTTTGGGGAATGATTTAAGAATTATATAGTTTTGGAAAAAGGACAACATGCAGACCGTGTGACAACCCGTCGTGTCGGACAAAGCTGTGGGAATTGAACCCACAACCAAAGTGCGACTGATATTTATCGCCTACCACTGGACAACGTGAAGTCCCTGGTTAGTTTGACCGATTCATTATAGTTATATGATTTTATGAATTAATAGTAAGTTTATTTTGGGTTATTTATGAAAATTATTAACCTATCATCGAGGATATGTGATTAGGTTAATTACTTTTCAATACGAGACTTTAGGAGCAACTGATGTTGTTTGGAGATAAATGTTACGATTTAACTTGGAAGACTATGTGACTAAATCCTTCAAATATTTGGGTTTAAATCTTAGTTTGGTATACTTTGAAGAATTTTAAGGACAAATTGTTTATCTAATGGTCTTCGTTGAACTTTGGGTTTTGTTGGACAAATTTTGGAGATTAAGCATAGATCTTCTTTTTAAAGGGTTATCCTTTTCTGGATTATCTGATCTTGTAGTAACATTTTTGGTTTTAGTTTTGGTTAAGGTTTGAAGACATGGGAATTGTATAGTTCTCTTTTGTGGATTAGGTGATTCTCTAAAAGTTGATTATAGTACTCTTAATGCGAACAAGTCTCCCTAAATACTCGTCTTTTGGAAAAAAATATGAGTTTGATTAAGGAATCTAGTAAAAGTTGAATATCAACATGATAAGTGATTATGTTTCCTTATGAATAAATTCCTCAATAAAAATTAACTTAAAACAAAAATGTTGTCTATTATCTTTTCCTACTGGGGAATCGAATACCGTTTAACCCATCACAAGTTTGTGATTTTCTCATTGTTAACTTTCTCCTAGACATGTTTACTATCACTCTCCCTCAAGAACATGACCCTATGTTTTCTCCTCCATGTCCATGTTTTTATACTTGGAATCCTAGAATGGGTTAACTCGGGTGACCTTTGAACTTATCTTCCTTTATTTTAAAGTGATTGTTTTACCGACTCTTCTTCCGATGTGGGACTTTCAAGGATGTTTCCAAGCCCAATTTTAAAATTGCGAGGACGCAATTCCCAAAAGGGGGGAAGGATGTAACACCCCAGGTAAATAAATAATATGACATCTTTATATTTATCCATATTTGTGAATCAAATGTTAATATTACTTTAAAGGGGATTCTATGCTCGATGGTGTACCCAATACGCAACAACAAGTTTCTTGGGAATCTTACATTGCACTCTAATAATAAAATAATATTATTTTAAATGGTAGTTAACATGTAGCCGTTGTAATGGAGGGAATGGATATAAATAACTAAAATATGATTATATATGTTTTTAATTTTTTTTACATTTATCCAATAAAGGATAGAGGCTTAAAATACGGAAAGAATTCAATTTTAGGCGTATATGCCCTAGTTTTCACTAAAGGTTCACTTATCACCTTTTGATGTTGAACCATCATTAAATATAGTGTTGTTCACTCTTAAACATTTTTTTGGACCAAATAAAACTCTTATTAAGAATCGGGACATCAAAATTTACTTTGTGTAAATTTTTGGTATCTTTCTGATAAAGTTCATTTTTTTAATGAATAGTGTAAAATGTTGTATTTTAATTCAAAACCTCTTTTTAATATAATTTATTTATATTATTAGATTATCTTTTGAATTGGTTTTAAAGTGAAATTAGAATATATTTTTACCATTAAATCCAGTAGTGGTCGTTGGAATTAATTTTACTTTGAAAATAGACTTAAACAAGTGTCAATCTTTTGATACTTATTGTTTCCTAAAAACACGCTATTTGCTCTGACAGCGGGAATTAATTATTAAATTAATTAATGTGACTTATATGTTTTGAATTTTGTAAAATAGACTTCATTTTTGAATTCGGAATATCAAATATATCTTAGGGTGAATTTTTGGGATTTTTCTGAAAAACTTCAATTTTTGATGAATAGTGAAACCACTAAGTTGTACTTATAAAAGCTAATTTTTCGTTTAAATGAAATTTTACCACTTCTGTGTTTTTAATTTCAAAAATCCGACATACATGGTTGTCATTAATAAGTAAAATGTGGTTCAATGTGATAAAAATAATTTTTTGGTGAATAGTAACTTATTAAGTTTTTAATCGTGATTAGTGGTAATTAGTGTACTTTAAGGTAAAAATAATGCTTTAATAATATAAAATGACCTAGAAACATGTATTAACCTCATTGGTTGTGTCATGGCCGACCAAGACAAGCCATGGGTCAACTTGGGGACCCCATGGAGCCACTTTAGTTGGGAAATGACATAAATAACTTTTTATTTAATGTAAAAGTAAAAATGACACAAACATGATATGTTTTACTAGAACACTTTTTAAGTGGGGTTATACAAGTCATATTTTTTATTATAAATAGTAATTGGATATATAAAAAGATTTCCTACATCATAGTAGTTTTTTTATAATTTTTAGACATTATATAAATTAAATTATTTATGACATCATAATGATGCAGCGATGACATCATTATCTGACGATTTAAATAAAATGAGAAGATAATGTAAAATCTATGACCTACACATGTGAAAACCTTATTGGATGGGTGAATTTAGAACCCTTATCACTTTATCCACGAATTATATCAATGTGGTACCTTTTAAAACCGAAACACATTTTCAAATAAAGTAATATTTCTTACTTTCCAAAAGTGCCCCTCCTCTCCTATTATAAAAGGCCCCCACCTCTACCTCATTTCACACACTCCTCAAACTTTTGGCTCGGCCAACCCCTGCCCATTTACTCTCTCCACATCCCTCTCCTCATCCTAGAGGATTCCCTTTGGGCAGAATCCTTTCAGAGGAAGCCTTTAGGCTCAAATAAAAAGGATTTACACTTTTAAAGGTAATTCATTCTCTCATGTTAATTTGTTTTATTTTGCTTCTCCAACCCCATAAAATCTTTTTATTTACTTCTTTTGTAACAACAGCAGTATCTTAAATATACTAGGATGTTGTTATAAGATTTATTCGAGCTACACTCTCACACAACTACATCAAATGATTAAAAAACATACGGTTTCCGTGGATGGAGAAATTCTGCCTCCCGAAACGATGATTGTTCAATACTCATTTAACACCTTAAAAGGTGGCCATTATGATGTCACTATTTTTATATATAATATAAAATATGTTTATGTTTTCCTTATGCTTCTGTTTTTTTTATTTTGGGCATACCTTTATGGTTTCCATTATGGGTAAACGCGATATCTTCATTTAAGGAAGTGCGGACTACCGCCCCCTAAAAGTGATTTGATTCGTTAAGTACCATATGTGGGACGTATAAAGGATGGAACTATGATATTATATACGATATTATACTGGAATTATAATATAACTTTATATCATTATTATTCCATTCTATAAAATACGAAATAGAAATGAAAGTAGCGTTCATGCGTACGTACGGCTTACCGTCTCCAAGAACGGTGCATTTCATTTCTTACCTCTAAATGATTATGTAATGTTATAAATTCATGGATGTACTGGATATATATGACATATATGATATCTACATCATGAATACAATTCTGGATATAATAAAAATTTGGCCACAGGAACAACATGTAATTGTAAGAAGTCCATTTTCGACTTAAGAACCAAATATCGACAAAACAAACATTATTAACTTAAATGGTTACATAATGTTTATAACATGGAAATAAGTGATGTAGAAGGAATAATGAACTTTAAAAAGGTTCTTAATCAAGTAGAAATTAACTCAAGTTTATTATTCAGGAGATTAAAGAATGATCGAGTCAAGTCGGACCCGAGGTAAGGGATCCTACAACTCTCTTTCTTTTTTAGTACACTCTTTTATGTCATTTCTTTTAAGCTCATCTTTCTTATGATTGGGATGTTATTTTATATTACTCCTACTATAATTTTTATGTTCATGTGATGAGAGGCCCTATTCTCTATCATCAATCCATTTTGGAAGTTTTGAGTGGCGCCGTTAGGCTGCCGAACTTTCGTAAGAGATCTAACCTCTCTCTTTCTTTTTAAGTACTCTCCTTTATGTCACTTCTTTTAGGATCCTATTTGTAATGTTGGGGGATGTTCTTTTATATTCCTCTTTATTTACATTTTATTGTAATGTGATGAGATACCCTATTTGATCTCATCAATCCATATTCAGAAGTTTTATGTGGCGCCGTTAGGCTGCCGAGTTTTCGTAAAGGATTTTTCATCTCACTTTTATTCCCGTGAGATTTATGCGACATTTACCACCTTTTCCTTTGAGTGGTTCATGTACTGACCACAATTACACTCCATTTGTAATATAATTACATTTATGGGTATTTACATATTCATTGTATGACACTTCTTCAATGGGGTGTACTTTTCGAAAGTTACCCAAGTCGGTAAGGGAACCTTTCACCCTCTTCTTTTTAAAAGACTTCGTTTGTTATGTCTTTTAATTCACATACTATTATGTTGGGATATGTTTTTCTATATCCTGATTGATGTAAATTTTATGTCCAAGTGATGAGATTCCCTTTATCTCTCTCATCAACCCTTTATGTAAAATCTTATGTGACGTCGTTAGGCTGTCGAATTTTACCAAGGGAACTTCTTAACCCAATTTCGATTTCTTTGGGTTCAACATGTAGTTATTGAATATGTCATCCTTTGAATATTTGTGAATAACCTTTGATTGTTTTACACTTAATATCCACTTATATTGGGTGTATTTATATTTTTCACACATAATTATGAGATTTATTTATCCTTAATTTAAGGATACCTTCTTTATAATGGATTTCATCTCATTTTACATTTCTTTTGAGACTTCATTGTTGTTATGCACCAATTCACTCTTATATGGTGTGTATACTGTCCTTTGACAGATTATATCATGAATCCTTTTATTCTCATGATATTATAAATTTCGGATTAAATGTTATTCCGCTATTATTTTTATCCAAGAGTCTCTCAATTTGTTAAAAAATCTTTAACAAAAATATCATTTTAAATGTTTTAAAGATTTATTATTCTAAATCTTTACCTTTAATGTCCATGTTTTCAAAATGGTTTTCAGTATTTATTTATATGAACATTAATGTTTTAAATTTATAATTCCATTAAAAGTTTCAAAGTGGTATGGGACACTTTGATTCAAAAATCTCTTTTAAATGGTTTTTCAAAATGGATTGATTAATTCAATATCTGGGAATTATTTATTGTGATTGAAAATGAAATATTGTTATTGAAATGTTTATATTTTCCATATTTTATGTGTAATAATGGTACTTGGACATTATGACGGGTGGTGCCGTGAATACCAGGACGGGTGGTTACGTTATAACCTCCAATGCATTGGGTATGGAAGTCGGCCGTATGGCTATTCCATTAAGTATGTATGGAAATTGGACGTATGGCTATTCCATTAAGTGATATGTGTGGGAGTCGACCGTATGGTTATTCCACTTAAGTATGTTTATGTCCCAAGTTACCTTTATATATGTTATGTGTTCTTTATAAGGGTTTTATGGTAATCCTTTGGTTAAAAAAATGTAAGTAATGATATTTTATTCAGTGAATAGTTTTTACTACTTCATAAAGGTGAAAAATATTACTTTGATAAAGTATACATGGTTTACTTTTTGTTTTGATAAACTAACAGTTTTTATTCATTGTGTATCCCTTACTGAGTTTTTATGCTCATCCCAAGTTTTTTAAATGTTTTTCACAGGACTTAGCGTGGAATAGGGTCAAGGATGGGATCAAGGGAAAGTCATGCTACCTAAAACATGAAACTAGACATGTTTCTTTTTAAGAGTTTTTATTTTATGGAAATTTAGTAGAAGAGACTACTTTGTAATATTTTGAGATGTAATAGTTATGTCCTATTTCTCTAAAACTCTAAACCTGAAAAGATCCTCAATGTGAATTATTCATTTAATTCAATATTAAGTAAGGTTTAAGGCTGGGGCCTTATAAAATAGAGATAGAATGTTAATAAAATCCATTTAACTTTTCCATTCACTTTGAATAAAATGAAACCCCGCCTTATTCCACTAACATTCGTGTGATATAATTTTTTATACAATGAGTGGAATTGAAGGTGAAGAATGATATAAATTGGTGGAACATTAAATAGAGTAAATTTTTTAAATAGTTGATCAAAAATTTAATTGGTTCCCAATATTAAGTAATATCACCTTATTGAGGATGTTTTCAAATCTAGTTAGCCTCATAATCATAATATGATGAAATAGTTATCCTTAATGAAGGTCAATCACACTATTAAATCTGGATAGTACCATGAAAAATTCTATTTTGGTGTATTCAAAAAATTTATATAATTGAAATCCATATTTTAGTTATATCAACCTAAATTTAGATAATGTAGGGTGTCACATTGATATTAAGGGAAGTGAAGAAGAAGGGAGAAAATTATAGAATTATAATTCCATGAAAATATTAATATTGTGGAAATTTATTTATGTTGTTTCATTGAAAATGTAGGTTTTCATAAACTCCAATCCATTGTTATAAATAAATTGATCATAACATTAATGGGTGATTTATTTATTCAATGCAATCAATTTTTATACTTGAAGAAAAATTGAATACTGTTTTCAGAAGTTTAAAACCTATCAATTTTACAAGATTTTTTTGACCTACATGTTCATGTTAATTTATGGAATTAGGATAATATATATGATTAAAAATTATTATAATAATTGGTGTTAATAAAATATATTTTCCTAATTGTTTATGACATATTCTTATAATGGTAATTATTGTCTCATCAAAGTTTTTATAAATATATATTTGATAGTGGAAATGTTTTTTTATATAAATCCCAATAACTTTTCTCAATACTAAGCATTGATTTTTTAAACAAAGATTGTAATGGTTTATGGTTCCATTAATGAGTATAAATCCACTCATAGGTGATTTTAATTTATTATTAAGAAAGGGGAGAGAGTAAAATGAAATGAAATAATGATGAATATGTGTACTAGAAGGGATTAATGTAAGGAATCATGATATAATATGTTGACATATCATTTTATTATGTATGGAAAAAATATAATATCGAATAATTTTTATCTTATTTTTTTTCTTATATATTTTTTATGAATGGGAATTTAATATAAATAATTTTGTGAATGAATATTGGAAACACATATTGTAAGTTTGGTCATGATGTTTTTATAATTTCAAATATGAAAAAGTAATTTTCCAATAATTAATGTATATTTAAATATAATGGAAGTAAATAGTATTTTAAGACTTGGATTCCCTATATAATTATAGTGATATTTTCTATATCTTGGTAAATTAAATCATATAAATACCGAATAACTATTTTTATATTCATAAAATTAAAAGTGAGATTTTTATGATATTTAAATTAATAGATTTAAAGGAGGAAAAATGCTCGACCCTTGTGTTTGGAATGCTATTTTATATTCTAAATGTAATTTAAGAGGTGGGGTAAATCATTTCTATTCTTGTTCATTCATAGAAATGAAACATAAATATATCATAGGGAGACTATAATCTAAGCTCTATAGTTAGCCATAATTTTTAGGTTTATACTTTATTGGTTTTTATATATTTCTAGTGAGACATTTTATTTTCAACGATGGTATGGAATATACTATATAATATTAATTTAATTAAATTATAAATTTTATTAAATTTCTAATACCATTTTATTACTCACATCACAATTTTCACCATATATATTTATGATTCTCCATAAATATCCTCCGTTGACGTGGATTAGGATCTCCTATTATTACATATGATAGTACTTGACGATTGTAGTATTTACATGTATTGTTATCCTAAAATTATTATTCAATGTTTAAATATGCATGTAGATTCTTGGAAAATATAATATATGGAACAAGGTATGGGGTACCAAAAGATACTTATTGAATAAATTAAATGTTTTTAACAGGATTTTACTAGAAGTAGATATTGAGGGAATTGGATGTTAATTATTATTAGATGAGAACACAAAGATAATTGAATTATATAAAAATATTAGAATCATGAATAGATCAATTTTCAGCCTTCATATAGTATGACATTGAGAAAAATATGTCTTTATATATATGACCTCATGACCATATGTTTTTTTGTCATATGTCATGTATATATGAAATTCATATCTTACGACTTGCACATATGAAATTGTAGAATGTGTAAGTATTTATAGAAATATATGAATTATAATGTCTTAAAAATTATCAAATGTATTCCCAAAATAACTCACTGAATTCTATGTGATCATGTTTTAAATAAAAATATAAATTATGAGTGGTTTAGTCTGGGATATTTAAAAATTTATAATATAGAATAAATGATTTCTACAAGGATTATTCCCAAAAACAAGTGGAGGATCCATGATAATTAATATTGAGTAGATGTACATACTTTTATATAGTTCAAACCACATTCATTCATCTTTTATTTTATTTATAGTAATACCATGATTTTTTAATAGAGAAATTGTGATAATTATTATTTTATGAATGCACACATTTCATATATAATTTATAGTTGATACAAATATTTTTTAATTGTCATAGGAGTTTGAAATTCCAATTCATTATTAATTATAATGAATATCTATGAACCAATATAAGAGAATCTAGGTTTTTTGAATTTAAATGATTCATGCTAAGTCAAAAAAATGTATTAACAATGTAATCTGAACAGAGACAATATGAAATAAGAAATAACAATTATTAAAAAATGGATCCTATATTCATATATATATATATATATTAAAAATTTGTTTGAAGAGATGTTTTTAGGGAGATTTTATAAATTTGAAAAATATAGGAAGAGCATTTGGGCTTTAACTGTTGAAAAAATTTGAAATATTATATTGACTTCAACTACATAAATATTTATGTATCAAAGATAGTGGAAGGGATCTCATAGATGTATCTTAAATTAAAATTCCACGTGTTGAAGAAAAGATGAATAACCACTACTGTCTAATATTCACTAAAGAAGAATAATGAGAGGGAATAAGTGATGTATCTTCTATGAAGATAGTAAGGTGAATATTTATGGAATATGTGTAAGATATGGAAAGTATATACTTGTGTCTATGAAGATGGAGATAAGTTTTTTTCTCACTACTGTGTATACAAAATGAAGTATATTTTTTTGTATTATATTGTCAATTTATGAGAATAGGAAGATGAAGATAATGTCACCACATAAACAACATACAAAACTCTAAATTATAGAATGATGTTTTTTATTTTACCCAAAATTTTATCATTATAAAGTATGGGATTAACTTTTGTGTGAGATGAATTGATTCAAATTTGGGAGATAAAAAACAAGAATTTTAACCCTAATCACTACCCATTTATATATCAATTATTTTTACTAATCATTCATGTGATCCTTTGTATTACCACTTAACAAAAATGAAAATCTTGTCATATTAAAATGTAATCCATCAAGTTTATTAAGCCTTTTGTCTAAAAGTGTTAGAATTTTTTTAGAAAGAATGAAAGAGAGAAGTGAGAACCAGATAACCACGCACCATTAAAATAAAATTATTAAAATGTAAAAGTCTTAAAAAATATAATTTGAATTAATAGTCCCCAAATCTGACTAATCCCCCCTCTCAATGAAGAATTCATCCATAACCAGTGCCCTAATAGAAAATTTTAACTTTATCAAGAGTATAATCACAATAAATTTTCAAGGAAATAGTTATCATGGATGGAAGAATATTGTACTTCCCTATATTTCTTTGTTTTATGGTAGGTTGTATATTATAGCCCAATTTTTTATAACATTTTAGAAGGATGGTCCCATAACAAATAAAGATAATAAAAATACCAATTTAGGTGTAAAGGAAATTCATGAATTCTTATGTTCATTATTTTAACGGTGTATACATATGTGATGGGACTCAGAAATACCAAAATTATTTTTGGTAGTCTTGAAAATAATATGAAATGAAATTTTATTGTGAAGTAAAACGAGTTAAATATTTTAAAAGAAAAAAATGTATATTTTATGATATATGGAGAAGAGATAGTTGATGTATTTTGCAGTAGATTGTATGAGATTATTAATAATATAAAGGATTATAAAGAAACTTTTAAAGATTCTGTGAATGTTTTGATATTAGGGAGAAATATATTGAATAGATTTTATGGGAGCGTATAAAATTTATTGATAGATATAAATTGGTTGATTATAAGTTATATGATATTATTGTCTGCTATAAAATGGAAAAATATTATTTCCCTTGATAGATGTAAATAAAATACTATTGGTACATGGAGGGGACATTAATGGTCCTTTTAAATTAATAATAATAATAAATTCTATATGACATTTAGTTGGGGTAATATTGTAGGGAAGTGTTTGAAATAAAATGTATTGGAATTAAAATATTCAACAAAGTATTTTTATAGTAATACATATCACCAATATCCTACGCTACTTAGATGAAATATCAGTACCCACAATAAAAAAACTCATTTAATGTGGATAAAATATATTTATAGAACCTTCCTGTTAAAATACCAAAAATAAAAAACAAATACTAAATTTTTACTAGTGTCCCAAAATATAAAAAACTTTTTCATTGAGTCCCAACTAATATCAACCTTATATTTATTTAGTACTAAAAAGAAAGGGTCCTTCCATAGGATAGATAGTATAACCAATACCTGAATTTCCTTTTCATGGTAAAATTAAATTTTAACTCCTTATAATGAACATAAGATGAATAAATTTATCAATGATGATCTCAATGAAAAATAATTATGTACAGAGAACAGAATATATGAATACTGATCTATTTTTCTGAATATTGTTCACTTCAGCAACAATGAGTGAAATGTTAAAGATACATCATAATATTAATAATGAAACAATATTAAAAGAAGATTTCTTAACTTGTGTATGTTGTATAACATAATTATCTTTCACCACATCCCTTGTTAGTTGTTTATTGAAATATCAATAATTATCATCTATCTTCATCCTTTTATTTTTTTTTGTGCATGATTTTTATAAATCAATCACTTCCATTTGATAGTCATAAATATTTAAAAAGATCTAAGAATTTTGTTATAAATCTATTTTAGATCACATTAATGTATAAAACCATTCAAAAACATTATAGATTATAAATTTCTTATACTAGAATTATCATTATTACAGAATGAAAATTGATATTTTTTATTTCAATGTGATAACCAAAGTTACAGTCACAAAAGATGCTACATCAACAAGTGGGAATCCAAATTTGCAAAATACTACACACAACCAGTTTACAAATTTTATTTTCAAAAACAACACATAACCCAATGCCTCAATTCAGGAGTCTCCCATGTCATCCTAATTCTCTTAATTTTCCATCATCTATTTACATCATTGGTAATCCACCATCTTAGTCACTAATCATCACCAGTTGTCGGAGAGGAAGCTGCTGGGATCTATCAGTGTCAACAATAAGAAGCAACATCATTGTCAAAAACGTACATCTTGTAGTACCACCATTGTTAACAAAAGGACACCATCAGAGCATCCATTTTCTTCTAGGTCACACCTCTTGATACCCCAACCACATATCAAGCCATACCATCCAAATAACTTACCAATATCCAATGCACCAGACCAACCTAGCATGGCAAGAATGAACCAGAGGCCCGAGTAGTGTTTGGAGATAGAAGGCATAATCACAGAGGGATGACCTTGGACAGGACCACAAACCACACTCTTCAGAACCACCATCGGCGTCACACCGAGCATATCCATCCAACCAGAAAATCCAACAGTTAAGGAAAACCAGCGGGAAATCACAACCAAGACGAACGAAACCAGAAATAACAAAAAACCATTGCAAATGCGTAAAAACTCCATCACCAAATGTAGACGTCGACATTGAGGAAGAAAAATAACACCATATGAAAAACCACTAAAAAAATGCAATCAAAGAAACAAAATAATTTATATATGAAAAGACACCACCTTTTCCTCAAATAATACGTTTGAAAAATCATATAAAACATAGAGAAAACATGTCTATAACTTGGGGTATTATTATAGTAACCACCACAAAAACTTATGGAAGACATTCACATTTCACATTCATACATTTCCATAGAGTAAATATAATATCTACTCACGTATTAACCATTATAATAGATATTATAAAAACCTTATAATTATATTTTCACTATATATTAGAATAAAAATAATCACTTATCTCTGTCTTATATACAAGATAACCACATGGTTAACATCCACTTACAATGTAACCAATTCATTAGAAGTTATAATCAACCCACATTTCAGTGGTTTGTAATAAAAGCCACAATTAGTTAATAATGTAACCACCGATACTATGTATATCATGGAAGAAACCATTTTATGTTAACAACATAACAACTTGTAAACATAAAAAATTCTAAATAACTATAACATAGTCATAAATATTTAAATCTTTCATTATCACAACATTCCTAAAAAAATTACCTTTTGATTTTGAATTTTAATATTTTTAAAAAAAATATCAAAAAATAATGGAAAACTTTTATTTGAAAATAACCATTCATATATGTATATTAGTCTTCAATGAATTGTTTATTCATTATAAAAGGAAAAGCATCTCATTCCATATAAGTTAAATCTTTTCATATCTATTTTTGTCGAAACAATCACAATGTGAATCATTTAGAAAATGATAAATTGATTCCATTAAAATTATTTTTAAGAAAAATAATATATGGTTAAAAATTAATTTAATTAATTATATAATAAAAATAAAAATAATTTTCTAAAATAATTTTATAAAATATTGATATAGATAAAAAATATATATTTTTAATGGAATATTTTAAAAATAATTACAAATAATTTCAATTATTTTGAGTTTTATTCATCACATATCTCCTTTATCATACCCAAATTATAAAATAATTTTAGTTTTATACTTGTTTAGAACAATTTTAATGTTTATTATTTTTATTATATATATTATTATCTTTCTATATACAATTAGTTAATAATTTATGTCTATATGAGTTGTTTTGATGATATCTAATACGTAAGCCCAAATATGAATTTCATAATTTAAATATGCTCATAATTTCATCATTAAATCATAAAAAGAATAATAATCATGATATTATTATAGTTGTTATAAATAAAATTATCTTATAATTCCATTCATTAAATATGGTTACAAAAATTGAACGACATTTCAATCATGCAGACGACAGGTCGTATATACGGATGAGTGATGTTTTAATTTTTCAACGATCAATATTGAAAGAATGAAATTATTATTTTATCATTATTGAATGTTTATTGTATAGTTAATATCAAATTATTCATTTTATTATAATTATACATATATCATACATGTGATGTGGGGACAAAAAAATCCACATCACATCGTGAACGTTATAATTGACACGAGCACATGAATAACATTTTAATTTATATGTGCATGGAAATATAAGAAAGTAAATGAAAAATTATCTTTTAATAAAGATTAAAAGTTCATAAATATAATATAGATACATTAATTCCAACATTACAACCAGTATTGAGAGATTGCGATGGAAAACAAATTACATCGGTTCATGGGCTGGTAGTCCAACGTACACAAAAAATGATGAATTATTTTTTATTTTATTAAATTTTTGAGGGATATAAGTCATTAAAATAACATAATATCATATCAATAAATAAATTAAACCATATTTCATATTTTACAATTGTTAAATTATGTTTCTGGAAAGTTGATGATACAAAAAAACTAAAACATACTGACAAAAACTATACATCTCTTTTTGGAAACCTCTTTTTGCAAACATCTTAAGACCACAGATGATGAATAATTATATAAAACAAGACAAATATAATGGATGAAGATATTTTAGGATGATATTTTGGTCAAAAAATTTCCCAATATTTATTAAAGAATGTAAGAGTTACAATTAACACATGAGGTGAATTGATCTTAAACTAGTAGATAATTAAATAAAATAACAAAAATTAATGCTAACATGAGAAAAAAAAATAATGGTATGCGAGCACCAATATCTTGATCTTCACATTAATTTTTTCCAGTTTCTCAACAAGCTTAAAATAATCTTTAAGAAAATACACTATTTAGAGTACATCAATAAAGAATCCTTAAAGGGATTAGTGTCCACATATGAAATTAATTTCTAGAAGATTTGGCTTCATAGAAGTACAATAAAAACATCATGAATTAATCCCTTCAAGATATTTGAGAATAAAAAATACTTTCATGAAATTTATAGCATCTATAAATGAACATAAATAGAAAAAATATACGATGAAGAATTCCAACTGCCTAAAAATTCACTCAAATCATAATGAAAACTCCACCACGTGAACGTAGACCTATCAAATGAAAGAGTTTAAAGAAGTGGAATGATGTAAAAAATAGGTAATTTTACATCTATAAGCTTCAGCTCAGCCTTCATCTACCCAAAATAAATATAGTCCTCTTGAAATATAATTACTCTAAGCAAACCTAATAATTTCATGAGAAAGGGATTAGTGTACAGAATGAGCGGCCAGATTCTGGATCAAAACCAATGTGTAACACCTAAGAAACAACTCCCAAGATGATTGATATTCTAGGAATATTAATTAATATGTCAAATATTAAGAAAATAATTATAATAGGTGCCCGTCATAACCAAAAAATATGTATCCTCTAAGACTACGAGACCACAACATTCAAGGACAAGTTATTGAATTCTGTCGCATTCCTAGAAGGATCTACTAATTCATTAGCGGAGAAAGACCAAATAATTTATAAATAATACTAAATAAGTCACTTGGAAGAGAAAAAACCATTTAAAATTAATTTAGTATAGTTGTTGAATAGTTAAAATGGCATTCCCATGTTATTTCATTAAATTCGAAATTAATATTTCTTTTATATTCATCCAAAATCCTAATGAACATATGATTTGTGATTTCAATGTATTTATCAGAAATATATCAACTTCATAGATCATTAGGTATGTAATAATGTCTTTTTCATCTATCCAAGCATCGACTCATTCTTCACTGAATCATCAATCAAATAATCATCTAAGTAGACAAGATGCTTTTCTCATTCATCTTGTTTATCATCTAATACATAGAAATCAGGTGATCAATCCGAATTTTAATTGATGGAGGTTTAATTTTTTCTTCTTATATGTATCTATGTATCTTGTCATAATTTCTCTCTCTATCTGAGATTTGTCTCTATGCATACCCATTTTTCAAGGATTTGGGGTAATGCGGCCATCAAAATCCACCAATTTTTTCCCAATCCTTGAAAATGATTTTAATAAGGATTCCTCAATTTGATTAGGTTGTTCATTAACCTCTAGTGAAGATTAAATGGAGTAAGAGAAATCACCCTGATCCTTATCTTGTGTATCTTTTTTTAATGAGTTTTTCATGTTCCTCTATAAAGGAGGAAGGATAATCCATAGAGACAAACATTCCCAGTGTTTTTATAGAAATGGTGTGTCACATGATGATTCTTTTCATTGTTTATTATTTGTTCCTTGTTCACATCGGTATTAAGACCATAAGTAGGTACCCAAAAACCATTGGGGACAACCTCATATTTCAGAAAAACATGTTATCCTTTTGTCATCTTTCTTTTTCATCACATGTAACAATCCTGGACTCAGGATATAAAATCCTAGAGTCAAAATTCATTATAAAAAATCCTAGATTAAGGAAAGAATGATAGTAATCAAGTATATTTTCATAGAATGAATCCTAAAAGAATATATAATCACTATTTTTAATTTAGATTTTAGAAGGAGGATCCCGAGAAACATAAACTTCAACATATATTCTAGAAACTGATGCTCTTGAGATGTTCCTCTATACCGAATCCAACATCAATGGACATCTAAAGAGAATGTAAATATTAGATATGGTAGTTTTCTTGAAAAAATGGAGAGCTAGGCTAGGGAAGTTGATCCAAACCAGAAAAATGGGAGACTCAGAGTAGGGGAAGAAATCTATATTCCATTTAGGAAATTTCATAGAACAAGCCCCCAAAATCCAAAATCTTTTCCCCGAGGGTATACAATAGTCATCTAAAAAAGAAATTTAAAAAAAATTAAAAAACTTTATAGCCCGATATGAAAACCTGAAAAAATAATCCCTTCAAGAGTGATTCGTAATAATTTTAATGATTGACTATGTTTAGAAAACACCACAACAAGCACAAATAGTAGATCTGATGTATGAAGGATTACCATATTTGTTGAGAATTAAATTTATGGATGTAAATAGTGACAATTGTTTTTTGGAAAATTCAGTTAGTGACCGTGATATCATTTGCGTGAGGTTGAGTATTTCTAGTGGATCTTCTAGAAATCACAATAGTGACGAATCTCAGAGATGAGGTAGTGTTTTTTGTGTGTTCATCCAGAATCGGTATTATCTTCCACCTTTTCATAGCTATAATTCATTACCAAGGTTGATATTTTTATAGTTATTGGTTGAATTTTTTTTGACCTGTGATGAAAATGGATGAAATGGTTCCCATTTATGAAAGACAGGTGGGTAACTCTTATAATATCAATAAATAATAAATTAGTATAAAATATTATTTTATAAATAATAGATCCAAAAATATTAATTTTTAATATACGATAATTATTGGAAAAAATCCCTTCATCAATTCAAAATAATTTTTTTGACTATATTTCTACCCTTATCTTTTGGATATAACCCCTATTGCACCCTATTAAATCTTAAATTAAAAAATAATTATTTTTAAATTTTGATCATTAATATTCATATTATAAAATGATAAATATAAAATAAATGGAATATTTAAAATATTTTAACCATCCTGTTAGATAATTCCATGAATTTATGATTTATTGGAATTTTATATCATTTAATGAAATATTATTTATTATGAAATATCAATAATTCCTTTTCAGAGAACTATTAATTCTATTGACTTTTAAAATATTAATATAATACTTATAATTTGAACCAAATATTTTATTATATACATTACATGTCATGGTAATCTATGAAACTTGTGGATTAAATTAACTATCACAGATTATATTTATTTTAATATATTTAATATCATTTAATTTATAATTCTAGTTAGTAAGTAATTAATGTGTCATCATTGTGTAAGAATTAAATGTAATTATTTCTTCGCTAAAAATTAAAAATAAATTACAAGGATGAAGAGAAATAAATTAAATGTAAAAAATATATTTATAGTCAGACATATCATCTGTATAATAGCATATTAATAATAATACACTTATTAAAAAACGGTTCTTATATGATCGAATTTTTTGATAAATAAAACAATATAAAGTTCACAACATCATTTAATTAACCATAAAAGGTTATAAATAAAATTATATCATTAAAACAAGTTGACATAATTAAAATATCCAATAATAATTATTAAATACATAGTTTACTCATATGTATATAACTAAAATGCATTTGATGTGTTATTTTGACTTTGATGATGTTACATAAGCTTTGGAAAGACAACTGGATAATCTACTAGTTATATAACTCTAAAATTCCTGTATACCAATAAAAAACTAATAAATTATCATTAATATCCAAATATATGAAGTATTATTATTATTGTCATTAATGGTTTTTGGATAGAAAACATGAATTTTCATATATTATGTTGGCTTTACTTTAACAATGAGAAGCATTCTCATATTTATTTTTGAATAAGTAAAAATCTATTTGTTTTAAATTATTTGTGAATTATATTTATATTGTTTTATCATAATTTATTCTTTACATATGTTTAGTAATTTTTATAATTTTTTCTATCTCATAACATTATAAAAAAAGATTACATATTTTATAAAAATTTATTTTTTTACTTCTCAGTAAAATTATAAATTCTGAAAAAATGTAAAAAAAGAAACCTAAAATAATTTTTGATTTATGAAACAAAAATAAATCCATTTTATGATATAATATTTCTATACTTTACAGAAATTAATTTTAAAATAAGTGTTAAAATATGATAAATTGTTATTAGAGAAAACTATTTTCCTTAAAAAGGCATATTTATCTTTAACTTTGGATTTTATACAAAATTAAATGATGATACTAATTCTAGTAAATCATAACTATTTTATAATAATATTCTATAAGTTAATTATTTTATAGAATTCTTTTAAAATAAAATTTAATGTCTCAAATATTTGAAATAAAAATTCATTTTTTAACAAAAGTAATTATTTTAGCTTTTTAATGGAAAATCATTTTTTTTCTAAACAATTTGAAACTTTCAAAATAAAATAAATTGGTTATGATAATTAAAAAAATATTTTTTTTTGAAAAATAATTATAATTTTAAAAAATTATATAATATTAACTCAAGAAATAATAAAAACCCATTTTTTTGAAGAAAACATATTTTGAAGAATAAAACAATGAGATAAAAAATTTTTGTTATTATTTTTTATGAACATAATAAAAAATTAATATTGATTTGGGCATTTAAATTTATTTAATAAATTATTTATACCAATTAATACCCACTAACATAACATCTTGGTTATAATGGTCACAAATGAATAATATTTAGTTTATTGATTAAGATCGATGTGTGTTATCTTGTACGTTGTCAATCATATTTATTTCATTTAAAATATCACGATGTTTGATATAATTATTACATTGATATTATTATAACACATTAAATTGTGTTCACTAGTAAATATTATTATTTTTAAAACATAAATAAAAACAAAAATTTTAATCCCATATTTTTAAATTAAAATATATAAAATAACAGTGTGAAACTCATTAATCCCAGAAATAATTTCATGAAATTTTCCTACCAGAAAACATCAAATATAGTTGTTAAATTATGCTCATATTTTATAAATTAATTATCGAGTTAAAATAATTTAATGAAAACTAAACATTATTATCATAAAAAAATCACCAAAATCAAGAACCATTTCATGAATACGACATTTGTGTTTACATATAGAATATCTGTATATAATTCTTACTCAATTCAACCATTTATTAAAATAGTTTTTAAAATAATCAATTTATAAAGTAAAATTATGATAATAAAAAAGGTTTTTGTAATGTTTCATCAATATAAAATGTAATACCAGTTGGGAAAGTAGTTTTTTTCTATAATAACACATTTTATAACTATTGGAATTTTATATATTTATTAACTAACATGTAGAAATTCTTTCTACCAATACATTTGAAATAGAGGATCTATCACAGTTACTTTTTAGATACCACTATGAGAAATAATACTGCTAAAAATCCCATTGCATTATACTATTATAACCTATGGGGGTTATACGGTTAACATTCAAGTTTTGGTACTTCTAGTATTCACTATAAATTGGGGAGTAGAACAGATTGAAAAAATATAAATACTAAAGTTTCTATTGGAAGGAGAACTAACAGTCTAAAAATATTGAACCTATAAAATATGAACCTAATTTTAATTGATCAATCTTCCAGCACTAATAATGTGTTACACTACTAGGGTTCTACCACTCGACCAGGGGTTATACCACAACTGTGGAAGAAACTTGGTTAGAATCATAAGTTAGACAGTATATCGCAACACTACTAGAAAAAATAATATGAATTGGGTTTTGAGTAAGTCCATTGACACACATTCACATTGACTATATTAGTATGATGTGATTCTTTATGAAGGTTCTCTGTTTATGTAAAATTGTCATTAAGAAGGATAAGGTTGGTTTAGTATAGAAAACCAGATTCTACTAGATGATAAACCAAAATTATTCCACTTTTCTTTATGGTTAAATAAAAAATGATAAAACCAATACATGAATGGATGAATATTTTGTTGTTCAAAATTAGAGGATAGGACATGTAAGACGACCCGAGGTATGGAATCCATCCTTTTATTACATAAAATGTTAATTGCATTTTACAAAATCGAGGATCTCAAAATATTTTGTTTTTTAGAAATAAGGTACATAATACTTGAAAACATATAACATTATTATAAAAATCATAGAAGTAATATTCATTGGTTCCTCTTATTTACTTTTAATGCATCTCATTACCTAGAGACATACATTAAAGTAAATGGTGAGCATAATGACCAATAAGGGAAAACAAGGGAAACCGTTTAATTGTGATCTTAAGGAATATTTATATGAACTGAAGGAAATACATATAAGAATGATAAAGTGGGACAAAATAATAAAAATATAATTAAATATAGCATTTAAATTTAGATAAACTTTTTATTGAGTCATTAATAATTATATCACCATGATTTATCACTAAGGCGTCATAAAAATTTCCATGGTTATTCACCAAGGTAACGTAAAACATGTCATCTATAGGGAAAACATTATTTAACGAATTAATTGGAGTGCTATGTAGATGAAACCTTATTATGTATTTATTAATGTGTTCCACTTGTATCATTATTAATCATTTAAAAAACAACCCATGGAGAATATAAGAAATGAGTTTAATATCAAAATCATGACAATAAAATATGTGATTAATGATAAGATGTTTATGTCATTATTATCCAGTGAAAAAAGGCTAAAAGGGTTTTATATATTTTAATCCAAGAATAAAATAGGTCATTTTTACATCAAGTTGAATCCTCCAATAAATAATGAGTTCTGGGTATTCACAAAATAAAATAATAAATTTCATGAGAAAAAGAGAAAACTTTTGAGATGAAATATGGCAGCATAATGGGTATTAAACAAGGTTTTAGAAAACATTTAAACTATATTTGAAAAGATATTCCATTAATAAAAAAACAATTAATACAGTAATGGGATAGAATAGAATGGATATTAGAACCTAATTTGTAAATTTGAAATGTATACCAAATAAAATGAAACATGAAATGAAAAGAGAAGATGATAATTCCTTTACCATGAAGAGTGTTTCAATAACTTGAGGGTTGGGACCATAGGGGTTGAGGATACCTTGGGAGGAATCCTAGGGAGTTAAAAATATCAAAGATTTGTGGATTATGAATTGCTAGTCAATGTAAATAGAGAAATGTGTGGGTATTTACAGTGAAATATGATGATTTACTAATTAATTTCCTTGGAAACCAAGGTATTAGAAAATGAAAAACCATAGGCTGGCCCGTGGTATTTTCCCATGGTATTGGACTAATGGGACACCTATTATGATATTTTAATCGATAAGATTCTAGCTAAATTTTATATTAAATATTATATCATTATGATATCCTTTAAAATACTGAAAAAATCAAACTATATTTTTACTACTCACCAAAAAACCAAATATTTTAGAAAATTATCTTAAATTCACCTTTACATAATTTCAAAATACTGATTTAAATTAAATATATTTATGATATCATAATGGTTATCTAAATATGATAATTATAACTTTTAAATATAAAAATACTTATTTATTACAAATAATACATGATATAAGATGCATAATAAAATTTCCAACACTTGAAAAAATAAAATTATTTAACCATTTATATTTAAAAAGTAGCATTTTAATCAAAATATTCCATTAAAATAATTACTATTCATAATAATTTTTTTTATAATAATTATATCATTTATGGTCAATTTATGTTAAAAAAATCAGTTTTTCAAACATGTAATATTTTTATGAAACAATATTCTCAAAAAAGAATTGATGGAATTACAATTTTATTTATATAAAAGGATTACACATTAATTAACTATATACTTGAAAAATAATGACTAATAACTCCTTCAAGTGTATTAAGGGTACTGTTTATGTTGGTGATAGATTCCTGGGGTGTCTCAGATAAAATCTCTTTGGTGGAAATCTCTACTAACTTGAACTTCTCTCATAAGAAATTTCTGTGAAGCCTCATTTGTTTTAGCTCATCTTGGGATTGGTCAAGAGAGAACTATAGAGACACTACCTCCCTCCAATGTACAAATAAATGGAATTAGTTTGAAACCACTCTACTAGATGAGTCTATCAAATCTTCTTTATTTATTAGTTTTCCTTTATCATTTCAACATAGAAATAGTAATTATAACATAATAATTATTAATGAATATAGTTTATAGCTATCATATTAACCAACAAGCATATAATGGTCAAACAATGATGGTCCAATTTCAAAATATACTCACATCATTATCATATATATATATATAGTTTTTATTGTTTAAAACAATTATAGCACACATTTCAAGGAAAAATTTATCATTCAAAATGTTCGAGTCATTATACAAGGTATGATAATGCATGATGTGGATGCATAAAGGTACATTGAAGTTTCCACATCTTATATAGATATAATTCGTGGATCCTAAGGAACATATAAGAGTGCCATGTATTATTATATAAGTAACAAGGGAAATATTAAAAATTCATAATCTAGATGACTATATGAATCAAAATTTAAACATTGCATAAATATAACAATGAATTGAGATAAAATGTTTTATGTAAGGTTATAAATCTATGTAACGGTAACCAATGAAAATAAAGAGACACATAAAGGTAAATAATATATTAAATAAACATTATAAGGGAAAATATAAAATTATATATAGGGTGTATATGTTGAAAATGGTGATGCATACAGTTAAGATGATCACTATATGTGGGTAAAAACAACACTAAATTTTTTATGAAAGTGAAACACTAGATTTTCTTAATGCTAAACTAGGTAGTGTGTAAAGGCATTTAATATATTATAATTCTCATATAAGGGTATAAAGGAGACCAGTATATTAAGAAAAAATTTCTATATGCTTCTTAAAAGTAAGATTCATGTTATACATCCGACATAAGGGTAGTTGATCACACTATATAAGGATAAGTGGAGTTAATATTCCGTATGCATTGGAAAACAAGAGAAAAAATATGTTGTGAAATGTTGAAATTTGAATTATTGTAGAGGTAAATAATTTCATATGTAAGAGTAATGTTTAGATTCTAATACTCACACAAGGGTAACATAAAACATATTACATTTATATAAGTGTAAGGGAATAATTTTAATAAATTAAAAAGAACATATTAAATATATATATATATATAATATGAATAGTAAAAACAAATGATGTAAGATTAAAATAAAATTTTATTCCACACAATTGAATATATTAAAATATAAAATAATTCATAAAATATGTTTTTCAATCATACAAATAAAAATTAAAATAAATTTCTATTAATAATGTGATTTGATATTTAAAAAAATAATAAAAAATCTATAAAAAATAAAATAAATTACCAAAATATCCCTCATTAATATTCTCAACATAATTTAAATTGGAAAACTAAACATTCTATTTATAGACATAAAAAATTATATCCTTTTTATAATTTTATAAAATAATAAAATAATAAATATCTAAACTGAAATATCTTCTTTTAATGAATAAAACCAAAAATATATATATTGATCTCCCCAATAGAAATAAATAAATTATAATAAAATTCATACCAAAAACAATTTAAAAATATATAATTCCATTCATCCTCTTCCAGAAATTTTTTATAACAAGTAGATTACAATATATATTGTTACCTCATTATACAAAAACAGATATATGTGATTTTAAATAAACAAAAAATTAATTTAATATGTTTTATATAATGGAAGAATATAAATCCTTAATGAATAATTAATAAATAAAATATTATGAGTCTCACAAAATATTTTCCAGAAAAAATTAATAGAGAATTTTTTATTATAATGTTTTAAAAGTCTATGTCAACAACAATAATTTAAAAATATTTTATCAAAAAAGATCAACTACAACTACAATTCAAAAACTGAATCAAATTCTATTGTCAATAGACTAAAAATGTGTATGTTTTACACAATCCAAATTGATTTAGAGTTTAAATCAAATATAGAATAATTAGATCATTTAAGAAAATGATTCAATCTATGGAATTTACTATCAATTAATGTACTATATAATAATTTCACCTTTTATAGAATCTAATAAATTTGAGCATAGATTGTCAATATAATGAAATTATGACATCCAAATTTTAAATATTTATCATGATTTTAAATTAAAAAATAAATTAAAATGAATAAATGAAATATATATTTTATTGAAGACCTCTATGAATGAGTTGTCTTCAAAAACATCATGGAATAAAACCAGTACCTGAAAATATTAATCCTATAATTATGTGGTTGTCATTTTTATTAGAAAAAACATCCCAAAAATAACGTGTATGATAAATTTATTAGAACATAATAAAAATACATAATTTAGTTCCAGAAACATAAATCAATTATTGAAAAATAGTTCCAATAAACTAATCAATACAAAAATATGCATACAAAATCTATTTGAAAAATGATTTATATAATATAAAAATGTATATTAATTAATTTAATAAATGAGAGATAACTCTTCTAGAATTCATGCCATTTAGGTGAGTATATAAATATAACTCAATTTATAAGAAATATAAACACATATTAAATATAGATGAAAATAAAATTGTATACAAAACATGATTTAATCTTTCTTACTTCCAAAAAATGTTATGTTAAATTCATAGATACCTAGATAAAAATATCATTATAAACTAAATTAAATTTTATATCCGCATATATACCAATTTATGAAATAATATAAAATATGAATAATGTAAAATAGAAAAATATTTTCCTAGGAATTTTGAATAATATATGTCTAATAATATATATATATATAATAATTTTAGTACCAATGATTTCATGGATTTAGCTGAATTCATTTTATATATTTTGGAAAGACAATCCGATGTAATCCATATATTTTTTGTGCATTACTAAATGTAAATTTTTTGAAAAAATTCTTTTTTATCACCTACTAATTACTTAAATTTCATAATCCAATCATTTTCAAAATTCCATTGAATTATATATTCAAACCATGTTAAACTAGAGAAACTCCCTTTTGAGATTTTAATAAAATTTGGATTTATCATTCTTAGTGAAATATTATTGTATCCAATATCATTTTTGTTATATTGTAATTTTTTTATACATAATTTTATTATATTATTATTTTCTATGAAAATATGTGGATAATTTTAATTCATGATTGGAAAAATTCATTTTATAAATCCAAATTGTTGTTTTTAATGGATTTAAAATTTGTATAGAATTTTTCACTAGAACCAGAATATATATATTTCAAAATATTTTAATTTCATTCTTCAGCCTCTTAGAATCTTTTTTAACTTTTTTAATCCACCCACAACCATCTCCAACCATATTGGATGTCCAATATTTTTTACTTCCAATATAAATTATAGTATATCATATCCTTCTTTTAGTTTATATATATTATAGTCATATTTATTTTTATATTCCTCATTTTGGGAAACATTAATATTTGTATTCCTATATTCCCTTTTCAGATTCTCATTTTCATTGAATTTTTTTATATTTTTAGATTTTAAATATCTATATATTTCTATAGTTTTGATACAATTATTTTGTAATTAATATTTTCATTATGTTTTTTTACCATATAATTCATTGAATCAGAATCCCAAAATGAATCTGAATTAATTTACTTTTCTTCATCAGTTCTAGAATCACGATAAATTTTTTTGGGTCTCATATTGAAAACTGATTTCGGTTCCTATAAACCTATATCTATTTGAATAATTATTTTTATGTATTTTGAATTGTGTACAGAATGAATCAGTTACCTAAATGTATAAAACCATTAAATCAAGGTTACCCATTTCTTATTCACATCCCAATTCACTACATGAATTAAAACAATATGAATAATACAATCTTCCAAAAAATTCATTCTTCTAATTTCACATTTTTTATTTTTACTTATGTTAATTTTTGTGTATAGGAACATCTGTCCCAATGTTACATTTCTTCATTCAACCATAACACAATAGACTTAAAACCTCATAATTATTGTAAATATTTACTTTCGTAAATACATTTTATTTATTTCTTTTAAACTGTTTCTCCAAACCAATGTTTTTAGACTTTTTAAAACCATTATTCTTAATTAATAAATGACTATATCACTGTACTAGAACTCATATTAAAAAGATTACGATGATTCATTTAAAAATAACCTAAAAAGAATACCATTTTTCTTTATATACCCCCATTTCATAATTATGTTCTACTAGTTTTTATAATATAGTAAAGAACCAGTTTGTTGATTTAATATAATAATTATGATTATTTATTTCTTCAATCACCAATTTCTTTGAATTTCATTTTTTAGTAATTATCTCACATCTATTTCAATTATAGCTATAATGTGTTGTGATTCAACAAGATAAATAATTTCACATCTGATACTTGTAAATAATGGATTATCTAGTTCACTATGAAATCTTCCCATATTTTGAAATCATTTTATTTTTATTGAAGCATTACCAATATGGTTATTTTATGCATCTATTTTCCCTAAAGAGAAACTTTTATATTTCTAAAATTTTCATACGAATTATTTTATTCTGAAACATGATTATATTATCTTCAACATATATAATACTAAAAAATATTCTATACTATATATTTAGAGACATAAACTACAAAATGTTATCTTAAAAGTGTATCCTGATTTGATTTAAGTCATTTATATGGTTTCTCCAGGATTTTACATTCATATACACTTAACTACATCAACTATGATTTTATTTAGTCATGTAAAGACACATATCCCCTTATATTATAAAATTTTTTGTTCTAAGGTATCCCCCCATAAATTTAAGTAATTCTTACCATCTGACACAATAGACCTTATTAATACGTCTATTTAGTCTTGAATATAGTTAGTACAGGAAAATATATTTAATGAAACCATAACATTAAGGAAATTCATTTTATACTTAATTTTTAACAAAAGAGAGTAAAACAATTGACTTGGGAGGGGTGAATAGTTACATAAGTATTTTAAATCAAATAATAAATTATTTTCCACTATGGTGTGATGAAAAAATGTTTTCGAGTGATCAGAATATAATAAAATAGAAATGAAACATCAAAGATAGAATTTTCATATTAGTTTATATATCAATGATACTAACATACTCTTCAATGGCCTCATCTTGATTAGAAGATCTATACTGACTAAAATATCTCACTTTTAATGGTTTGATAACATATTTATAGACCAACCATTTATATTTCTTAAAATCACTACAAATAAATTATTTTTTTCAAATAGTTCAACTAATAAATGAAATTATACTAGAGTCAAAACAAATATTAAAATGGAATTTATTTAGGAGTCACAACCCATGGAACAAAAATTTTTGTTTGTAAAATGAAAAATACATGGCTTTCTTTTTATTAAGAAAATTATGAACTGACTCTTTCAAAATAATAGAATATGAATAGATTAAACAATCAAATACTATAAAATAATTACTATCAATAGATAGTAAATGATTTGAAATTAAATGTGGCTCTTTAAATATTTATCTCTTAAAAAATAATGAATGGGACATTGAATTTTATTTAGGGGATAAGAAATGAAAAATCTTTATAGAATATCTCAATACATTTATATGATGTTTCAGTTTATTATCCTAAATCTCATTCCTTGATTGTCACTTATTTAGACTCAACTAATGGTTATCTATCATCCTTATTTTATTCCTATTTTTTGGGAGTTTCCTTAACTCATACATTGCATTCATCATTTATAAATATTTAAAAATATGGAAACAAGTTGTTATCCATTAATTTTTTCACACTCTATCTTGAACATTGAACTTATTAGAACTGATTTAAAAACATTCAAATGTGCATATGAGAATGTTTTTAAAAAATCATTCCCTTCACATGTTCTAAAAATATATAAAATAACGTAGCAAGAAACATAATATAGAATTATTTTTGTACATTTATTGGTAAAGAAAATTTCAATATAGTTCCAAAACTGTACACATATTTTCTAATGTAGTAATTTGTTTAAACTATATTGGATAAATCTAGAGTTTATAGAAATATAAAAAAGTCACAAAAATAATGAATTATTACCCAAATACTTGTGTTTTTAAAATTATTTTTACAAAATATTTAATCAAATAAACTATTTGTATTTTTCACAAAAATAACATTTTATAAATGAAAATAATAATAATAACACTTTTTATATAGTTTCATCACATAAAAAATGGAAAAGATATTTTTTCATGTTATCATGTGACAATAAGACATTTTATAACTAATGGATGTAGTATATATTTAACTGATGGTGGGAAATGATTTCTAATAATACCACTAAAAAAGAAGATATTCTACCTCCATTTATAGGAATATTCTTAGATATATGAAACTGATGTAGCTATTATAATACGATAATATTAGAAAATAATAGATATCTACCATTATTATTGATTTTTGTTACCAATGTCATTCAACTAAATTGGGAGAGTTCAACCTATAGATAAAATTTCCATGATACGAATATTTTTGTAAGAAGTGTTAATAACAGAAGAAGATACTTTTGCCTGAATAAGATTCTACATTTAAGGAACCATCATCTATATATGAATAAGGTGATACCACTAATAGGGTTCTACCTCTAGAATAGGGGAGATGAAACAAGTTAGTGTACATGATCTATCAAGAGATAGTATTACAACCAATGACAGGACAAGGTCCCGCTATAGAAGGGAGACAATACAGTGCCAACGAGCTTGTACCCTAGTGGTAGAAGCTCCTTCTTACCATCCAAAAGTCCCGGGATCAAATCTGGGCAGGGGTGAATTTCCGGGTATTGTAGAAGGGTACTAGAGAAGTACTGTAGTAGTACTGTAGCAGCAGTGGAACTGTAGCAGCGACGACATTGTAGCGGCGGAGGGACTGTAGCATGTACTGTAGCGGCACAGGTATTGTAGCAGTACTGTTCACCGAGGGGTCCTTTGGTCCAAAAAAATGGGCTTTCAAGCCTTGTATTCAAGACCCTTGGCCTTGGGCCTTCGGGCTATGTAATGGGTCACCCTCTACCCAGTCTAAAGAGGTATTTTCATTAAATAATAAATCGAGGCTTCGTCCCCAACCTTTAAAAAAAAGGAGACAATACAATGCTACACTACTATGGTAATTATAAAAACATGGTTTTTATTAAGTGATATAAGATATAATGATTCCTTAAGAATCGTTGTAAAGGAATAGTCTTGTTTTTATAGATCGTGTAAGGGTAATATATGGATTATATGTCCCATGTAATGGTGTGTTGGATTTTAAGATTCAGTATAAGGGTATTTTTAAGATATATAAATCTTGTAAAGGTAAGCATAAAAATATAAACTGTTCTTAAAGGTAACTTATAATTAATATAACACCCATAAGGGTAGGTTATCTCGCATTTTATCGATATTTAATAAATATAATTATGTATATAAAGGTAAATAAGTGATTATATATGTAGAATAAAAGTAAACAAAATATTATATATGATGTGTAAAGGTAAAAAAAAGTTTTTAGAAGGTAGTATCATCTGATACATAAAAATTAAATACACACTATGTATCTTTCAAAAGGTAAATAGAAGACTTTCATAATGATAAACCTAAAAAAACACAAGGGTAACTCACATTATTTAAATCTCAGGTAGGCGCAGAAATAAGACACATAAAGACAAGAAAAATTTTCTACAAGCTATTTAAATTATATCTTCATGTAATATAGTCTACATAAGGGTATGTGAACAATGTATTTATGTGTAAAATGATTTTATATGCACTGTGTATGGTTAAACAACAACAAAAATATTTTACGTAAGTGTATCATCAGAAACTACGTATAGTTAAATATGATCAAGCATATGGGTAAAGATAAATTATAATACTCATTTAATATTATCTTAAAACATACTAGTCTTAATTGATGGTGAGAAAAACTATTGAAAGTGTTTTTTCAATATTAACTATTAAATGTTTTTTCATCGAATAAAAAGAATAAAAAGAATAAATGATAATAAATTAAAATTAAGGTAAATTCAAATAACAATTAATGTAAAAAAATATATTTACTAAATTTTTTTTAATAATAATTAAATAATCCTTTAAAATTTTGCAATAAATATTAGGATTTTCATTTTCTAAAATGATGAAAAAAATTATACTAACAAAACTCAAAACCCTAACGGTGATCAATTATTAAAATTATGATTATAGAGGAAAATCATGTGAAATTCAATGTCTCATTATTAAAAAAATATGTGAAATATTTATATATAAAATGAAATTATTTATTTGGATGAAATTTTTTTGATGATGTGAAAGAAAATACATTGTGTTAAAATTTTCATGAATAATATTCCAAGATATTAAACTTATGTTGTAAGAGTTATGATACATTTGAGGAAAAATAAATCTTATAAGTCCAATATTATGGGAGTAAAATTCTTTCAAAGAATTAGAGGTATATGATCAACTCTCGATAGTGTTTTCTATTCCCACATAATAGGAGGTACAATAATGTATAAAAAATAAAGATGATGTGATGTAGGATATGTTACATTTTACAATGACATTTATTTCAATGATAAATGAATTTTTACTATTGAGATTAAATCCCAAACCATGAAATCCAATTATTTTCTCTTTAAGGATTGGATCAAGATCTATTTTTTTTGTGTAATTCAATATTTTTATAATATGAATTAATTTATTTTTTAATGTTAATTTTTATATCATAATTTACTGAAAATAAAGAGAACTTATCTCTATGTGATAAACAACTAGTGGAAACATGTTTAAAATTTGATAATTTTGTGACTCTTTGATTTCAATATGTAAAAATATTGTTTGGAAGAAAATAAATAACAATATTTTTTAATGATTTATTATAATGATATTTACATAAGATTTGGTGAGAGACTAACCACTACTACAGATTGAAATATATAACATATATAATAAATTTTATAATAGTAACATGGTAAAAAGAATTCAAAAAAGAGAATAAATTAAAACCACTAAGCCACATAAATTAATATACTCTGAATTATATTGGAGAATTTGGCATGAAAAAATATTTATTATATTTATTTCTTTCAACTCTTTGATGATTTCTACAATATTAATAATATAATATTGAAGGAGAAAAAATATAAGGTAGTGGATATGTTCAAAACATTTAGAAATGAAGTTGAGAAAGATCTATGAGTTTTTATCATGAATAAAAAAATTGATATTTGAAGGGTGGTTACTAAAAATTCTTTTGAAATTTTTATTTCTTGGTAAAATATTGAACATTAAAACGGTTCTCCTTGTACACTATAATAGAGAAGATTTTTAGGGTTGAAAAAGAAATAATAAACTATAGGAATAATTATAGAGAAATTCATGCATTGAAAACTCAATTCGAGAGATGTTTTAATTACATTAAAAAATATAAAATAAATTCATATTTAGACACAAATCAAATATGCATGCCTAAAAAATTTGGTACAGAATAAAAAGGAAAATTGTTGGGGTCATTATACATCGTTGAAGGCATGACATTGTTAACATGCATGTTGTGAGGGATCTTTAACAATATACACTAATTAACAATTATACTTTGGTATATATGGAATCCAAATTTCATTGTTATATTCAATACTAAATATAATTATTAAATTAATAGTGATAGTTCAACCATTAATCCAGCCTTGTTTTCTAGGTTAACAACAAATTTTATAGGGCTTTCAAGGAACACTTTTTTCTAGAGAATTTGAAAAAAAAAACTGATCGATGCATGATAAAAGGAAAAAGGATGTAAGATATATTTTCTCGGATTGCCATTTTTTTCTATTATCTGATGAAAATATCTAGAACTTGTTCATTAATTGGTGTTATCTAAGGGAGATACATAACTATACTAGTCACATATTTAGACTTGAGTTTAATATAGGTTGTCGGCTTGATGTTCTCATGAATTCTTTCCTCTATAATATGAATAGTGTGAAGCTCTAGAACATACTGCTTAAATAGGAGACCTCTATTGTTTCCTCAATCTAGAATGTTCATAATGAGAAGTTGTTTTAAGAAAAAGAACTATCCATTCACACTAGATTCACAACCATTCATAAAAATGTACCTTATCTTATAAGGTTATAGAAAGGCGCTATACACAATTACATCCATAACAATATAATTCTTAGACTTCCTTTTTTACTGGTATACTGAACAAACCGCTGGTTCAAAAATCTTGGAGATTGATTTCTTCAATTGGACAATGGATCAAATACAATGTTGATAGTGAAACCTCTATTATTCCAGGGCCTTCATGACTTTGGGGTACATTTTTCACAAACCATGGCTTCGTTAATGGATTCTCCCATAATTACATTAATATTGGAATAGCCTATAAAGTGGAACTTAGGAAAATGATCTATAACCTGAATAATTCTTTCCAACATTAGTGGACCAATATGTGGATTGAATCATATTCAAAAAATGTTGTTCTCTCCCTTAATTAATGATGATGGAATTTCCTAGTGATAATTCAGTCCCATTTTATTGAATCCATAGTGTATGAAAACTCTCTTAACATTATTTCCTTTATTTCTTATAGAGAAGATAATTTGGTTGCAAATGAATTATCAAAGAGGGCTATTGTTGTGGAAAGTACAATTTGGACTTTTAGAGCTCCTGGATACTCCACTATACTGGTGAATGATGATATGATATGTGTTATTAATTCAAATATTTGTAAACTCATATGAAAATATATTTGACGTATCGTTGGAGGCGCACTTAGGAACCATAGGTTATCCATTTTCTCAGTGAAGGCGGTAGCGGTCGGGCGGATCCCTCCCCCCAGCGGGGGAGGGATCCTCAAAGATATTACCATTCTAAAATCCAGACCTGCTACCTCTTCTTCTGAAAAAAAAATTATTCCCTAAGGTAATGAACCTCATTGATGGTTTTCCTATCATCTAGATTTCAACAGTAGTGTTTATGGAAACTTCCATCCTTTTGAAGCTCACCATGGTGGTGCAGTTTGAGCAGCGAAGGCCTTCAGTTGAGTCCTTCGATCATTTTATCGTAGACTTTTGGGATCTTCTTGATAAATATATAATAGTATTCCTTGGAAAACACCATTTTATGATCTGATTCACAGAAGTGGAAGACCTCATCAGTGCCTAGTCGCCCCCCCTGATGCTGCAATGGTCTTCAGTTTTTTCTATTCGGATGGTTGATTGAATTCCATAAGAAACGAGACTTTAATTCCACTGAAATTTTGGTTAGTTTCTCTATTTTGTCATTACCTTTCCATAATCCATATATTATCATAATTCATGGTAATATTATTGGTGGGTATTTATATTCTGAAAGCCACACGGAGTCGGTTTGTCACCATGTGAATCCACGAGTCTGTGTCGAGGATGATGTGTCTAGAGTTACCTTCAATTTTTTTTGGATCATTATTGGAGTGGAGTACAGATGTAAGAAGCATATGGTTTATGATAATTGGACAAACTATTTATCTTCATGATGATGTCTTGGACATTCCTCAGATGTCTATCACTGGAAGCCTACAGCAAAGGTGGGAAGGGGATCAGGAAACAAGTTGAAGGTTGGGTATCAGGAGGTCCCAAATCCACCAAGGATGGTGGCCAATATTCAGGGAAAGACTGTGAAACCCGGTGAGGAGGTTGGAATGGGACAAAGGGAAACATGAGGAGACAATAGAGCTGGGTAGTTATGTCGTTGTGACCAGGTGTGGGGAACTATCACAGTAATGAGGCTGTGGAATGTGATTCTGAGGCTGCCATGTGTTCTGGCACGAGGAAGAAATCTATGGCACACCAATCCAATTTGAAGGTACATCATATGTTCAATCAAATGTGGAAGGATCTCACGAGTCCCTCCAACCTTCCAGGGGGTGAAAAATCTTCAATTCAGACCCCATTCATCTTGAGAAATAGGTTTTAAGGACATACTGAGGAAGGTTTGAGAGATGAATCATCTAATCTGGTTGAGGGAGAAGAAAGACACATGAATAGAAATGATGGCGTAAATATGGATGGTCTGAAAAGTGACAAAGAATACCCAGTTTTTACAAATTGTGATGGTGTGGAGGGGACCATTGATGCCAGTAAGAGTTTATCTGCAGAAGAGTTTAGTCTGAGGAGCAACATGTGTAACAGGATGAGGATGGGTAGGAAAGACTACTCCTCCTTGCCAACACCTATGAAGAATCGGTTAACAAGAAAGAAAATGGATGATAATATGGAAAATGTGGCCAGGAGTCAACCAAAACCACCTGGTCAGACAGAATTACCCTTGGATTTGATTTTGAGTTTGGATGATTAGGTGATAGAGTAGGTGTTATTTCTTAATTCCTCTGAAGAGGAAGCAACCAAGATGATGGGCTGAGATATTGAAGTGAATCTAAATGAGGAACAATATTTTTGGGTTGACAAACAGGACAACATCTTGGTTGCGGGCTTCAATAAGTAAACAATTAGGTTCGAGGAGTACATTCAGGTCTATGATAAACTGACTTCTGCTGTTGATGACCTGATAAGGGGAGCGTCTCACACTCAGGTAACCACTATATCCCGGATGTTTTTTTGGGATACTGACTCTGGAAGAATTAAATTCATTTTCATAGATTCTTATTTACCGTTTTTAGATAAATCTTGTTTTGACACATTTTCTTTGATGTTTTTGGAAATAAAAAAGTTATTTTTCATTTTTTGTGTCCTAAAGTGAATTTTGGTGTCTCGATTATAGAAAGTTACATGGTTATACATTATATGAGGTTCAGAGTACAAGGTATTCACTTTTTCATGGAACTTGGAGTGGAAGAATGAGAGGGTATGGCTTGGCCATCGGTTCTATGCCTGTGCCTCTTTGCATAGGACTATTTTCTGAGTTCCATTTCTTGGCTGGAGGCCTTTTAATGAAGAGTTGCTAGTGAGAGGTAGGACCAGTATTTTTATTGGTGTTATTTTGTGATATTTTATTTGGTAGTTTTGATGGAATTGGGGTTTCTCACTTCCCATATAAACCAGATTTCATAATAAAATAAGAAATAATTTTTAGTTAGTCCTTATAATTCCTAAACTAGTTTTTATAACTCTTTAATTAGTAATTTATGAGGTTTGGATTTTTCTAGATCTTGGATATTCTTGTGAGAGGATATAAGTGCTAGGACATGATACCATATATGTTATCAAATTTATATAATGTAATTATCATTGGATATAAAACCAGTTTAAGTGGGTAAAACAATGCATATATTTAATGTTGAAATTAATAAAGAGTGTATAATTAATGTAGTGTTCATGGAGAAGAAGAAATATCTATGTAAAACTATGAAAATATTGATTATAATAGGATTCGAGATGATGTGGTCATTACTCGTAGTGGGATATTGATCTATTTGAAGAAGAAAAAACATGTGAAAAATAGAACCACAAGAAACTATGATTGAAGTTTGTGAAAATAATAAAATATATATAATATTACAAGTGGATCTGTGTTGTTTTATTGAATATATTGGGAATAAGTTGTGGATAAAATATATCAATTATGAGTTTGATATGATTTATCAAAATTATACCTTGGGCCTTCATCCTAGAATATAATAAGAAAATTCCATCAAAACCTAATGTCCTGTTATATACATGGTCATTGATCAATGTGTAATATCAAGAAACGAGTCTATATTTTTTTCTTCAAAAGGATTCCCTCTGTTAGATTCTTATTAAATAAATGAATCACATTAACTTATTTCTATACTAATGGTATAACATTTTTTTATATTTCAAATCCAATGTAATTTATTGTCAATGAAATGGTTGTGATATCTATTTTCATTAATATATATTTTTGGGATGAAGTATTTTTGAAAGACCAAAGGTATTTATCCTTGTTAATTATGATACAATGGAACATAGTTTAGAAAATGAGTCTAATGGGTTAAAAATATCCCATCGACCTTGTATTACATGTTAGATAGTTTATTGTAGAAATTTATTTTACCATGGAGATCATGGAAAACAACCTATATGTGAAAGAGATGACCACAATCATACTCATTGTTGTTTTGTACACTGATAAAATATTTTTTATAGCAGACATAGTGTGTTGTTGTGGGAAATTTGAATGTATGATGATGTTGAATCATGAGATTATTATTTATTCATAGATTAGATATTCTTTTGGGATTTAATGTTTTTATTAAAATGAAATATATATTTCTATCTTAATAAAAACATTAAAATTAAATTTTTATGAGATTTTTCATTGAAATCTATAATGATGTTACACCACCCATGATAGTTTTAATGAATATGAGAATGAATGTAGAAGGTAAATGAAATAATCAAATGGAATTTAGGAACATAATTTTAATTTTGTATTTTTATATAACATCTAGAATAGATATTTTTGGAAAACACTTTTATTTCAATGTAAAAAATGGCCCAAATATAATTTCCCAAGAATGATTCTAGTTTAATGCTGAAATATATTTAAGTAACATTGAATTATGAGAAATATTATTTAAATGAAATTTTTTGAATTTATATGGGCCCAATAATGGTTTCTGGGATATAAAATATAATGTTAGGGAATCACCTTTTAGATTTTCATTTTTCTTGGAAGATTCTATTGTAGTTATCATTATTTGATGAAAAATTCTGAAATATTGAGATCAACTATGGCTGATTATGTTGCTACTATACACACATAGAATCAAAATATTTGGATGATTTAATAAATATAAGACATTAAGGTAAAGTTAGAGATTCCATATATAATTTCTCATAATAATGATATTGCAATTTATTTGCCTATTAAATTAGTGAATCATTATATGTATGAACATATTGAAATCAAATATCATTATATAATGAAAAATTTGTTAATGGAGAAGTGAATATGGATCAAATTTGTACTCTATTTGAGAATGTTTATGTTTCCAACAAGGAAGAACCAATGGATAGGTTTGAATAGATAAGTATAGAAATATAATATCTAACATTCTAGATTACAAAAAAAATATTTGTTTCTCCCTATAATACAATGGATTTTGTTTTTAAAGGGATATAGGGGTAAATAAATCCATTAATAATCTGTAATGAAATTCAAATGTGATTATTTTTATAAAATGGGGTGTATTTTTAGAGATGGATTTGGGGATTAAAAAATAATAACTATCTATAAATAGGTTTTCATGCAAGTATAATTTTTTTAAATGATTTATTTATCAATTAGTGTGGTGTTAGTATATTTGTCTATTTTGAAGGCTATGAAGTAATGAGTTGTTGGATTTTTGAAGAAATCAATATGGGGATAAATAATAACCCATGGAATTATTATTATATTGATGTATATGACTTAAATATCATTTAAGGATCATTGTTAAGTGATTGAAAAAGTTTTTTATCCATATTGAAGTGGATAGAGCTATTAGAGTGATGTTGAGAAGGATAGAAATAATTTCTCAACATTTTGAGTTGTTTGTTATTTTAGGAATTTGAAAAGTAATTCCAATAAATAATATTATCATAATCATGAATAATAATAACACTAGATTAATAAATGATTTTTAATATCCTATATATGAAATAATACCTCACATAGAGAAATTTTAAAATTTACCATAATAGTTAAGAATAACATTGAAGCTAACTGTGATACATAAATATATTTGGGGGATATGTCTTGGTAATTCGGAGAAACAAAAAATTATTCAAAGGTTCTATTCCACATTTCAAATTAATTTTTGTATATCTAAGAACACATCATATCTTTCATTGAATGTGTAACAATAAATATTTTTTTAAAATAATAACATTTATCGTGTGTAAGAGTAACTATAAAAATCTAAAAGATATGTAAAATCCATTAGGATGACTTATAATATTAAATATATATGCCAATTTTAAATTTAACATTAAATTTTGATAATTTTGTGATATTATTTAAAATATAAATTTAAAATAATATAGGGTCAATATATAATGTAATGAATGAAATCTAATGAAGATAGTTTACGAAAATTACATTCACATAGAATACATTAAATAAAAATTATTTATCTACACATTATGGTGTATTTTTTATTTTTTTAGTAATTAAGATAAATTATTATGTTAATTTCATTATGATAAATAAATGAGAATATTATGAATATCATTAGAAGAACCTTGAATGATATTAGAGTCAGTTTTAACGAGATGATGGTTTCCATACTTTGAAGAACAAAGATCTAAAATTGCATGAATGTTATTTCAACAGTTTTAAATGATGATCAAATTTAAATGGATTTCATATATTTTTATTATATGAAATATTTAATTTTTTTGAAGATAAAAGGATAAGTCATGATTATAAAAGAAAAATCAGGTCAAAGAAAGAGATGCTTAACAATTGAGATAGAGAGAATGGTTGATCGTAAGAATAGATCAATGATCTCGTGACACTGATTGATGTTTAAGATTTTAATGTTCTTAAAAATGAGGCTGTTATAATTTATACAGAATAGTTTTTTATCCTTGATACAATTTTTATTATTGCTGATGAATCATGGTGTTTACATTAGATGTGTTTATTATTTTTCATTAATTATTATATAAATAAGTTTATCCAAAATAAGGTACTATCAAAATAAGTAAGTTTTGGAATTCAATATTTTATAATGTAATATAATTATCATATTTTATTATTTCATTATATTATTGATACAAGTTTTTATTAAAATTGGCCTAAACAATAGAATCATGTAGTCACTGATATGTTTATTGAGACATCAAAAAAATATAATATGAATTTTATTTGTTTATTTCATCTTTATATGAGTGGGGGTTTGATTTAAGTTATGAGTAGAAAATGAATATATATGTTTGAAACGAAAATTTTGTTGAATAAATTATCATAAAGGTAACCCTGATTAAAATTATCATCTAGGTTTTATACTATAAATCAGTAAAAAACATAACAAAGGATAATACAACATTAAATAACATGGTGTTGTCAATAATACCTAGTATTTATATTCCAAATAGTGAGAATATAATAGGAATAACATGATTGAAAAGGTTACCAATATCAAATTTCTTATAAATTTAGAATACTTGAAATTAATTTTAAAGAAAAGAATTTTTATTAATTCATATCACATATTGATTGTTAATCTATAAAATGTTAATGGGATAATTTCCATGATTATCTATCTCATTTTAAGGTCATAACATTTCCACACAATTTTTGTGAAGAATGAGGTAATATAAAAATCTTTATAAACATATTTTCTATGACTAAGAAAAACTTTTATAAAAAAGGGTATTTTGATTATCATATTCTTGATAATATTAAAATTCTAAGACTCTATCTCATAAATTTCATACACTATAATGTTATAGAGTATAGATTAAGAAACAATTATGGCAATTATTAATTCCACATGATTATACGTCCTTTGATATTCCTTTTTGAGAAAGTGGGTAATGACCCTTAGTCTGTAGATTATTATTAGTTCATAGCATGAGTCTTTAATATACATATATTTCCCTAAACCATTATTTGATATAAAAATATTGATGTTTTATATATTGGTTTATTCAAAAGTTACATGGTGTTACTAAATAAGTTAATATAGGTATTTTACCTTACATTATAAGGAAGATAATATCTAATTCCCTTTGATTGAAATTGACCCGTCAAACTAAATTATATGGATATGGTGTTTCATTGAATTGTTTTATGAACTAATAAAAAGTAATATCACACTTATGGGTTAATGAAATATTTTTTAAAACTTTCATGATGATATATCAAGAAAAATTGATTATACTACACATTTAATATTCATAATAAGACATTTCAATTATGAATTTATCTTCATCATTGACGAGTTCTTTAATTTTTTTATAGTGTAAATATTGAATTTTTGGAAAAAATACCCAATGATACTATTAATGAGAACCAATGGAAAAAAACATAGTGTATCAATCATAGATAATTAAATTAAAATATCAAATCTTAGATGGAATAAATGTAATTATTATGACCGGAAAGTAATATTTATTTAAGAGTAATTGATTAAAATTATTTAACCAATAATTATATTCATTTAATGATATTTATATTAGTTTATTATAAGATTAGTTTCATTTGGTGATGTTGATAAAAATATTTATTTTAACTATATAAAACCATCATAGTACCAATAAGGTGTTTATCAAAAATTGAATGGTTTGTGAAAATCTGAGAAAAAAAGAATAACACATGATAATAAAATAAAAAACAAAATGCAGAAGTAGAGAATGATAAAGATATAGTGTTTGATTTATGATTGAAAACCCCAAAATAATAAAATTTAATAGATTAAGTGAGAGTGGATGAAAGAACAACCAACACAAACAATAAGAAAATAATTTTTTGAATTGAGAAAATTTCAAGGGTTGTTCTTAAATTAATTTTCCATTATTTTAATGAAATTATAAAATTGTGTTTGAAATATTAATTTCGTATATTAATAATAATATTCTATCAATGATGTTGGTGCAGAACAAGGCCTATTAAATGATCTTCAAATAACATAATTTAAAATATAGATAAAAATTATATTGGGTTTGTAAATATTAAATTATTATTTTACAAAGAAAAAAACTTTGTAAAAGAAGGAATCAAGAATAATGTAAAAAATAAATAACCCTTATATCCATATACTATGGTTTATCTAAAAAAAATGTGTTTTTGGAAATAAAAAAGAAATCGTATTGAATAAAAATAAAAGATAAAGAGAGGATGAAAACATTATCACTCAAGTATCCCTAGTTTTCGACTAACATGGTTAATACAAAAATAATTTCCTATCACAAGGCTTCTATTAGTTTTACACATAATCCTAAACAACTGTGAATTATATTTTTAAAGCACCCAATAATAGTATGTAATTTCAAATTCAATGTGATACTAGTAGATAAAAAACATCGTGGAAAATTAATTTATCGTAGTATATATATATATTAAAATAGTTGTTCAAATTTAAATCATATATCAAAGCCAAAACACCAATTTTCAAAAACTATAAAGAATAAATATCTAAAAATAATATAGAAACTCCCTTAAAATAGATATTTCATCCTTTAATGTTCACCCATAAGTACACTCTTCTTATGAATTGATTAAATTGATTTATATTACATATTTTAATTTCCATTAAATTTTTGTTAGGTAATATTAAAGTAAAATAAAGAAAAAGTTATATTCATTTAATAAAATAAATTAAATAAAATAACAAAAATAAATATGGGTCAACACCCATGAATCAATGAGTTTATTATCATAAGATAGACTCATTTAATACACATGCAACAAGGTGAAAAACAATTCACAAGCCCTTTTGTTTCCCTTTAATGCAAGGATTAATAATTTTTCCATTATCGTTGAATAATATATTATCTTCTCCAACCTATTTCATAACACTATTTACTAACACCGAAATGATTTTTATACTCCTAGAACACATATTTTTGAGTTTCCAAAAGAATATATTGTGTCTTAAATTAAAAATAACACCTCATTAACTATATTTTAAATCCATATTTAGAATGGTTTTTTCAACATAATCCTTTGATAATTCTATATATAAGAAATATTTTTTTTATAAATTAACTTCTAATAGAATAAATAAAAATTATATCTAATATAATTTGATAACTACTAGAACTGATGTCGATGATTAATTTCATAACTTCCATGTATGATAGATATTGAATCTCCGTAGGTTGCTGGCATAATTTCGAATTATTCTTCTTATTACGATATATTCATCTGTTGGTTTTAAAGGAATAATTATAGGCCCAAAGGGCCTTATGTAAAATCATATTAAAATTATTATACTACTCATTTTATTTTTTAGGATCCATTAAATCAAAATTTTGTGATTTCTATTTCCCATATTGATTGAGGATGGTATGTTTCACAAAAATATTTTATACACATATGTTTTTCCATTGAACAAAAAAAATTTAATGTTTTTGAAGTATATTTTTTTATTAGTGATAAAGTGTTTATGAACCCTAAATCTATAAATTATATTTTTTCATATAATTTCACATTTCACTTTACTTGGTTGATGTATCATTCCAATGCCACAATCAATTTTGAAATATTTTCTACAAACACCAAAATATATTCATAAACATGATAATATTGTAAATCCATAATAAAATAAAACTCCCAAAAATCAATATTTGGTTTTTTATAATTCCATTTTTATTCATATAATATTTTCACCAACATTTCAAATTTTTAGCGTTTTTCGCACAACACCACTAGAACTCTATCATCTACAAAAAGAGTAGGTGAATACAATCTATCTTAAAGGTAATTTGGGAATTTTTTGTCAACAATATTTCCCATTACATGGTAATGATTGGAATCTATTTAAAATTGGAAAGATATTTTCCTTGGGAATGTAGTTTTTAATATTTCATTCATCCCAACATCTAAAAAAGGGTAATTAAAAAACTGGTTATTATTGAACGAAATAAATTTATATCTATAATATTTTGTGTACTATGTTGGAATTACTCGTGACACTATAAAATTAGAAACATATAAAAACAAAGAATTTGTTTAAACTTAAATTAAAAGAATTTTTTCATATAAATGTAGAGTATTTATCTCTCTGCTGTCACAATTTGGGGTTTTTAGTATCCTAGAGTAGCCACCATACACTATATTTTCATCAAAAACATATCATTAATTTCATAGTAATACTCCTACAAAATAAGGATGCATCCATTGAGACATGGATTCGTATTTTTGTATGATAGGAGAGTCATTAGGGCCAAATAGTCCATAAATAAAAAAACATACATTACATTATATATTTTATGAATTAATAATAATTAATAACATATTTTAATTACTCTTTAATTGTTGAGATGAAATTTCATTAGGAAAAATCTAAAAACTTGCAATCATAAAACGAAATATTAATTCAGTACACCTCCAAATTCTCAATAATAACCCCTTTGACTACATCACCTAAATTTCACACTTACATAATGTGAAATATATAACTATGGGAAATAGTTATTATTGAAAAAGTAAATCCTTCAATGAAAATTTTGAATGACATTAAACATTTGTCTTTAAAGATAAATCTTTAAAATTTTACCCATAGTGTGTATAATTAATTTTTGATCTCCATAATGTCTTTAATAAATCTATTATAGAAACTAAAATTATATATAAATATTCTAATTGACATATAATTTTCAAGAAGAGGTATTTTCTGAATAAATTTTATCCCAGCAATATTCCAATCTATTCCTCTCCTAGAGACCATCTTGTAAATAAAAATTCCCTTAAATCCATTTTATTTTCATCTTACATATTTTAGAATAATAATTACCTCTTTAATACATTTCCAAACTACTTTATATTATTAATGAGGATTTCAAATGTGCATCATACTATAGAAAAATCATCCATTAACACCTCAACAATCCTCTAAATCATGTCTAAAAAATATCCATCATATATTTTAAAAATATAAATATGGAGACACATAAAGAAATGGTAATTTTATTGGAAGGAATTTTCATAATGGTTATTATCAATGTGGTTTTATCCAATTTCTCTAGGGTGATGGGTTTTTTGGTTTTATTCATAATAAGTTAAAAAAATTATTTATTCATAGAATTTGATGAATTTGGGCAATGAAAGGCATATTAAAATAGAATTTTGTAGTATTTATATTTAAATTTGAATATTAATTTTGGATATTAATTTTTTATCATTACTAATAGAACTTTTAAAATCCATATAATTTTATATTAATGTTATAATTCTTTTTTTGGGACTATTAGGAAAGGGATGAATCATGGTCTGTCAAAAATAAGATAAATGATCCCAATTTCATGAAATTTAATTACTTTCATTCACAAAAATCATTTTCATTGTAATCGATCCCAATTGGAATTATCACTTTTCTTATTATTGGGTTCAATTTGGATTATATGCATATATAATAAACGGATAATCCCTATGTTCTTAGTCGTGGACCAACCTATGTTATTTTTGGTATATTTTAAACATATGAAAAACGTTTTCTTTTTGAGTTGTATCACTATGAAAATAATATTTTGTGTTATATTGGAGTAGTTTTTTTCATTTTGTGGTTCTTCATATAATGATGGAAAGATCTTCGGTCTAGGTGGACTAAGTTGATAGATGTGTTTATTAGAGATTATTTTAGATAAAAACATTATCTACTTCACTGCTATATGGATTGTATATCTCTTTTAACAAAAATTTTAAAAAATTATCTTTGATGAGTTCTTTCTTGAATTTTCCACAGTGATCCAAACACTTTTCTTCATAAGAATACCAGTGAAGTACCTTATTAATAGATCTGATTCTATTCATATTTCAGTCGATATGGGTTTTTCATTATTATCCTCAACCATCAATCAAAATTTTTCTTCTTCTTCATAAAATGTTTCTTATAAATTTCATTTTTTTATCCCATGAATGCTTTATTTAAATTTTTGGTGCATTATCATTTTTAAAATCCTTAATCATATCATATTGATCATCCAAATTCAATATTAATGTTCTTTTATATCTCTTTGTGACTGATACCATATGGGATTTGTCATTCTCCATGTCTAAAATAAAAATGTGATATTTAAAAATAAAATTATGTACACTAAATAAAATTTTAACAATTATCATGATAGAGTGAATGACCGATCAATAATTTACCTAATAGACCACAATAGTATATTTAACATCAACTAGTTTAAACTATAAAAATAGTGACTAAGGGATATTGTTTAAACAAACACCATGTTCATAAATATATATTAGTTTGAAACTATTCCATAGACTTCATTAAGATAAAAAGAATCTTGGAACATTTATTTTAGGAAGAATGTCTGATTTAAAACTATAAGAATACTTATTTTTTGAAATATATGAATAAAATACTTGGATGAAATTATTTTTGAAATAATTTAATTTATGATGGGAACTAAAACATGTATTTGAGTAAAGGAATAATAATATTCATCTTCTTGAACAAATTATAGAAGTTTAATAATTAAAGTTTATACTAGTTTTTATTTTTTAATTTTTTAAAATATGTTATTAGGGACTAGTTATTCTAAATAGTAAGCATCCAAACTAGCTATTCTAGAATAGTTTATTTCTGACTATTATTTATTATTTTAAATTATTTTTCATCTAATATTTCAAGTGGTATATTATTTTTTAATGTGATGTCATATTTTTTATCCAAATTACAAGATTCAATTTATTGAATACTTTGGTGTTAAAATTACCTCATAATGTCCCTTTGGAATGTCATAGTATCATTTATAAATTTGTAATGTTATTTTAAACCAATCATGTTGGTCAGAACTATCACATTATCCTTATGGTTAATTACAATTGTTTTATAAATCTTCCCTTAATCTCTTATTTCTATTTCCAAATTTAGGCACTCCTTTTGTAACACTAATGAATACATAATATATATTTTTTTACATAATATTAATAATGATTTTATTTGTGTGAATATAGTTAATTTTTTATTTCTCTTGATCATCCATCCTACATTAAATTTGTCGAGGTTTTTAGGATTTACCCCTTTGTTGAAATTGATATTGTTTTCCTAGTTGTTGTGGTATTCTTGATGGAGGTTTTCAGAATATTACTTTTAATATATAGTATAAATTAGAGTAACAATTATAGGCGATACTGTAATTTTTTTAAATTGGCCATATCCAGCCTATTTCCTTAGAAAATAGCCTAAATATTTTTATTTCCAAAGGGTTATTCAAACATTTTACAGTTTATGAATCAATATCTATAGAGAAAGAACATGCCAAAATTCATTTATTTCGCTCAACAAGATTTTTTTTATTTATACATCAAATTTTGTTCACACTTTGTCCAGAATTATAGTATATAACTAATGAATAAACTAATATTCATTATTATTCTCTCAAAATGATTATTTTGTGAAATTAGAACAATTAAATTGAAAATATTTCTCAATTATTTGTCTATTTGCATTTTAGTTACCTCAATCATATTTTTTATAAAAATTATAACCTAAATGTGACAAAACATTATATAAGGTATCAATGAGAAGATTAAATGCTATTTAGTTATGTGGAAGCATCCTATGAAGTTCCCTAAATTTACTTTTAGAGTAATATAATTCCTTTATAACCTCTTGAATAAAGCATTAAATTTTATTCTTATATTATACATCATGTCTACTAGGGTATAAACTCATGATAAATTAGTTTCATACATGCTTCAAGGTTTGATATCTATTTTCAAATATAAATAAAAAGGTGTTTCTATAATTACATTATTGTAATAATGTAAAGACTCTCATTATGAGTTATTTTTCATTAATCCCATATAAAGTAGTTTTTTCACAATATTGTAGAAGTCTATATTGTTGGATAGAGATTACTCATTAAGAAATCCATTAAAAATGTAATTTAGGAATGATAAGAATTCAGTTAATAACATCGATTCATTATAGTTTCCCTAATTGATCATGGGTTTTTTTTGAAAATTTAGGATGTTGGAATTCTCACATCATTTTCCATTATCAATTTTGTTGAAAGAAGATAGATAATAATTAAATTTTATTAAAAAATAGATTCTCTCTATCTCATGTTATAAATATAATATTTATTATATTTTTGTAGGGGTCTAAATTTTTGGTGGATTTTAGTTATCATTGAAATATATCATAATAGGTTTATATTTTTTCCACACACATGATAAAATTCTAATATTTTCATTGAATAAAAAAATTATGTTTTCTAAAACATATTAATTATTTTTAGTTTTCTTAAGATTTTTTAGTGGCACATGAATTCTCTAAATAAAATCCAAATAATTTCTGATTATCACATATACACCTGAAATAATTTATTTATGTTCATTAACAAAGTAGTATAGTGGAAATAAGTAATTGATACATGAGGATGGTTTACAAAGTTCTATGATATAAAAAACACCATAGACAATAAAGATTAAACAATGAGAATACTTTTATAATCATATGGATATATTTTGTGTGTAGTAATATGATAAAATGATGAATTTTTTAAATGGAATACATTTTGAAGAGATGATAAAAAATAAAACTAATTAGATCTAGAATAAAACAATTTAGGGAATCATTAATATTTTTTTTATTATTATAGTTATGGGTATTTTTTTATTATTCTAATGACATTAGTATTTTTTTTTAAAAATCATATGGATTCAAAAACCTATTTTTTGGAGGATGATGATTCTTATATGGGTTTATTGAAGGATGGGTGATTTAGTAAATTAAAATGTTTGAGAAAAATGATTTTTTATTATCTATGATTAAATACTGATTTTATCTTAAATAAATAAAATGAATAAATAGTTCTTGATTTTGTTATGTAAAAAAACAAGTCTTATTTCCATGTACAATTATGTAATATATAATAATGCTTCATTCAACAATAAAAAGGATGTTAATGGAATAATACATAATTTAATATAATGTAAAAATATATTTCATTATTGATTATCTCAAATTCTTCCTCAAAATGTTTCTAAGAGTCTTGGTTTTCATTAAATCTCATGTCATGTCAACCCATGTTGTTTTGATACATGAATTTATTATTTAATATCTAGAATATTCATGTACACCCCATTTTAAATGTAATCATTCCCTTATTATTAGTTATTAATCTCAATAATAATATTACCTATCAAATTAATAGTCTCTATGTTATTCAAGAAACTATGGATCATATTCCACATTAGGTGATTCGAGCATCTCACAAACAAAAATAATAAAACTTACGTGTTTATATCTTAATTCTATTTATTCTTCATAGCATTATATTTAAGCATTAGTGGTTCTTTTTCATCATTGACAATGAATTGGTCCCAAATCCTCTTATCTTAGATTATCAATTTGATAATTTAGGTAGACTAATTTATATTACAAGACAAAGCATTTATACAACTTTATCATGATGAAGTTACCCTTATATATGTTCCCATTCATAGAGGTACATTTATGAAACTATGGTTCACTACTAGTTACTTTTAGTTGGGTCCTTTAATTTTGAGACATCCTTATGAAACTGATTAATAATCAATTATATATTTATGAGGATCCTTTCTCTATAATTTACTATGATGAAAGCATGATGAACTTTATTTTGACTCTTATGTATACTATATTAATATAAAAGACCATAAAATAGTATCCAACTACCATTAAACATGCCTTTCATACTAAACATACCTTGACATGATAACCATATTCTCCAGTAACCATTGAATCATATTAAATTTTACATTAATTATCCTTATATAAAATTATATAATATAATTGTTTTGAGAATTTTATATCTAGTTGTCTACTCCTTGATTTCATTGATGAAATTGATTGGGCATCTCCCACACACCTTTCATCAATACCGAGTTTGTAACACTCTAAAGTGTGAAGTCTCATATATTCTTATCCTAAATCCTATAAAAATGTTATAACACATGATCTATATTCCTCCAAGGTTCTATACAGCTTTTAAAGGCCTGTATTTTTCTTGTTATATCCATCATTATACAAAATCTACAACTTTCCCCCATATATGATTTATTTTCAAGATCCTGGTTCAGTTTTTCTTCTTGGGTTGATAATGTATGAATGAACATAAATAAACCATATAAAATCATTTTTCAATCTTCTAATAATATTAATGTTTTTTTGCCTATGTATTACAATTGTGTTTAGTTCGATGATACTATTCCCAAATGTAATATAAATATCACTTTCCAATAATTTCATATTTTAAAACCTAAAAAATCGTATGATTATGGTAATATTAGACATTTATTAACATGATATAAAAATTAATTGGATACCAAATTTTGAAAATTATTACAATTTTTTTATTTCATATGAAATAAATTTAATGTCATTATAAAAAACTAGACTTTAAAATAAAATTATATTTTAATAATTTCCAATGTAAGAAAATTGCCTAAAATATATTTACTCTATTTTCATAAAAATTTGAAAATTAAAATTCCAAACATCAAAAAAATAAAAATAAAATCCAAAAAAGTAATTCAATTATTGTCTCATAATTATAAACACAAAATTTTGGTTCTTAAAAAATATATAAGTTAATGAAAATAAACATTGAACATTTTAGTACCCATAATAACTATCTTAACCATGTTATTCAAATGATAAAAAATGCATTCAAAATTTTCCATTATTCAATGATTATCCAATTAATGAATATTTCAGCTCAAAGAACAATGATTTCTAAAATTAGATGTTGAAAACAAATATGAATATGATAGAGAATCTATATTAAATAAATATATATATTTTCAAGATAATTTAAATTAAATTTTTTTCATGTTAATAAATAATATTTATTCCTAAATAAATATGATTATTTAAATAAATGAGTATGAAAATGAAAATTTATTAATAAAAAATTAATATAATATTGATTTATTTATCAACTTAAAAAATTCTTATTAAATTCTTATTATGTATAAAAGAAATAGAAACAACCATGTTGAGAACCTAATAAGAAAAATTATTTAATTATAAATTCCATTTAAATAAATGATAAATTTTATATTTAATTAAAATGATATTTATTTGTTCATTCCATCAAATTCCAAAATATAGAACAATACTACTGTTATTATTTTTATTGAGGAACAAATGGGATTTTTTAGTTGATGATGGGCCTCATCAAAATTTTCAATAATAAACTATTACACTATATTACCCTTGATTTATCATTCTAGTTAGGGATAATAGTGGTTGTGACAAACATCTGTTCTCTATGGAGTTTTCTCTCATAAATCACGAACACTTGTAGGGTTTCTCCCAATATGCATAGACAATTTTACCCCTTACCCCTCTCAATATAAAGAGAATATGATATAGAATCATTTATAATTTAGTGACTTTTGTGGCTTAGATAATTAATGCATGTTTTGCGGATCATTTAATATAGAACCAAAAGTTCCTTCACAATCATCATGAGATTCAAAAGAATATGTGTATCCCTACTACAGGGGTTATATTTCATATACTCTTTTCACAACTATAGAAAAGCTCAAAATAATAATTTTTTATGATCAATGTTTTCATCGAAGAAAGAACCTCATGACTATGGTAATTTTTATTATTAAAATAATTATAAAAATCAAATGAAAGGTCATCTATTATTAGTTCTTGGATTCAATGGATTGTTAATATTTGATTATTATTTAAAACCATTGATTCTGAAAAATATTTTAGCTAGTCATTCATTGAATCAAATAAAAGTAATGTTTGTTAAAATCTCACCTAGGGCTACCACTATACCCAAAACCTTCAAGCGTTATTAGAGTGGTATTGTTATAATGTATCTATATTTAATTTTATTGATGTAATTATTATTTTATACAATAATTTTTTATGATAAAAAAATGGGTTAATATAATTATTTCATTCTCTATCATATGACCTTGAACATGCCATTAATGGGTGATGAATGGATAAATAATTAATTTGGTGGTTCAAGATATCCTAACTAAATAAAATGATTATACAAGACATAATATAATTACAAATAGTGTATTCTTGGTGCATCACATGCTTATTCAGGTGTGCTAATCATCATGTGGGATTTAGTTATCTTAAATTTAATATAAATATATATTAAGTAGTAGGGTTGTTTTGAAAATTCTATCCATACCATTAAAGACCTAATGATTATTCACTATAAAAAGAAATGAAGAAACATGTGATGAAAAGAAATTTTTAATTTTTAGGGCATCATAACATGGAAGAACAATGTCACCCAAAAAAACAAACTGAGTTCAACATAATCTATCATATTTACACCTAAATAACTAAATCATTAATCAATAAAAAAAGTATTGAAATGTATGTAATAAAAATAGAATAATATTTTAATAGTTAAATTTTTCCCTATATGTTTTAGGATGCATTATTAACCATGAACCCATTATATGTAAAAAATGTTGAATATAAAAATGTCTGGTTTTCTATGTTGGTCATTATCCCAAATGATCACTTGAAACCATAACCAAATGTCCCTCTAACCTTTATATAGTAGTTCCAAGACTACCATCCAATTTTTTGGACATCCAACTTTAACTAGAAACCTTCCATTAGACATGATAATTTTTTATTCCTTATAAAATTCCATCTTCTAAATTCCAAAAATATGTTTATTAAAATTTCTCCAAAAAATAACTAGTTTATCCCAAATCTATCTTTGTGATTCAAAGATAAATGTATCCTATATCTATTGATGTTTTGACACCATTATGGGGTATTTATTTCACAAAATACTATGTTCTTGAATCCATCAAAACATTATTACATACATATACATCCCTTGTAACCACTAAAGACATACTAACACTTCATTCATAAGATATAAGGGTTAAATAAAATTTATTATTTTGGAAGAATGAATCCATAACCTGAATTGTCTTTACAAATAATAAAAACACTTTACATAAAGGCTATCAAATATAGGTTTTTTGTAATGGCACAATGTAACAACCCAAACTATAGTATCCTATATCTAGTGGATACATTGTTATATTTTTCTAGAGATAAGGGTAACAGTAAAATGGATTTATCGATTTAGTATTTCTTAGAAAATTAGATAGAAACATGACTCTAATTTTTCTTTTGGAATTGAATATAAAATCTTACAAATTAAAATGTTCAAAATGCATGTATCTCATTAAAATAATTCAACTTCGTATCATAGTGAATGTAGAATAATTATGGGTAGTCTCAAATTATCAGTAAGAGTTATGTAAAATGGATGATATCATGTGTAAATATTGTATATTAAATATTTTAATGTAAAAAATAGAAACACATTCAACATAATCAATTACACGAGAATAAAATGTATCCATGGATAATATCAATGAAATTATCTAATGGATAATAAGAGAAGAAGAATAATTGAATAAATTATTCATTTTGGATTTCATGATATTTGGAATCCAGATTTATATATAGTCAAGATCATAAACTAATATATTTTGAAAATACGTGAAAAAATCTATTTAATTTTGATAATTAATTTTTCTCATTAGAACCATCGATTATTTAGGGGGCTATATAATTATAGACGCCACCAGTAACTACATGTCCAATGAATTACTTTTATATGAAATGATTGATTTAAATCTTGTACAATATGTATTATAAATCAATTTCTATATAAAACAAATAAAAAAGAACACCAATATTTCCTCAGTTAATAAAATAAGATTAAATGAAAAAACACCATACATAAAATTGGCATATAGTTCAAGAGACACTATTATCAATAATAAATAATATATATATTCAAGAGAAAATTAATATGAAATGATTATTATATAGTAATGTTTTCTAGTAAATACAATGAAATAAAAATTCTACAATATATAATAGATAAATATTAGTTCACTAAGTACATCATTTTTATAATAAAACTATGTCTTTTGGAAGAAAAAGGGAATTAATGTGAACTACTAAAATAAGAATACATATAATTGTTTTATTTATAAAATAATTTAAAAAAATAGAAAAATATAACTATCATAATATTATAATATTGCTGGAGAATTCTATTATTTTTATATACCTTAAAAACCATTTTTCCTGAATTTTGAAAAAATAATAGTGAAAATATACCATTGTAAAAAAAAATAAAAATATTCCATAAAAAATCATTTAAAAGTCATATATGACAAGAAATTTCTAAAATATATAATTGGATTAAATAAAATTTTATTTTAAAATTGTTTTAAAAAATATTGACATGGGAGAAAAATATATCTCACTAGAATAAAAACAATAGAATTTTTCTCTTAAATGTTTATTTGCATGAGATAACTATAAAAAAGTTGAGAATTTGGAATAAAATATGGAACCCATTATATTTATATTAGATATAGAAAATAAGAGATCTTATTAAGTATAAAGGATAATATTCCCTCAAGAATAATAAAAGAAATCTTGTAGAGAAAGTGATATTGTAAAATATATTTTTATATTTTTGGAAACATTTAAACCAAATACCTTGAAAGAATGTATATGAATTAAAACATTAATCATCATGAAAAATTATTTATTCATGTAAGATAACAAAAAATTGGTGGTATATACACAATATAAAAGTAAATATGTGTATAAGAACAAATATGTCTGAATGGAATAGAAATTGGAACAAAATATCTTAAAAATATCATAATGATCATGTAGGAATTAATCGATGAATTGATTATCTGTATCAATTATAAATAAAAATAAAACAATTTTATTTGACACATAATTTAATCAAAATTCAGTAAGAATGTTATCTTTAATTTTTAAAAATAACAAATAACTAATATAACCCATGAAAAGAATTAGATTTATAAAATTAATTTCAACTTGGTAACTATAATTTCAAATACAATTGGATGAAATAATTAAAATCTAAATATAAAATACCATGATATAAGGATTATGAAAGATATTACATTTAAAATGAGTATTATATACACCATATAATAAAATTTCGGTGCATTACATTAAAATATTCAAAAACTAAAAGAGATTAAATCAAAATCTATTACCTCATGATTCCCTTATTTGAAACGTGATTTTAAATCCATTATAAAGGATTTAAACATATTATTAGTTTATAACAGAACCATATTAATATTTATAATATCATAAATCATCTCTTTATAACTACTTATCATTAGTTCATTAATAATATTTACTTTTTTACCTTTCTTATTTTTTAACTACTTTATTTTTTTTCGAAATTTATTTTTTCATCAAAGTTCTAGTTATTTGGTGTCAGATATAAATCCAAAATATCAAAAAAAAAATTAATGTTTTATAAAAAAAATCAATTTCAAAATTCTATAACCATTCATAAATGTCTGAAATTTAAAATGATTCAAATCACTTTATGGGGATGATAACCCGTACAAACATGCGAGTGACAATATCATTCCTTTAATGTTTAAAAGGGTAAGGATGTGGATAATATATTAATTATATAAAAAATATATGATCATGTATAATATGTATATTCATTATTTTATATAACTTTTACTATCCATGAATGTCGGTGATGTAAAATAAATTACATAAGTTTATGATTGTGTAGTCCCCTATACCAATGAGTGATGGTTTTTTTCTCATTTTTTGGAGAAATATAAGGTTAAAAATCATTCAATATACATAATAACATATATGTATATGGTATATATTAGTGTTATTATATTGGGTGTTTTATTAAATAAATTAATGTTATAAAATAATTAGAAAAAATAATAATTTTAGTGAAAAAAAGTATATTTTATAAGAAAACACGCCTCTAGATATCTTATAATATACTATAGGGTTGGAATGATTCTATGAAAAAAACACTATATTGTGTCTGTAGAAGTTCGATAATGATTTTTTCTTGTGGTTAGTCAATTTATATATCTTGATATGTATAACACTGAAATATTTTATGGTATTAATCATCTTGAATAAATTCAATTAATTTTATACCTTATGTTGAAAACAACATAAAGATTATATGAACAAAGAATAAATATTTATATGAATATTGAAATAGTAATGCGGCATTTAGGAATAATAATGAAACCCTTAGGAATATTAATGTTTCCATAAGAATAGAAACCTAACCTATGAAATTAAAATAAAATTTAGTTATCTTATGAATGAATATATAATATATTTATATCATGGAATAAGAAAATAAATGTATCAAAAATTCTAAATTAAGTGTTGGTATTTTTGTCATACGTAAATGCTTGATTCCAAATTTATAATAAATATAATAATTTCAAATAAATTTTATTTTCCTAGAACATGTTCATAAATTATTATTTTTGTTTTTGTGATTTTAATATAAATTTACAAGACATTAAATAATTTTCCAAAGTGTCGTAAAATCAGTTATAATTTTAAAAAATGTAATTTTCGAATAAAAGATGTATGTAATCATACCATAAATTTATCATATTTATAGAATTATTTTCAAGGAATAATGTTAATGATTTAGTTCTACATGTTGAAAATTTTATAGGGTTAATTTTTTTTTTCCTAAAATAATTGATTTTTTTATGAATAATAAAATATTATAAATTATAGTATAAGTTAGATATAAGAATTGTTGAGTCATGGATGATTTACGGAAGATATAAGGACAATTGGTTCGAACTTTCATAGACTGGTTATCGTATTTAGTCTTAAGAATAAATAGTATTCATAGTTTTCATCCAACATAATAATCTAATGAATAAAATAATCAAAAACACCCATCTCCTCTACTATATATGTCACCACGACATCTCCATACACCACCAAACCATTAATATTGTACAATTTTTCCCAATCCATTTACAAAACCTCTCCCCCATGTTATGGTATTTCATGTCTCAACCAAAATATCATTTCTAAGTTCCTTAAGATGGTTCTTATGGTGAGGATTTCAAGAGTTAAAATCCCCTTTCATTGTTTTAATTTTATTTTATTATATATTTATTTTATTTTCTTTTAGTTACATCCATTATCAAAAAAATTCTTGATAAATATACAATATTATATATACTGTAATTTTACTATATTTATAAGATATTCCTGATCATCCCCTATATCCTCATGCTTTTATTATAAAAACAAAAACCTCATACATGATGTGTTGATTTACCACCATTATGGATGATGCATTTCTATTTTCCATCAATTCCTTTAAGGATAGTCATAAAACAATTATAATGGTAAAACTGAATTTTAATATTTATATTAAAAAATATTTAGTGTTCAATAACTAGTATATATATATTATATTAATTTATAAAACAAACCTACTACACGATGATCGAAAAACACCAAAATAATCTAAACTATTATCATTAATGTTTTATCTAATAATTAAACCTAATATATTGAAACAAAAAAGATATATAAGACCAATTAATATACTATAATTTCATTAAATACATATAATGTCAATTATAGATAACAAGACCCATTTAACATGATTTTTTATAAATGTATACAAGTGATCCCATCAAGAAAACTGAGGAAATGAACACCATCCGATGATGACATTTAGTATTATGACTCACAAAAAACCCAAAAATGAACTTAATAAAATTAAAATAAATAATTTAAATGTTTAATACGATCCAAATAATTTTTTAAAGAATATAATTTTATTATCTAGGATGTTTTGTACAAGTGCAGTACACTTTTGGAGTTGAGCTAATGGATTATCCCAAAATATCTATTTTTATTCAGGTTTCTCCTTCTCTATCAGTATCCCAATATAATTATTATTTATTTTTAAATAAATATTATTAATTTTGTTTAAATGTTCCATTCTTATTTACCTAGATCTTTTCATCTTCCATTGATGTTGAAATATATGTTTTATAAGGTTTTCTTTTTAATTACTCCTGATAAGCAAGACCAATTTGTTGGAACACTCCTATTTCATAACTATTTTCATATACAATACATAATATATTTTAATCCACTGATATTTCAAGAAAATCAAAATTTATACCCTGAAAATATATCTAAGTTAATTTCTTTTTTATATAAATAGTCAATCCTTTTCTCTTTTAAAGGCTCATTAATATTTACCCATAAACCACACTAAAGTGTCTCATTTATAATGTTTCCTATAAAATATTTTTACATGTTTTAACTTTAGTTGCATAATTATTTATTATTTATCTATATTTTACCATATTAATTTATAAGTATTATTTTGATTCATTATTCCAAGGAAACTATTACAAAATTTCCTTTTATTATGTCCTTTTCACCATTTATTCCTTGTGTGTGGTCTATACAAACTTCCCTTTTAATTTATGATCATCATATAATGAATATTTCATTAAATGTATATATTTTATGTATCATGGGTATGATTATTGTGTTAGTCATATATCATTTTTATACATGGTGTTTTCTTTGAATGTTTTTTTAATTGGAGAAATGTTGAGAAATCTATATTTTCAACTCAATAATAAAAATTGGATAATTAATATTGTATATGAATAAAATCTATTTATGAATAATTAGTTTGACTTCTAATTATGGGTTGGTCCCAATGATAGATAAAACATCAATGCATTGATAGCTCTCATGAGACAAAATAGTTGGGGAGAAAGTAATTGTGTTTGTATGAAACCATAATCGGATGGTTTCCACCCCCCCCCCCCACCGCCGATATAAACCATATTGATAGAATAATGGTTAATTCCCAAGACACAAGATTTATAATAAATAAAACTATTCTTCATTAAATACTCATTTACTAATTTCCAGGAGGATTACACTATGAAAAAATATATGGTAACATTTTAATTCTTATTCTATTAATTGCACATATTTTTTTCTATTATTTACCTTTAAATAATGACTATTAATTAATGAATTTTATTCAATTTTTATTGTTTAATATTACCTTTACTAAGTGTTTAATCTCACCCTTTTATTTTTTTCCTTCCCCTAGTTGTGAATATGAAATCATTGAATAAGTGACAAGAATAAATTTATTTTTTATTTATGTTATATAATTAATTACTAAAATAATACTGGAATATTGTATATATCTATTTATTCAAGACAACTTAACAGATCGATCATTGGTGTTGTGATCTCTTGTATCTATTCCATTGTAATAAAACAACGGCTACATCTGGGATACTGGGCATAGGGTTGTTACAGTTGGTATTTGAGAAGGTTTAGTCGAATGATATGAGGACTATACCTTAAATAAAAAAAGAATTATAAAAAATCCTTGATGATTATTTATTATTCAATACTCACTGTGATTATGAAAAAAAATCATATTCCATTATTTTTTAATGAAGCATAGTGGAAGGAATTGAATCAATACCCAACGACAATATTGGGATTTCTCTTCTAGGATATTTAACATAGTTAGTTTTGGAGTTGAGAAGATCATGAGCATATTAGGAATGAATAAATAAGAAACATTGAATAACCATACTATACCCATGTTAGATCATTTAATGAGGTATAACCCCCCATTATCTAGTGTGACTACTTATATAGTTGTAGCTGAGCAGTGGATAAAGTCCCTTGAAAATATATTGTATGCATTACGATGCAATGAAAATGAAATGATAGTATTAGAAATATATTATCTTAAGGGAAATTTTTATCAATGGTGTTTGATGATCTAGAATACAATGGAGGATTATAATATAGAATACATGTTAAGAAGGAATTTTAAATAAGAATTTTTCAACAAATACTTCCCTCTTGAGAAATGAACGGAAATGATGAGAAAATTACTTATCATGAATACACAGGAAGAAGTGTGTGTTTCTGGGTATGAGGCTACATCAAAATACTATCTAGGAATGGTACATATTATATATGTGATTCAAAAGACAATATTGATCATTAATTTTAAGATATTATACTGAATCTTCTAATAGAACTGACATGTCATATAATTTCACCATATGACGAAATAGTATTATGTGCTATCAAAATAGGGAAGGAAGTTTCTCTAAAATATATGATAAATGGAAATCAATAGAAGAATATATCTTCTGATAACCATATAAAAGGTGAAGTGTCAATGAATAAAAGGGAACAATGCAATATCTATTACAATCAAATTATGGATAGAATCATCATAGGATATTATTAACTCGCCTGAGAAATTTTATAATAGCAGAGAAAAGGGTAATCAAGAAAATTAATGAAAGGAGATGAAATAAATAAATGATGTACAATGCATCAACTATAATTCCTTGGTGCATTATTCAAATCAATTTCTCAAGTGTCAATGGAATTTACCATGTAAGATTCTATGGGGAGATAGATAAGCTTATGAGATCAGCAAAACTGATGTGAAAGTATCCAATGATGTGGTAGAAGGTACATTTATCCCATGTTAAAATTTAGATTTTGATTTATTTGAATCTAGATCATTTTATTCTTTTATATCTACCAATTTTTCTAATAAAATTAGATATTCCTATTTAAATTTAATCATGGATTTGTTAGCCAAAACTCCTAAGGGAAATCTCATTACAAAAAATGTGTCAGTTGGTACCCATTATGGCATGTAAATATAATTTATTTGAAGAACTTATCATCATAACTATGTTTTAATTTGATATAACCTTAACTATAGATATAATTTCATAATATTAAGTGATAATTTATTGTAAAAACATAGATATTTTTATTTTTTAGGAAGATATATAATCATTTATCTTTAGTGAAAAAAACTTCTGATCTAATTGTTATCTAGCTCCACCCCCAGTAACTCTATTCAATCAAATTATTGTGGATAAAGTGAAAAAAACATTGTGGGATGAGTAAATACATCTTCAGATATATAAGTTACCATGATTATAGGAATGTATTGATGAATTTTGAGAATAATTACCTACACACCACTCATAGTGTGAAGTTGAGTTTTCCATTGATTTATTCCTAATGCAAGACCAATATAAAACATTCTTTATATAATAGACACTATGGAATTAGTGGAGCTTATGATACAATTAGTGGAGTTTAGTAATAAGGTATTTATTTTCCCTAGTTTCTTTTCATTTGGATCCCATATTTTTATTGTTAATAAGAATTATAGATCCATGAGGTTGTGAATTGACCATAGAGAAATCAAAGCTATTACAAAAAAGAACAACTCTATTCTTCGACTCATTAATGATTTATTTTTTTCAACCTCATGGATATTAGTATTTTTTGATGATTTTCCATTATTCTTGGTTTCATAAATTGAGACTAAAGAAGGAATATATTCTGAAGAAAACATTTTTTGGTGAGAAATGGACATTACAAGTTTATAGTAATGCCATTTCGGTTGACTAATGCACCATATATTTTCATGGGTATAATGAATTTAATATTAAATAAATTTCTAAAATATTACATTATAGTATTCATTGATGATATAGAGTTTATTATAAATACTATTAAGACTCTAAGAATCACTTGCAGATTGTTCTACAGACTCTCTTAATAATACAGTTATAAGAAAAAAAGTTCACGTTTGAATTATAGATTCCATAAATTTCTTTTCATGTCCATATTTTTATTAGGATGGAATCGTTGTTTATCCTATAATGATAAAGGAAATAGAATAATGTCCAACACCAAAAACCATAATCATTGTACATGGTTTTATTAGTTTAAAAGGATACTATTAGCATTTCATTCAGAAAGTTTCTTGATTGGATAACTCTTTAACCATGACCATACATAAGGATATTAAGTTTCTTATGAAAATAATCAATATGATGAATGTTTTGACGGATTTAAGAGAATATTACTCAATTCTCAAATTTTGACATTACCTTATAGAAATTATGGGCTTATGATTTACAATGTTTCATCGAATAAAGGAATTGGCTATGTGTGAAATATTATATAGTTATTGTATATGGATCAACATAGCTTAAGTCCCATGAAAAAAATTATCCATCTCATGAACATTAGTTAGTATATTTTATTCTTTTCTATAAATATATAGTGAAAATAACTCTATAATGGAAGATGTGTGATATATATTATCAAATGAGTTTGAAATAAATCATTACACATAAATAACTCAACATTAGGTAATGATTATGGATCAAGTTACTGAAATATTATGATATACACTACTATCACATAAATAAAATAAGCTAGAAGAATAAATTAGTAGAAAAGTCAATGGACGTATGACCTAAATGGGGATTGAGAAAGATCATATATTAATGTATTTGTTAAATATTGTTTTTAGAATTGTTCATTAAGAGGAAACATCACTCCTATTTCTAATGATTTCTAAACCATCTTTACTAGGGAAGATAAGAGTCCCACAATCTCAGGATGATAATTTAAAAAAAAGATATTAAAGATGGTAGATTGGAATACTTCATTTATGAGGATGGAATTATGTAAATTCGGAAGATGACATTTTTTCTATAAATACCTAATCTAAAAAGAGAACAATTGGATGATTCTCAAACCTCAAACTTCTCTATAGAATCTAGTAGTAACAATATGTATCTATATTTGAAGGAAATTTGGTGGGGGGTAATATGATCTGGGAAATTGATGACAATGTGTAAATATTCAATCGTTGGAAACAAGTTAACAATGAGAGGAATCCTCATAGAGGATTTATGAAACCTCTATCTATTCCTCTTTGGAATTGGGATGACATTTATATAAACATAAATAACTTGATTATTAAAGAATTCAAGAATTAATGGTACAATATGGAGAATTGATGATCAACTAACCAAATATTCACATTTCCTCTCTATAAGAGAGGAATTTGAAAAAATGTTACTAGAATGAATATATATTGATAACGTTGTAAGACATCATAGTGAACCTATTTTTATTATGTCTAATCATGATCCTCATTTTAAATTTAAATTTTATATGAGTCATCAAGAAGGATTTGAATACTGAGAAACATATGAGTACTTCTTATCACCCTTAAACTGACATATAGTCTAGAATGACTATCAAAACATTATAATACATGTTATGTTCATTATCACTTGACAATAAAAGAAATTTGGGATCATTATTAACTATTTGTAGGGGTTTCCTTAAATAATAGTTCCCATTCAAGAATTCAAATAGATTTGTATGAAGAATTATATGGAAAGGGATTTCAAACACCAAATTGTTCTGATGAAGTAGGTGAATGAAATCTTGTAGGCCTAAAATATTTGGAGGGACCTACATAAAAGTTAAAAACTATACAAACCCATATTAAAAAATCTAAAATTAGTCAAAAGAGTTATGCTAAAACTAGAAAATGTATTTCAAATTTTAAGTGGGAGATCATGTCTTACTAAAAGTAACTCCTTGGAAGGGTGTCCTATATTTTTGAAAGAAAGTAAAAACTAATCCCAAGGTATATCAGATCATTTGAAATTCAAGAGAAAATTAAAGTTATATCTTACGGATTAGAAATGTTTCTATGTCTCTACAAATATCTTGATGTGTTCCAAATAAGATTTTTAATAAAGTACGTGATGGAACCAACACATGTACTTACCTATGAAGAAATGGAACTAGAAACAGAATTGTATTAATGTGAAGATCATATATTGATTCTTGACACAAGAGAGAAAGTATTTTGAAATCTGTGGTCTTGAATGGCCATTGTTCTTTGGAGAATCAAAAAATTTAAGATGAAATTTGAAAACCTAAGGATTTTATGAAGAAGAACATGAAACACCTGTTTATAAGAGAAATTTCATAAAAAACATTTGATGAATGAATTTCAGTCGGAGGAAATAATATAACGCCCCATGATTTTATAGTATGTATTTTCATGAATAAAATCAATTCATCTGATAGCATTGGTTACACGTATCATCGATCATAAACGAATATTGTTTAAATATTCACAGCAACGTTGAAACAATAATGTAACCCTTTGGAATAGTAATGTGAGCCTTAGGAATAATAATGTAACCATTAGAATAATAACATGACCTATTAAATTATATATAAAATTTAGGTATCATATGAACAAAAATAATATATGTTCACATCCTTGAATAAGTAAATAAATTTATTAAAAATGATATAATATGTGTCAGTATTTTTTGACACATAAATACATGTTTACAATTTTATATTTAATATAATAATTTAAAATAAATTTTATTTTCATAAAATATAATCACAAATTAATATTGTTTTTATGTTACTTTTAAAAAGATAATTTTATGGGATGTTTATTTATTTTCTAGTGTTTCATAAAATTCGTTATAATTTTTTAACTATTATTTATCAAACAATTTATCATTTTAGTTAAAAAAAATATATGACATTTATAAAATTATTTTCAAAAATTGTATTCAATTTTTGAATTATACATGTAAAGAAAATGGTTAGTTTTTTTTCATTTTTTATAAAATAGTTGAAATTTTGGTGAATTGTGAAATACTCAAATTTATGGTATAAGCTAAATACATTATTTTTTGAATCATTGATGATTCATGGGTTATGTAAGAACATTTTTTTTCATATTTAAATGAAATATTTAATATATTTAGTCATATTAATCAACAATATTCATGGTCTCGATCCAAAAATAAAAAACTATGTAATAAAATAATAAAAAAACACCCATCTCATCCACTATAAATATCACCCTTCACCGAATATTCTCCACACACCACCAAAGCCTTGAAAATTATCTAATTTATTTTCCATAAATCCCACAACACCCCTAAATATTTTTTCAATCTTGTATAACCAAATATAAAATTTCTATGTTCCTTAAGAAGCTCCTCAAGGGGAGTAATTCAATAGGTAATATACCCTTTTGTTCTTTTAATTTTCATTCAATTTCATTATTTTCTTATCCGTCACATAAATACTATATGAAAACATGCATGATAAATCCAGTTTCTTATATTTAATTTTATTTATTTATGTTAAAGAAAAATTCATCATCAAGTCCCTTCTCCTCAAACATTTTTTTTAATATAAAAACAGTGTATGTGATGTGTTAGTTTACTCCCATCTTGGACAATGCATTTTTACTTTCAACTACCTACTTCATGGAGGATTGTAAAACTATAAGTTTGGTTAAAACACATTTTTAAATGTATAATATGACTTATTTAGTATTGTTGATGTAGAATATATACATAATTTTAATTTATAAATCCAAACTTGTGGATGAAAAACACCAATATAATCAAAAGAGGTGTCATTAATGTTTTATCTAATGAATCATTATCATTAATGAAAAAACAAAGATATGTAATTACATTAAATATTACTTAAATTCATTAATAGAATGTTATTTCAATTTTTGATATCAATTAAATTTTTAAGTGTTCTTTCATATATACATACAAGTGAACCAATCAAAAAAACTAAGTAAACGAAAAATCTCAAGAAACATAATTGAATCTTATAACCCATAAATAGGCCACAAATGAACTTAATATAATTTTAATAAATGAATTAAATGTTAATTAGGTTATGATTTAAATTTTTAATGAATCTAATTTCATTATCTAGGATATTAAATATAAGTTCAGAACACTTTCAGTCATAAGGTATGTGATTATTCAAGAATCTCTATTTTTATTCTAGGTTACACTTTATCTTTAATTAACCCAATTTCATTATTATTTATTTATATATAACTAGTTTAAATTGTGTGTATATATTCCAAAATCATGTATCCATATCATTTCATCTTCCTCTGATGGATAAAAACATGTTTTATAAGGTTTCTTAATTCAATTCCCCTTGATAAACAAGCCCGATTTAAGGGGATATTTATATTTCATAAAAATTTTCAAGCACACTTCCAAAAATGTTTTATTCTTCCAATATTACTCTAAAATCACCGATTATATCATGAAAACTATATTATTTTATTTTGGACTTATGAAAACAATTAAATCTGTGTGCATTTTATAGACTCTTTAAAATTTTCCCATGAACCGCACTAAAGGGGATCATATAAAAAGATTCATAAACACTATTCATTCAAGTTTTCACACTAGTTTTAACCCATTTTTAATTATTTATCCATATTTTTCATTTTTCATTTCCTATTATTATTTAAATATATTATTTCATATAAACCATTAGTATATCCCCTTTGGTTATGCTTTATTCACCACTTATTCCTTATGTGTGATCAATGTATACTTTACATTTTATTTATGATTTTCATTCATGGAATATTTCATTAAATATCTATATTTATTGTATCATGGGTATTATTATTGTATTATCCATATATCTTTTTTAAATATGGGTTTTTTCTTTGAATATTGTTTTAAATGGGGAAATATTGATAAATCCATCTTTATACTCAATACAAATATTTTCATAAGTCATATTGTTCATCAAATAAATATGTATATGAATAATTATTTGTACTAACCCTGATCAATAGGGAATATTTATTTATAGATCCTCAATTCCTCGATAGATCTCATGGGAAAGATTTTGGGAAACAAACCCTTCATGTTTGTTTCCAAGTAGAATCATAAGGGTTTTTAGCCACAAAATTAAACTATAATAATGGTATAACAGTTCATGTTCCATATACATTACATCCCTAAAATAACCATTTTCTTTATTCGATATTAATTTATTAAATTCCATGAGTTTTTCTCATCAACAAAATCTATGGTTTCATTTTAATATTTAGTGTATCGATCACATTTGTTATTCATATTATTTATTTTTCCCAAATGACTATTTTCTATTTACTTTTCATAACTTATTATTAGTTAATATAACCCTTTATAAGAATTTGATATCATAATATTATTTTCTCTTTCCACATGTTGTGATGATGAAATATTCGAATAAGTGACATGAAGCATTTTATTTTCATTAGTTTTGTTATATGTTTAATTACCAATGTAATATGAGAACCATATATGTATATAGTTTATTAACATTACTAAACTAATTGATCCTTGGTGATTTGATATCATGTGTCTATTCTAGTGTAATAAAAAAACACCAACTCTGACCTAATAGGGTATAAGTTGTTGCAATAGGTTTGATTATGTGAGGGGTAGAGGTGCCTTTTTATAAGGGGGAGGGATCCTTCTTGTGAGCCACATGGAAATTGTCTAATGGAATAAAAAATGATAAATTTATTCCCAATAAAAATGTTTCAAAATTTTCTTATATTTTACTTTTGGATAAATTAATGTTTTAATATATCCATAAAAATTAAAATTTATTGTTTAATTATAAAAAATATAAATACCTTTTGGTTTAATTACCCAGTAAACTTATTTTATCATTAACTTGTGTAATTAATTTTTCATATTTATCTCAATGTAAAATTGATAACAATGCAAAAAAATTTATTATTTATTAAATAATTGGACTAAAATTACATATAAAAAATTAAAAACAATGGAAGTTTGTAAATACTCTAAAAAAATATAGTTTTTAATAATACCATATTTTTTTATAATTATCGAAAAATTATTCATTAAAAAATATTCTCAAAAATTAAATCTATGATAAATTTGAAATTCATATTTCAAAACAGAATTTTAATTTTTTAAATAAAATTTCTAAAATAGTGAATATTATATTTAGGATAATTGATTAGAACATGATGAAAGTGATTTTTAGAAATGAATAGTTTTATTCTTGAAATTGGATTAATTATTACATAATGCCGATGAAAAATTTAGAAGAATGATAAAACATTTTATTGATTATATAATATATAAATTCCATTAAAATGAAAAATAATGAATAATTTTATTTATCAATATGAAAACACATTGCCCGTATACAAATAGCTTTTGAGAAAAAACATTCTATTACATTCATGTGATTCATATTTTCATTAATAATAAATTGATAACCAATGTATTTATTTATAAATATTTAAACCATATAGTTTTGATAATTTAATTTTTCAGATTCATACCCAGTAATTTAATGGTTAGTGTATGTGGTAAATCTTAAACTATTTATTCAAAGGGTCATTGAATATCATATTTGTGAGAAATATAGGCTAGAAAACAAATTTTTTTTTAAGAAATTACTCGAGTGTTAGATAACAGTCATATTAATTTTATTTTTAACCATACCTTTTACACTAATAAAAGTTCTTAAGTGTTTATGGAATCATTTATAATATTTAGGGATTTCTTGGATGATAGGTTTTCAGTTTTTCGAAAAACTAACTAATGGACATAGTTGAAACATGTTTAGTGTTACCCATATAGATGAACCATGAATCCTACTGAGGGTGTTTCCTAATTAGTGTAACCATGAAAGATGAGGAATTTGGATTTTAATTAATAATAAAAAATTAAAGACGAGAATCACAGGGTTTGAAGAGTATTTGTCTAACTATGCCCATAAATCCTCCAAGAGGTATATTCATAGAAATTATCAATTCATAGTTTGAATATGTTTTGTCTTACTAGGAACCATAAATGTGATTGGATTGGGTGATTGGAAAATTCACAACACATGTTTTTTGAATGGTTTTTATGATAACATGGCCAAACCATACACCTTTTTAAAATAGAATTTTTATAGTTTCTCACCTCAAACACTTAATATTTCTACCCATATTTTTCTTCCCACATACATGCATTTCATCAGCCACACGAGAGATTTCATACTATCCAATTTTCCTAGTTAGATCCCCATCATTCGATATCTTCATGAATGGCCATCATTCATATTGAATGACCCTCAGTAAGTCTATGAGTACTCTTTCTTCATTTCTTAGTTTATATAATGATCATTGATGTAATCATCGTGTGACACAATATGACATCTTTTTAGTGTTTTTGTTGATATTTTTTGATTTACTCCATTCCATCAAAACTAAAATTTTCATAAGAGATGAATAGTCTTCTACAAATTTATGTTAGGTGGTCTATACCTTTTCCAGTAATGTTTTGATGTGTATAAATTTTCATCATTGTCCCACCATCTATCCATTCCATGCATCACTCCTAAAATATTAAATCCCATAAATTTGTCATATTGAAAAAAATTTGACATTATATGACACCCTTATACGTGATTGGAGGTTTTTATTCTCGACGTAAACCACTCTGATTGGGTGATTCAAATCATATTCCTTGATAAAATATTTTTTCTTATGACTATATCACCATTAAGGTGTATTTGGATTGAATTTGGACAATTAATGTTATAAGATTAATTAATGTGATGTTATATGGAATGACTATAACCATGTACCACATGATCACTAAAAGATAAATAAAATTAAATGTGAATGGTAAGGCTACGTCACTTATACATTGTTAAATAATAATATTGAATTGGAATATAATTATAATGGGTTGAAATAATAAATGAAATGTATTATGATACATGGCCATGATATTTGAAAAGATACAGATATTTTCATATCATGATTATTTCTGTAATACACCTATAATAATTTTTTTCATTTCCCTTTTTAAGAATACTTTGATTACTATCATAGTAATACCAAGAAAGTGTTCACTGGATACTAGAAGATTTGTTGATGTGACCACCAAGTGAGAAATCATACATGGTATTAATGAATGTATTAGATTATGAATGCATAGATTTGGCACTTTTGATTCATCAATAATTTCTTGAAATTAGTTACATTGGTTTATCTTCTTGGATAGATATTGATAACTACCAACCTCCTTGGATTACCTCTTCTGAAATCCATCAAGTCTTGCACTATGACTATATATGAACCCTTATAATGGATTAGTTAAAACCCATTTTATTATAATTTTAAATATAATACTTGGTTATATACCTTTAGTCCATGGACAAACTAAATATATATTTATTAAATATGAATTTCCAAAAGACATTCTGGCTTAGGATGAAGAAGTTATGATCTAATAGGTGTGCATGGGGAAACTGAACAAACATGGATTCGTATTATTTTACTTCTTTAATTTATGATCATACCTATACACCATAAAATTTTATATTAATTAAAAATATATAGATTTTATTTGGGGTGTTCTTCCTGTATTTACTCATACAATGTTTATGAATCTGAATAGTATGAAGAATGGCTTCATGGATATAGGTGGTGAAAAAGTGAAGAACCCTTATATAAATGCTTTGTTAATTATGTATAGAAAAATAATAATGGAGAGCTAAGATAGTTCTTGTGATTGAAGTAGAGGTTAGTTTTTTTTCATTTTTTTTGATTCTTAATAGAAAATATTTTATATTAATTAATTCATGTTTCACTTTATTCCTTTTTTTATTTTATCTTAAAATATATTATATATAACACTAATTTTTGTGTATTTATATAATGTAATATGGATTATTTACTTATATGATTTTTCAGGATTATGTTTTTAAATATTATTCATTAATCACCACTTAATTAACATGATTAGGAGGTTATATTCTCATAACTATCCATTCATTGGCCCTTGAAACTAGTTAGAAGACTCTAGCTCTCAGTTTTTCATGCTTATGTCTATGTGGCCAATGATATTTGGTTATAGATTAGTGAACAATCTATAGGAAATAAAAAATTGTATATTTTTTTTTCTTTTTATACAAATTTGGGATGGTAAATAAAAGAATAGGAAATGATATAATCATATAATGATCATATTTCTTTGAGTATCTACTACTTATAGAATGGGACTTTACATTCTATATTTTTGTTGTCATAGTTGCACTAATTTTACAATATGTAACATAATGGATTTTTGGACATTTTTATGATTTTGTATTTTTACCCTTATATTAGTATGGTAAGGGATTATTATTATTATAACATTACTGGAACATGATGATTTATAAGTCATTCATATTCGATATAATATTTACTTTAATTCTTACATTTACTACTATATGTTGTTTCTGCGCTAATTATTATACATTAAATTTTGAAAATGATTCTCACTGGGTGGAAGGTAAAAAACTGGTTACTTATTGGGTTCAAATCAACCTAAATGGGTTTTCATGCATATCTTGATCGTGGAACCATTACTAAATTATTATCATAAGATTGATCCCAGAATTTTCTATTTCATGGGATATATCATTATTCAATTATGACAAACTGTAAGAAAATTTTAATTTATCATAATTATTGATCGGTAATATTTGAATGAAAATACATATAACTGGGCCTTTTTTATCTAATTCTTACATTCTAAGATATAATATTAAATTTTATTTTATGTTACACAATACACCATTTGTAATATATATGGTTATGAATTTATATCTTCAAAATAAGAGTTCATCCAGTTGACCAATTATATATATATAAATGTAATAAAATTTTGAATTATAAATGAAATTGTTTCCATTAAATAAGGTATCACATTTAAACATAAAATTTGGTTTCCTCTATAAGATAAATTTGAAACTCTAGATACCAGAACCTTATGATGTAATAGATGACTTTTAGTATGGTATTGTCTTAATATCACATTGTTGGGTTAGTGTTTTCTAGAGTAGTGGAGGCCTTCTACTTTTTACATTTTATTATCTACATTCTTATTTTGATTTGTATCTATTTCTTATTCTTTTTTTTTGAATTTTATTGATATTCCTCCCTAAGTTCCTCTTCTGAAACACCATGATGGTGGTGATGAAAATGCACATGTTGTTGTGGGACCAGACCAACCCGTTGTGCCACATGGAACACGTCTAGTTGTACTTCCTCTTATTCCTTTAATAAGAACAAATGATCTAATCCAAAAGGGTTTTTTTGTATAGATTATTTGAGATAGGATGATACATGTTCCACACTATATTTTTCTAAATTGACATGATATTTCCTGCTACATCATCCATGTACATTTTTAGCGGGGTGGTGGAATCAAGGATGGTGAATAATGGCTAGAAGAAATTATTTATATATTTATTGATCCGTACATGGATCTATAAATGAGGTAAAATAATTGTGTTTAATTCTGTTATAAATCCTCCAAACAATGAAGGTATGTTCAAAATCACGCTGGTTAACATTGAGAGATGATCTAGAAGGATTTATTATTTAGTTTCTATAATTAATTATTTCTAGAAACACTAAGATATAAATTACTTATATATTTTGTACAACTAAAGTAGAGTATTATATCAATTATGGAGTATCCATATCACATTTATCATCTCTATTTTTTTATTATAGACTCATTATAGTGATGATCTTTTGAGAGGGAGATGATTTTATAAAGGGATCATGTATACCATATAATCACTGGTGAACATTTTCTTACTGAACACCATTTATAAGATAGTGAATTAGTCCCTTTTCTCCCTGAAAAATATGTGGGATAATTTTTGGCACATGTAATAGTGGTTTTGGAATGAGATAGGGAAGTGCTTCATATAGTGGTAGAAAAAAATTCCTTTGAGTTTTCATTTGATGGTACATGAATTCTGTGTGTAAACAATATCAAACATATGATACACTATTATTATTTTATACTAGGTCACTTGAAGCCATAATCTTGTGGAAACCCATTTTAGTATCGATCCTATAGTCGAATGGGATACCTCTTGAGATTTTTAAAGACCCTTCCCAATGTTCCTAATTATAGAATATCTACAGTGACCACATGTTCTTGTGTATGATTAGTACCTCCATTCTAGACTTGATGTTGGAGTATTATATTCCATTAGGGAAGAGTATTTGGATGAGGTTGAGGAACCGAAACATAGGATATGTACCACCAGTAGAGTAAATATTATAAGGGAGGTTAGTTTTTGACATAGGGATATGGATCAAACTGGTTACATGATGTGAATCCTATATCCGTAGAGAGGAGTTCCATGCCTTCTATAGTATGAGGTATAACAAATTTAGATTCTAATTTTGTGTCAATATTTTTTAACATGGGTTATTCATATTCGTTTATATATGTGATAATTATGGAAATACCTGGTCCCAACATTTAGATCCTTGTGGACTGATGACTCATGAAACTCTATTAATAGTATTATAATAATTTGTATACTAGAGAAAGGAGTTCCCCCTATATATTAGTGATTCTAATTTCTTATAGAAGTTTTTCATCATGAAATTATTGGGTTTTTATGATAATTTGGATGTGTTCGTTTGTGACTTATCATGAATGTACTGATTTTTATAACCGTACATTGTCATTATTGTCTCTTGAGGGTGGCGAGTATGTTTAAAAGGGAGAAATGGGTTTCCTATAAAGTTATGCAGGACCAGAGCATTGTTGGTTAGGCAGAGCATCATCCTAGATTGATAGTCATTTTCCGAGTGACCATGGAGTTTTAAAATTTTTCTTTTTTATATTAAGAGGGTAATTTATATATTTTTTTTATAATGAAATTTAGAGACTACTTCCTAAGATAAAATAATAGTTCACTATTAAAAAATTTTCCATTAGAAGAGTTAGTATATTGTTGTCTATTCTTGATGAATCCTAATGAAATTATGGAAGTCCATTGGCAGTTAGGGGACCTCGAAGAAAAATAATTTTTATGGCCCAATACTTCTAATAGGGGTTCACTAGTGTTTTTTTAAGGAGGACGATGGAATTATATAGTAGTTTGTGGATGACCAGTTGTGGAACAAACTTACAATGAAGAGTGTGGATCCACTACCTCATATATATGATCTCATCAATCAACTATAATTAGATAGGGCAATCTTGATGATTGATTTGAGACTAGGATATAATCATGTGTAACTTATACCGATGAATATACAAAATATGATATTTTAGAGAAGGTATGGAATTATTTAGTGTTTGGTTATGTTGTTCAGTGTATATAATGCATTTACTTTTGTTATGGAATTAATAGAAAATGGATTTTTACCAATTTATAGATTTTCTTGGGTTAGTTTTCATTAATGAAATCATAGTTCATTCTCAAAATGAAAAAAATCATTTAAAAACCCTTATCATCAGATTGAGTAAACTACGGGAGCCCACAATATATTCTATTTTCATTATTCTAATACTAGATAGATGAATTTTTTTATAAAATTTGAAATTATATTATAATTCGTAGTATATATGGATCTAGAGAAAGTGATAGCCATTATTTCCTCTAAGTATCATAAGAGAATCATTGATATATAGAATTTTAGTGGGATACCTAGCTAACATAGTTATTTCATTCAACATTTCTCTTGTGTTGAAGAAGCTAATATAGTCTTGAATTGGAAAAAAAATTATGTTTACATTGTCTAAAGACTATTAGAAGGCCTTACAGGAGATGAAAGGTACATAACCTCTATGATGATCTTGGTTTTACTATATCCAAGAAGAGTATATATGATTTATTATAATCCATCTGATATAAATATGGTGTCTTTTCTGATGGAAGGAGAAAAATTCATGAAATACATGTATCAATAAATAGGGACTCCTAAGAATAATTACCCAAAAATGATCCCGATATAGAAATTATGGAACATTATCTATGTTTTTGGAGATATTAATTATCATGTGAATGGATCATTGTGTAAACCAATCTCAAATTACTCAATAAAATATGTTTCAAATTTTATTTGAACATTCTATCGTGATGATCGATTGAATTAATTCAGTTCCTCAATTATGAGCTTTCTTAAATGCATTAGAAAGGAAATGTAGAGTCTAATTTTGTAAGAATGAAATCCCATGAATTAGTAGTTTATAATGTTTTTATTCAATGTTACATGATTCGTTTTCTTTTTTAGATGGATTTTGAGGTTAAATCGCATCATAGAAAGCAAATAATATCGGATCTATCAGTGACATGTCTTCTTGTTGATGAAGATAATATGAGAATGATTTATGATATCTGAGGAATGATCATATGTGAAAGTGAAAATGTTTAGGAACTATCACAAATTTAGGTTGTTTAAGAGGACGTGATCTTGTATATTTATGGTGTTTTAGGGTTCTTATAGACATGTTGTTGGAATTTATGTGAGAATATCATTCCATGAAATTGGTAGTGCATCTAAAAACATTTAAGAGGTATTAGGAAATATGCCACACAAATGTGATGTATGGGATGGGAAAGAATATAATGGATTTTTTTTACTTGGTCGAAAACCTATTTGTTGGTGAAGGAGTAATATCCATTAAATACTATACATTTATAGTCATTAACCATCCTAGAGTGGAAATTGGATGACGTCATCATAGATTTCATGTTGGGGTTTTTAAAATCACCCCAAAGAAGTGAAATAGAATAGGTAATTGGGGAAAGGATGATTAAGGACACCCACATCCTTCCAATCAAGAAAAAACACGCTTTGGATAAATATTAGTGGGTTTATTTTTGACAGATTATAATTATTTTTTTAAAGGTTGGGGTCAAAGCCTCATTTTATTATCAATGGAAAGAAAAGTACTCTTTTAACTGGGTAGAGGGAGACCCATTACATATCCTAAAGGCCCAGTGGGCATGTAGCCCATTACATAGCCCGTATGCCTAATTATTTGGCCCAATGCCCATTCTGTGAATAGAAACCAAGCTTCTACAGTACCGCTGCTGCTACAGTACACAACATCATATTGATTTTCAGTATAATCATACTATATATGTGTGAGAGGGAATGTGTAGGAAAGGTGTCCTTGATTTTGTTGGTTATTATGTGAATCGCTTACCTCTTAGTGAGTTCACATCAAATAATAGTTTCAAAGATACTATTAAATGGATTCTTATTAGAAACTATATTGTAAGAAGTATTGATCACCACTATATGGGTTAGAGGTGGGGGAGGTAGTGCTATAAGGACCACATCTCATTAATGAGATATAAAAGAAGATATAGATTATAAGTACATGTATTTATATAACATAGTTCGGGAAGATGTTGTATATTGATCATTCTCACCAACATCTAGAGTTTGGTTTGGGGGATCAAGTCATTATAAATGTATCTCCATTATTGGGTTATTGATAGATTCTTAGTAAAGAGAAGCTATCACGATGGATCATTGGTCCCATTGATATTTTAGAGAGAGTTGGGATTTTATCATATATGATTTATCTTTTCAATGGAACCAAGCTAGGAATGAAGTGGTTCATGTTTTTTTCACTTCTCTATTATCATTATGAACCATTTCATGCTTTTGTTCCTGAGGAAGTTGAGTAAGAGGTGGATTATTCTTTTAAGAAATATCATATTCATATCACTAAATATAATTCAAAGGGTATTTGATATTGGTGTGTTCCTCTAGTTTGGGTATCATGAAAAAAAGAAAATTTATAGGTATAGATCTAGGTGAGGGTGGCTGATAAACATTCTTACTGGAAATATGTGTTCTTCGATAATGATCAAAAAAACTCAATGAAACAATGTTTTGAGTTTTTTTCAATAAGGGTCGGTTGTAATATCTTGGTTTTTCATAAAGATAAAGATTCTATTCATTTTATTTTATACCATTATTTTTTAATATAATAAATTTTATTAATAGTTTAAAGAAAAACTTCCAAGGAATTTTGGCTTATTTTGATCCCATAGTTTCTATATTTATATAAACCGACTAAGGAAAATAGATAATGTTGAAGTTGGGGTCCTAGAAAAAAATTACACTGATTACGTGAATATTTAATGTATTTTAATATTAAACTTCTTATTAAATATTGTTCATTGTTCAGCATGACTATAATATAATAATGTCCAAGATTATTTGTCGCATTAATAAGGTTATAGTAGTTCACTGGTATGATAAGAACCATAAGGTCCTAGAAATATTTCATTAAATATAGTTCTATGGTGGATGAAAAACTATTATGGGACATATAGTATTCAATTGTTCTGGTGCGAGTACTCGTAAAAAGACAAGACTCCATCTCATAATGTTCACACTTGAAACTTTTTATGATTGAAGATTATGAAAATCGACCCAGCAGTAAGAATTCCACATGTTATGGTATTGTACGATACTCTTATCTACAAGCATTTGTAATGGTCCTTAGACATTATGATTATCATGAAAACATGTCATGACTCATGCACATAGATTTTCTGATTAGAAAACCATCATTCCATATGTTTTCAAGAAGTTGGGTACATTAGGTACATCATAAATGACATGTTATTAATGAATAAGTCGAGGAAGGATTTTTCCCTTCCATTTATATAAGTTGATATTTAATCCCATTGATTGAAATAGAATTGCCACCCTAAATTCTATGTCCATGGATTAATGATGAGTTTATATCAGGTAGTCAAAGAGTGTCATATCAAGAATATAGGTTGATGATTCTCTCATAAAACCCGTTTAATGAGATATTCTGACAAAGCGATTACATTACATAGTGAGAATTCATATGTGGATGTCGATAGTGTGACATTAAGTTCATTCCCTTTGGAGACTTGACCCCTTTCTAGATAGTACTCTTGGAATTTAGGTAAGACCACCCATTGTTAATGAGAACAAATCCAAGAGGGTCACACACTAAGTGTTTCTTGTTGTATATATTGAATTCTATATGAATTAAATTAAGGGAAGAGATATTATTCTCATGTTCATGGAATAAATTTATTCAAGTTAAAACGATTTCCTAAAATAATATATATTTATTCACAGGATTTTAAATAAAATATATATATTTATTTTATTGAACATTTATTAATTTTTTACTAGTATATAAATAAATATATTTATTTAAGAGAAAAAAATACTTTATTCGGGTGTTCAATAAATGGATGATTAGTTCAAACATACCAAGACTATGTCTGTTGATAAATTTATTATTTACAAGTCTGTAAATATTGTTTATCCAGTTGGTGCAAGAAATAATAATAATACTATTTTCATTATATGGAACGTGGTTTAATTTGTTGTTTCATTTTGTGAATGTTGTCATGCTACAAATTATGGTGATTTTATTGTTATTATGTGCAAGGGGTGTTCTCTAATCATTATCATTATATTTAATTGATGTTTAGGAATTAAATATTGTTATCAAAACCCCATATAATTAAACAGACATGTACGTCTATTATGACATTATGGCTAGTGAACCATATTTTTGGTGGTGAGGGAATTTTTTAGCTAGGAAATTGTCTCTTGTATCCTCTCATCCCCCTCTCAAGAATGAGATATTTTATTCAATACCAAATAATGTGAGATCATGAACGACCGCTAAAAGACACTCGCTTCGTCGCATTGGCTCTCGTAGAATGATTGCTATCAATCAGAGTCCAAAAGAGAATGTGTGGATCACCACTAGATTTATTGTGGTTCAGATCCTCGCGAGTGCATCAAGACAACCTTGAAGGGTAATTCTAAACTATCAACATCATCAAAAAAGAAGTTACAAATGATCCATGTATTTATTTTTTATAGAAATTATTTAAATTAAGTATAAACATGATGCACAAGATCCAGTCTCTAGGATTCAGTTCCATTTTATTCTTTTGTCTATATATTTTATTTTAATCCGTGGATACTGTTCTTTATCGTCATACTAATCCAAAATTGGTAAGAAATTTAGGAAAAATAAATGTTGGGCCCTCCCAACCAACACTTTTCTTCTGCGTCCAGATCCTTTAAAAGGTATCAGATGGGTCACATCATCATTTATAACTATTTAAATAATTCTTTGATGACTTACAATATAATAAATCAGTTTTTGAACTGAAGGTTAATCATTCTTGTAATCTGGTTTTTGAGATCTATTCTTCCTATTTCGTTTCTCACATATCTAACAGAAATGAGTAATTTTATGATTAAAATTAATCCTAGGAACTCATCAGGAGGCACCAATGATTCAGTCTAGGTGACATAAAATTACACATCATGTGTTTGGACTAGCACATTATGTTCTGAACCAGACACACCATGTAATCCAAATTATACACCATGTAGTTGTGGTTAATACATAGGGAATAATTCATAAATTACTCAACTTGTGTTCATTAATGATACACGGTGTAGTTAATTATTACACCGCATGTTGACCTAGATAGAATGGTGCAAGGGTAGCTGGATTATACACTCTATGGCCCACTGGATATGGCATGCAGTCTCTTCAGGTCAAGGGACACCCCATGTATCCCCTACCTGGCTAAGACTACTAGTAACTGTGTAACTTGGAGACAACATGCTGTTTGTCCCACTAGACATATTGTGTACTCCAATAATTCTGATGAACTCCTCACACGTTGAGTCCTTAGGCGTGTACATAAGATAAGATGGTGAAGGTAGTAAATGTCGTGTAGTTGGAACTATACATCATGTAATTTACCAAATTACATATAATTAATCCTTTAATGTTTTTGTAATGTTCCTAATTAAATTTCATGTAGATTAAAATGGGTGTTCACCTTGTTATCCTGATTTTTATAAAATACAATGCAATGAAAATTCAGAATACGATTAAGATAAAGTGTTTTATTAATTACTGGTAATAATTAATTAATCCAAGTGTGATTTATCTTATTAATAATTATTAAATAATAGAATGATATTTTTCTTAAATGTGTAATTTTTTTCATGTATGTAAATTACCAAGATCCAAAATTGACAATCACATGTTATTGGTTTCCTTTTTATTTATTTTATATTAAATGGTTTTCATATATGCCATCTCTTCTCAAAAACATGTAAGGAAGCATTCCCATGGTTTATTTTATGTAATCACCCATTTTACCCCTAACCTGCATTTCAATTATAAAGGTATATGTAATTGATGGTGCTCCCAAGCCTGTGGAGGTAGTTCAAGATAGAGTCGAGACAAAACCAGTCCCATGAAATACAAAGGTGGCCAGGAGGAAAGATGTAAACAAGAACCCAAATGTTTCAAGTTGTTTGTACCCTTGGTCAAGTTTAGTTTATCAACTGCTAGACAAACTAACCATTAAATAAGCTCATGATCATACCCTTTAGTTTATTTTATTTAAATTATTTTCATGGTTTTTATTATGGATTTGTGGTCTCAACTACATAATTAACTAATTATTCAACATGAAAGATGAAACTAAAATGAACTAGGATTATTCATAAATATTATCAAGACATGGTTAAACATTTAAGTAAGTTCCACTTAATATTAAAGAGCATGTGATAAATATAATAAGGCAATTTACGTATAAGAGACAAAAATCCCTCAAAAAAATATTAATTCAGACAAAGACATATGTTAGTTGATTAAGGGAAGGACTCAAAAAAACTATTTGTTTCACCAGCCTTTTTTAGGGCACTTAATTATATTCCTAAAGATCTTATAAATGTTTTGGGTTAACATAACCCTTTTATATCAATAAGATTAGCCCTTTCTAGGCATAGTGTATTCATGGAGGTAATTGTTGAGGAAATATATGTCGGGATTTTAGAATTGGGGAGTCCAAAAATAGATCAAGTAGTTTCAAGCCCACTATTACCAAACATATTCCTATATAAATACCTTTAAATATCATGACTAACCCTTGTCAGGGTTATGCAATTTATAATATGGATCCATTCCACCAGAATGTTCTAGCAACTAGTCATTCCATGTTCAATGGTGAGGGTCACTGGGACATTATAAAATAGTTGGAGACATAATAATATTAATTTCTTATTTATCATAAAATGTAATCAAGAAATTAATAATTATATTCCATTTTAATTGTATAATAAATATGTCAAACCTATCAAACACACTATCCCTATGATCAATATTGGATAAAGAATGAATCCTCACAGACTGTAACTTCCAGCAATGTTGTATTTTCTATTGGGTCATTCTATTCCATGAACGGACATCTTATAAGTTGGATTCCTCATTACCCGATCTGCATGCCCAAGAGGCAAGTGATGATGGGTTTTTGGTCTAAGAAAAACATATGAACGATGTGGTCATCATTCAATGTTTGATGTTATCATAAATTCACAGTGAACTCAATATGTCTCATAGAAACATTGATGCCTATAGCATGCTTGAGAATCTTTGTGGTCATTTACATAAGAGATAAAGATAGAAAGTGGTTTGAGATCTCCAAGGAACTCTTTTCGAGTATTCTTGGAGAGGGTTCCACAAATAGGCCACACGTAGTCAATATAATTGGATAAATTGACCATTTGGAGGATATATGGTTTAAACTCTCCAAATAATAGAGTTCTTGTACAATTTATAGAAGATTCCCTTAGATACTCTCCAGATTTGGTGTGAATTTCAAAATGAAAAAAATTGAGAAGTCTCTACCATATATTTTTATCTAAATTCTCAATGTTGAAAAAGAAATTAATCATGAAAATTCTTCTTTCATTATGGTTAATAAGAGGAAAGGAATGGTGAAGATATATAAGCCCAAAGATTCTTCACACCCTTTCAAGAAAAGTATGATCTAGGGTTAAAGATGGGGATATGAAGCTGTTTGTTTCATATGTGGTAAGAAAGGACACTATAATAAAAACTACACTCAGCTAAAGAACTAATGAGAAGCTTCGTGTGCATTTTTTTATCAAGTTCAATTTATCTATTTCTACAAATTGGGTATTAGATACAACCTGTGGTTCTCACATATGTATCCAAATATATGAATCAAGTAGATTAAAGAAAATTGATTGAGGGGAGGTAGATCTATTAGAAGCCAATGGAGCTAGATTTTCTACTATAGTTGTTGGTGGCTACCACCTCAAGTTGCTGACTGGGATTAGCATTGCATTAAAAGGTTATTTATATGCGCCTTATATAACCAATACCATTATTTATGTATCTAGACTAGGTCTAGATGGATTTATTTTAATGTTTGAAAATTTATGTTTATTATTTTTTAAAGATATAATTGTTTTGGGAAAAGAACATTTATATAATGGTATTTACATGTTGAATTACACAACCCAAGTAATGACAATCAATAACGAAACTAATTCACCTGAATAATACTACACCCAACTTTCGAATCACCGGGTAGGTCATGTAAATGAGTAATGATTGTCAAATTTACGTTAAAATGGATATTTATATTCTTTTAAACTAAAACCACTTGTTGAATGTCACAAATGTTTATAAGAGAAAATTACCAAATCCCCATTAAGTGGGAAAGGTGGAAGAGCCAAACACTTCTTGAATTCTTTTATACCGATGTGTGTGTACCATTTCATGTTGAAGCAATGGGTGGGTACTCATAATTCATATGTATTATTAATTATTTTAGTAGATATGTATATATCAACTTAATGAGGTATAATTCATATTATTTTGATATGTTCAAGGAATACATGAATGATGTCGAGAGTCATCTTGGTAGGAAGATTAAGAAACTTTTCTATGTCTATGGGTGGTAATATCATAATCAAGAATACATTGATTACTTATTGGAGTTTGGAATTCTACCCAAACTCAATCCTCATTACACTCCCAACTAGAATAGTGTAAGCGAAATGGGGAACCACACCTTCTTCGAAATGGTGAGATCAATGATGAGTCATTAAATTCTTCTATTATCCTTTTGGGTACATGAATTACAAACATCATCACACATACTAAACAAAGTGTGAACTAAATCAATAAATGGTATTCTATACAATATTTTGAGTGGAATAAAATACATTTTATCAAATTTACATGTGTGGTGGTAGCGAGGAATTTTTTTAGTCCTCTTTTGGTAGAAAACATGCACCCGAAGGCACAAGGTATACCATTATAGGATCCCCCAAGGTAACAAGGGGATGTTTCCAATGTAATACCTCAGAGAAAAAGGTTATAGTGGAATGAAATTCTATATTCCTTGAGAGGGAGAACATGTCCAAAAGAGATAGTGGGAGTAATATAGAATTTGTTGAAGTAAAGGATCATGCTACACAAGAGTTTATATAGGTGTAGATTCCATAAAGCCCCATGGATGAATGATATTTTCAAGAGAAAAAAGTACTGCATAGGAGTACAAGATAGGTTAGAGAACTCGAATGAAATAGTTTTCTAGTCCCTGAGGATAGTGATTCATAATTAGTTGATACTAATGGTCCTGTAACTTAAAAATAAGTAGTAATTGGAATAGACATTTCCATGTGGAAATAATCGATGGATTCCAAAATGGATTCCAAATACCAAAAAAAATCTAGATTCTGGTAGGTCCTTCAATATATTTAAGGCATGTTGGTTGTAAATGGGTATTCAAGAAGAAACTGGACATGGTAGGACATGTCAGTACATATATACCCGGAATGGTTGAAAAAAAGTGTTTAATGGATTCAAGGAATTGACTATGACAAATCCTTTTCACCAATTTCAATGATAAAATCCATTAGAATTCCATTGGCCATTGTCGCTTACCATGACTATGAGATTTTTAAAATGGTATTCAAAACAAACTTCCTAAAATGAAATGTTCAAGAAGAGGTTTATATGACATAACCTGAAGGGTTTGTGACTGTAAAGGATTATAATAATATATGAAAGTTTCAAAAATACATTTATTGATTAAGGAATTAATACAGGTCATGGATAATTTTTTTATTGTAGCCATAACCAAATTTGGTTTTATATATAATGAATGCGATCCTTGTTTTTACAAACGGTTTAGTGGGAGTGCAGAAGTTTTCTTAATAGTATATGTTGATGACATACTACTTACTAGAAATGAAATACAAGTCTTACAGTGTATTAAGGAATGGTTGAAAAAAAAAGATTCCTCATGAAGGACTTGGGAGAGGTAGCATATATTAATGGTATCATGATCTAATGTTATATATCCAATATATTGGTGGGCGTATGTAAAAGTACATACATTGAAAAGATACTGAAGAGATTCAGTATGTAACAATACAAGAGGGGATTGTTTCCAGAGTCACATGAAATTTATCTTTCCAAGAAAATGTTTCCTCAGATGCATGAGTAAAGACTATAGTGGAAAAGATTCCATACACATCAGTGAGTGGGTAATTCATGAATGTTATTAAATATAATAGGAAATATGGAACCTATACATTTACTATAGTTGGATGATATCAAGATAAAATATGTGACCTTTATTAGATGACAGTCATGAAAATCCTCAAGTATCTAAGGTGTACTAAGGATATGCTTTTGGTTTATGGAGGATATGAGGAACTAGTTGTCAGAGGATATGATGATGCTAGTTTTCAGACTGATCAACATGAAATAAAGTCACAAATGAGATACATATTCAATTTAAATGGAGGTGTTGTGAGCTTGAAGAACTCAACTAAAGGTGTGGTTATAGGTTCTATAGAAGAGTCTAAGTATATCACAGATTCTAAGGAATCTAAATAAGTCATTTAGATGCAGATCATCATCTAAGAGATGGATGTGGTTCCTAAAAGAAATGACCTCATCACACTTTATTGTGATAATACTCTAGTGGTGGATCTCCCAAAAAATATAAGGTTACATCAGGGAAGATTCAAAAACTGTGAAAGAATAATATCTTGACGTATTTTAATTAGAGTGTTGAATTTTGAATGAGTAGTGTTTCCACCGAATAATATGTGGCAGACCTCTTGAGTAAATCTATTACTCAGTAGAAACATGACTATCAAGTGAGGTCTAGCGGGCTGAAAGCTGTATGAATTTGGATCTAGTCCAAGTTGGAGTTTGTCGGAGTTGGAGTCCAAGAACCAACTTTTGTATACTTATTACATGAATATTTAATGTATTTAAATATTAAACATCTTATTACATATTTGTCATTGTTCTGCATTACAATAATGTAATAATGTCCTAGAGTATTTTTCACATTAATAAGATCATAGCAGTTCCCTGCTATAATGATAACCGCGAAGTTCTATGATAGTATTCTTAAATATAGGCATTTGGTTGGATGGCATTATATGATGGGACACATAATATACTTACCATCAGGTGCGAGTACTCATAAGAAAATGAGACATCCTATCTTGCAGCTTTCACTTGGTAATCTCTAAAATGAGATATTATAAGAACAAACCAACAAATAGAAATTCGTCATGTTTTGGTGTCATGAGATATTAATATCTACGAGCATGTTTAATGGTAAATAGAATATAATGTTATCATTAATATGTGTCCTAAATCACCCACATAGATTTTTTCATGAAAACCAACACACTATATGTTAGCGGGATGTAGGTTACATTTGGTGCGTCACGAATGACATGTTATTAATGTATAAGTCAAGGATGGATTTGTCTCTTCCATTAATGGAATTTGAAATACAATCCCATAGATTAAAATTGAACTCTCCCCTTAAATTTCATGGACATGGTTTAACAGCGAGTTTATTTTAGGTATTCAAAGAATAACATATCAAGCATACAGGTTAATGAAACTATCATGAAAAATTCTTAATGAGATGATGTGATAAGAAGACAACATTACAGAATGCACATTCGTATGTGGATGTCGTCATTGAAAAATTACTTTCATTATCTTTACAGTCATGACTATTGTCTAGATAGTACTTTCGGACAATAGGAAAACCCACCTAATTCAAACAAGAATGAATCCTAGAGGGTAACACATTTAGTGTTTCTTATGGCCTTAATTAAATTATATTTCAATTCAATTAATGGAAAAAAGTTATTATCAAGACTGCAGAATAATTTTATTCATGTTAAAATTAACGCATAAATTCAATAAATATTTATTCACAAAATTGTGAATAAAATATATATTTATTTATTTTATTAATCATTTTATAAATATTTATTTAATAGTTTTTAAATTAAAATATTTATTTAAGACAATAAAATATTTTATTTGGGTGGTCAATAAATTGAAGACGTGTTAGAATAGACCAAGACAGTGTCAACTAATAAACTGATTATTTACAATTCAGTAAATAATGTTTATCTAGTTGGTAAAATTAATAATAATTATAATGTTAAAATTATGTAGCATGAGATTTCATTTTTGGTTCTGTTTTTCACATGATGGAACACCACAAATAATGGGGCTTTTATTATTATTATGTGGACTAGGTTTTGTGTAGTAGTTATAATTTCATTTAATTTGCATTTCTTAATTAAATATTGTAACTGAACCCCCATGTTGTTAAATATACAAGTATGTATATTTTTCTATTATGCATGGTGAAAAAAATTGTCAGTGGTGAGAGAATTATTGAGGCAAAAAAATTCTCTCTAAAATTCTATCCTCTCAAGAACTATTGATGTTCTTCAAGGCTGAAGAACATGAAATCAATAAAAACTGATGCAGGTCAATAGCTTCACTGCACTATCACCAAAATAATAAGTGGGGTCAATAGGAGGCCATCATAGCATGTGTGGATCACCTATAGAGGGATTATACTTTATATCATCACAAGAACAACAATACAATCCATAAGGGTAATTCCCGATGGTCAACATCCTAAATGTAGAATTTACCAAATATCTAGGTATTTAATATTTATAAAAATTATTTAAATCAATTTAAAACAAGATGAGCAGGATACTCTCTCTTAGATATGGCACCCTTATCTTCTTTTGTCATATCATTGATTTTAATATGTGGATATTGGAATTTATCATCACATTGATCACAGATTACTCATCAATTTTGGAAAAATCAAGGTTGGGCCCTCCAAACCACCATGCTTCTTCTTTATACAAATCCTATACTTAGTACACTGTTATTTATAACCAAGTGGAATAGTCTTACAACCCAGTGAGGGAAGTGTTTGGTTGGTTCAGCCATGTGATAAGAGATTCATGTCAATAAAAAACTAGTAATATATTCAAGATAATAATTTTATGACATATGAATCATTTTTTGTATTATTTTTATAAGACCATGCAAGGAATGGTTTACTGGATAGTTTACAAATTATTGTTATCGAACATTTTTTATGACCAAGTTTTGAGACCATACGCCCTTTCAAATTGGGGTGTTTTACTATTTTTAATCTCATTCATTGGATAATTCTACCATTATTTTTATTCTTCCATTCATGTATTACATCCCTTGTGTGATATCCTTCATCTTCTCCTATAATACTTGTTGAATATCTGAAATCTGATATCTAAATTGACCATCAGCCATTGCATTGGATCACCCTAGATAGTTATACGATCCCGCCTCTATTTATATCTTTCCCTTCAATGAATTTATGAAATATTTGTGTGAGCTAACATTATCTCCTTTCATGACTTTGCTTATTTTCAATATTTACCTCTTTTTATCCTAGATTAGAGGTTGATAGTATATAAGGATGTTTTTACTCTTCTAATGAATGTTTTCAATTATCTTTCCTTAAAATTTAAGATGTTTATAATTTTTAATTATTGTACCACATTGAAGAAGTTTTTAGAAATAATTATAAACTATAAAATGCCATGAATTTATCACATGTACCACATTTGACAAGATATGATACCATTATATGTCAATGGAGGTTTCCACCCTCAACACGAACCACACCCATTAGATGGGATTGATTATTTTAGTCGATGGCTTATTTTACATTATGATAAAAACTCCAATAAGTCATGTATGGATTAAATTTTCTTAGTTAGTGATACAAATGGAATTAATGGTATATTTTGTGGAATGGTTATACCCATGTGACACTTTGCTAGTATAATATAAAATAATGTAAAAATAGATGGTATGAAAATGTTTCTTTTCCCTTGTTAAATATGGAAGTATGATCATAACTATAATTTTTATGGATTGATATGATAAATTGAATGGATTACGATCTATGGAATTTATTATTTAAAGAATATATATATTTTCATATAATTATTATATTTACACTAGACTTGGAGTAATTTTTATGGATATACTGCATTAAATGTACTTTGACTCCAGATATAGAAAGACCTTAAATAACCCCCCATGAAACCAATATATTAATTGGTGTGACCTCTTAGTGAGACACAATACATGGGAACAATCAATGTATTAGATTGTGAATACCTCATAATAATATATATTATTCACCTATAATTTCTAGAAAATAGTTTCCTAGAATAATCTCATTGCTTTCATCTTCATGATTACCGATCACGTCTTATTATTTCCTTATATTCAAATTGTTTCAATCACCAATGGTATCCTACATACCTTACATGGTCTTCAATATACCTTACATGATTATCATTATACACAGACAACATATTTATATGACTTGGATCATGGGAATATATATATATATATATATATGTGTGTGTGTGTTCATAAAATTTAAAATTCTGAGATACATTTATGCTTAGGCCAAAGAAGGTAGGATCAGACAGATTTCCTTGTGAAAATCGACCCAATATAGTTTTAGTTTCATTTACTAATTTCTATAATGATCATACCTTACAAAAATAAATTCTATATTCAATGATGGGATTTTTTAGGGTCTCTATTTGTGGTGGTATACAATGTTTTTCTCACACAGTGTTCGGGCCACCATTAAGTATCGTGATAGACATAACGAATAATGTTTGGGACAATGGAAAGAACCCCCATAATGGGTGATTGATTATTATATTATAAGAAGGAGTACATTAGTTGAGGGATGAGGTAGTTCTTGTGATTCTAATAGAGGTTAGATTTTATTTACATGGAAGAAAATTATATCATGTATTGTGCATGCCTTCTACCCTATTTCCCTTGTACCATTTTTTTAATATGATCATGAAATCATTTATATATAACACATAGTGTTTAGTATTTTTGTTATATTATATTTATGATTTACCTTCAATATTTTTAATGGTTATCTTAATGTTTTTTTATTTTTAGCTACATCACCATTCTTATTTAGAGGATATAACATCTTTATTATACCATCATAGTCCGTCCCTACATGTTGGTAGCCTCTGATTTATGGGGAGTCACACAAGAGGTCATGTTTCTAATCAGGTAGAGTTACATATGTGTGAACTAGGTATATGATGTTGTTAATTACTATTCAAATAATTCAATAACATCCTCCAATACATTTAGAATAACAATCCTTAAATTTAATTTTCAATCATTTCTCATCCATTTATATTTTTTACCCAAGTAAAATTGAGCCTTAAAACCACCTCAAGTTCTCTAAAAATAAACATTTTGTGAACATATCTATTGGATTTTTTCTTCCTGTAGACTTCCAAATATCTAAAAATATATATTTCTGTATAATATATATAGAATGAAGTAATTTATGTTGATGTATTTTTCTTGTGTATGGAATATAATATTTTTATCTAGGTTGGTTACATTTTGACATCCACCATATATTAATTCAAATTATGGATACTTCTATATCCTGTTAATAAGAATCCTAAATAAAACCATTTCATTTGATTTATCAATTTCTCCCACATAAATAGATTCCATTTTGTGTAGTTAAATCACCAGTTGAAAAATGGATACCCAATGTGCTCTAACCCTCGATTTTAAAATCACAACATTATGTTTTATAGCATATATGAAATTATAAAACAATAACAAAAGGGAATTCAACACCTGAAGAATTTATGATATATTTTATTTTTAAAGAAATTCATTTTCTTAAACATCTTATGATAGAAACAGTATATAGTTTAGATAAACATGATATTCTGTTAAAGTATTATTATTTAAAAATTCCAATTATAACCTAGTTGTTAAGTTAGTGGTTATGAATAATACTAACTAAATTAAGAGAATTATATAGTTAAAAGATAAATAACTTAAATTAAATTGATAAAGTTGATTAGAAATGAAATAATAATTAGTTGAAATTTAAAGATATACGTTCTATTTAAAGGTATTTTTAAATGGTGGTTTAGTTACGATTTTTACAGTTAATTTAATATTAGTTTTTAATTGTTTTAGAAGATTTATGGGAAAAATAAAAAAACATTCTTGAAATCCACATGTAAAAATTATATTTTGGTAATCCTTTTTAATTTTTTTAAAATGATCGAATTTTAAATGAATAGTTATAAATAAACATTTTCAAAAAAAAAAACAAACCACATTTTCATTTAATAAATTTATAAGCACAAATTATTTAATAAGGTTTTAAAATTTAAATTATTTAAATTATATATTTATTAATCCAAATTATTACATTTTCATCAATTACATTATGATTTTTACTTAATTTTTTTTTTAATTTTGTGATTTTTTAAAACTATTTTCTACACCACTATGGGTATATTGATTAATTAAATAATTCCACATTTATCTGTTAAATTAAAAAGATATATTCAATTTTTGGGAAAATAATAATTTTTCTTATCTAATTAGTTTATATTAAATATTCATAGAATGAATTAGTGAATATATTACAAATTATTTACTGGTGTTTCGGTAATAATGATTTTTCTAGTGGTTAAACAAAATAGATAAGGATTATAAATTTCACAAATCATATCTACTTCCAATTTTCAGGTCATCAATTGGCATTACGTCTTATATGGTTAAAAACATGTAATTTGGGGTCCTTTGGGGATGATAAAAATAGGAGTTTTTTCTTTCTTTTAAAAAAATATCATCTATGACTTCTCTTCCACTTATAAAAGGCCATCCACCTCATATCCATTCCATACATAAAAACCCACTGGTTCATCCAAAAAATACCCAAATAAACTCTTTAATTCCATACCCTTATCCATTAATCCTTGAAATGATTAAAAATTCAACAAAGTATGGATTTTCGTTCAAACCCAAAAAATATATCCTTAGATGAGGTATCACCCTTAACTGAGCATAAAATATTATTTCTTGTTCCACCTACACCATACCTTATTAATCCACAATGATATAATTTTCACAACAACATCCATATATGGAATTGTTTTATATTATGGGTATAAAATAAAACTATCCCCTCCAATATTAAATGGGAAACAATATTTTTTATCATATATATGTTAAACAACCTCTATGAAAATATAAATTATTAATTTTCGATCACCACTTCATTCAGATAGATATAATGATTGTATATGAAATTTATGATTTAATTATACTTTTGAGATTATAGTATAACATATATATTATTTTTTTTATTATACAAGGAATATGATTACATCTCTCGTGTGTATGAAAGACTAATGCCTAATGAAGAGACGTGGTTTACTATTCTGTTATGATTTATATGGAAGGAAATAAGGAAAATTTTGATATTAATATATGATATTCTGATCAAATTAATCATTCTTTTAAATAAATAAATCATATATTTCATAACATAAAATCCATTTCATAAATGATCACATAAATCTAGTATATGGAGGAATATATGATCATGTAGTGAAGTGATTCAGAATTTACTAATGTTTTATAAGGAAGGTAATAAAGATAAATATAATTAGTATATGTGATATGAATGAAATTTTATTAATTCTGCTAAATTAAGATTCAATCCACTTTCTAGCTATATAAAACAAAGTAACGATTGAATAATTACATTTCATTTATATTAATAATTATGAATTTTGTAGTAATTTTTAATTTAATGGTACACTATGTTCAAAATCATATATAATAAACATAGTTTTGTGGTTAAAAACATGATTTTTCTAAAAAGATTATTTTTAAACTTTTAATGGTTTACTTATTTTAAAACAAAATTCTGAAACGTTTTTAAATTATATTTTAAAAAATAGAAAACATTATTTAATGAAGAGTATTAAAATTTACAATGTTTTTATTTTTTTAAATCTTCTAAGATGTTTAATGAAATAATATATAGTTAATAAATACGCATTTTAATTGAAAAAATAATTTTCATCTAAATATTTTTAGTGTTAAATTATATTTTAAATTGTTTTTAAAGAATAATTAGATAAAATTTATATCCTTTAATTTAATTTATTTTTATGGAATCAACATTATATGGAATCTGGTTATAAAAATATTTGAATTTTTTAAATGTTTTCACTTTAATAAAATGTTTTCTCACTCAGTAAACATGAATATTTTTAAATTGGTTTTATCCATTTTATTATTTTTCAAAATGTATTCTATATTTTTAATCAGGAGGTAATAATTATGCAAATAGGCATTTTTTATTTTTGGAAAAAGGTAACAGTACCTTCAATAATGTTTTACCATAGTTACGGGTAAATCAGGTAATTTAAGGTAAAAATTGTATTATAAATAGTATAAAATTTCATTAAAGGTATTCAAATATTATGGGATGACTTAATTATTACCCTGATAATAATTTTTAGGATTTTATAAAAGCTTGGAGCGATATGGATGAATATAATACTATTATATTTTTTATTTTAATAAAACATCAATAATTTAATACTGTTATTTTCAATAAATATAACTTTTATTATATACAATTATTTAGAAAATATCATAAAATATAAATACATACATGGAAAAAAATTTATATTATTTATATATATTAATATTTAATTTTTATTAAATAAATAATTATGTTGTAGGGTTACACATTAACGATGCACTAATTGTTTGATTACATTAAATATCCAATAAATGATACTAAATATTTTATAATAAATATAATTTGATATTATTAATGTAATAAAACAAATTATAGACTATTTTTATATTTTATTGAAGTGTAAAAATGTTTTTATGAAGATATCATGTTTTTATGATTTTGTTATATCACCGAGTACTGAATAGTGTCAGAATTGTAATTAATGATATTTTAAAATAAAAATTTATTTATTAAATGATATAAAAATAATAAAAATCTCAAAATCATCAAAAGAACTAAGATACTATTTTACATATCATTAATGATCTATTCATGTTTTTTCCAATTTATAAAAATATATGAACCCTTAATGTTTAAAAATCCATGTTTCCATGGTAAGTGTCAATAGGGTTAAATATAGGGTAAATTACAAAGATAATGATTAAATATAGTAAAAAAATGTATAAATTTATTTTAATTAATGTATTTATAACCAAAATAATCCTTTATTTTAATTTTTTTTGAATCCATGTTTTTGTATATAATTAATTTATATTAATTTAATATTTTAAAAACTTCTATGATGGCCCCTCCTCAATATTATAAAAGGGAACATATTATTCTCCTCTCTTAATAGGTAAAAACATTTTTGTTCTATCAAATCTCAACATAGATCCATTCATAGAATCCTTCCCCAGATTCTCGATCTATTACTTTAAGAATAAACATTCTTTACTTGTCATAATGTGTTGAGAAATAGAGATGTTCTAAGAAAAAGGAATCAGTTTTGATCAAATCATTTTTTTCTTCTTCAAGTTGATTGAAAATTCATAAACCTTGATTAAATAATATCTTTAGTTTTCTAAACATAATAATATTTAATTATTATAATATCATCACCTAAATATATCTATACTTCCATAAAATGGTAAAATAATTAAATGTTTTTGTGTATGGAAGACTTCCACCACGCAATCCGATATAATTTTTTTCCATCACTATCTCTCACGATGTGTTCAAATGGTGGAATTGAGGTTTATATATGATATTAATTACATATTTATCATTATAAATGATTAATATATTATTTATGGTCTTACTATTCCATGAACATAAAAATTATAACATCATCCATCTGTACATGTGAACTATCACCTCCACGAAGAGATGTGATGTGTTTTTCATCCACAAAATCAAAGAATGATATATATATGATTATTTTAATTATTAATATTATATTAATTATATTTTTCTCAGCATTTAAAGATTAATTTATAAGTAAATTATTTCTATAAGTATCATTGAAAACTGAAAATGTAACTCATTTGTACATATGACCAACCATATTTGTGTTTATAGTGTTGTTCATTTTTCTTAACCGTAAATAATTGTTTGATATAATATTATAATGGATTTAAAAAATAAATAAAATTTTCATGAATATTATTCTAAAGATGATGTAATAACGACCACTTTGACTATATGTATAATAACAAATCCATTTTGGACCCTTGTATAAAGATCGTCAAAATGTCTGATATGATCTATAATAATTTATTAATTGTTATAAAATGATAATAAGTTATAAAAATTGAATAAAGAAAATTAAAAATTATTTTAGGAAAAAAAATAATTATCCTACAATTATTATTCTAGAAGGTAATTATTGTATATGATGAGTCTGACTCAAAGAAAGGCATTTTATTTTAAAAACATCATTTAAATTTACTCATTTATTTTTTTAAAAATAAAATACAAAAGGAATGATTTTATAAAATATATATAATGAATGTAAGTTCGTAATTTATTGTTTCTTTAATTTTTTTTCTTCCCTTATAATTTTACAATTTTATTTTCATCGTGTTTTCATTTATGGGTGTACGACATTGTAAAAATGTAAAGAGACATGGTAGTGGAAATGTTATGTTAATTTTATGAAATGTTTATGTGTTATGATTATGTTATTTTTATTTGGAATTTTTTATGAGTACATGTGGTACCATGATTAAATAAGCGTTGGTGAGCCCATTATATCTCCACAATGATTTGTATAATGGGACCGAGTCAACCTGCAGGGTTTCTCCAAAGTGATTAATGGAATATTATATTATGGTTATTCAGTATGTAAAAATCTAAGTAAATAACTATATATCCGTGATATTGATAGTAAATTTAAGAGTGATATCAAAATTATTCCATAAGATAACTTTATAATTTTTTTTCTAAGGAGTTTTAAAATAATGTGATGATTTCATTATTTATGATATAAATCTTATGTTTTATGGGTAAAAGCATAACTTTATGAAAATGTTTTCATGTGATTATAAGTATCTATGCACTAATATTATATTTATCTATTTTTATGTCCCTAATAGAGATTTATGTTCTCATCAGAATTTTTAAAATGTTTTTCACATGGTATAAGGATGGGTAATTGAAAAAAGGAATTATTGATGAATGTCATGAATATTTTTCATGAAAAATAAATCATTTCTTAATTTAAATGTTTTATGTTATGGAAACAATAGATAACTATTTATTAGTGTCTATTTTGTTTTGATATGGGGTTTTTATTTGAATTATGACTTAATTTTATAAATCAATAAACGTTGAAGATCCTCAATGTGGAAGAAAGTAAATTCATGAGTAAAACATAGGATTATGTAATGTTTATGTTCGAGCCTTTATAGTTGGTATCAAAGGACATTGTAGATAAATTTAAGAGTTATGATATTTTTTAATATAATATACATAAAATATATTTCCTTTATAGTAAATTTGAAATGATATATCATTTGAAGAGTTCCATTTTTCTTTGTTTATGATTTGTCTGATCTAATTGGTTTTCCATAGAGTAAACATGGAAGCTTTGGAGGAAAAAAATTGAGAGAAAATCGTCCATCTAAATCGACATAATGAGATGGATAGAATCGAGAGTGATCAATTTTTTGGTGTGTTGTATTAGTTCACACAAGCTATAAATGGCAGAAAATCTATGCACAAGATCTGAGAAATCAACAATAGAAAAATATGTCTGTAGTGGAACATTTTATAAGGCAATACCTTCTAATGTTTTTTGATATTCTGAACTAGTGGTAGGTGAATTGAGTATCAAGGATTGTGAGGATATTAATTATTTAGTATGGGAATCATTCAAAAATAGTTTTCTTGGAGAAACATTTTAATCACAAATTTAATCTTAGGATGGTAAAAAATTATTTGAATTGATTCTCGTAATGGAATCAGTGGATGCATTTGTAGAAATATTCACTCGATCGGTAAGGTATTAGTCCAAAAAAGAAAATAATTTGTGGCATTTAATTAGAAGGAGTTTTAGAAATAACCATGAAATAAATCTGGTTATAATAATATAATATAGTGTAATCTTAACCAAATAGCTGCAATAATTTTTTATTTTAATAATTAGAATTTTTTTCAATTAAACTTACCATAAAGGTTATAAAAAAATGATTATTCCTCCCCCACACAGTCCTATTATGGGATCCCGATCATAATCCCCCTCCCCCGACATCCTTCTATCCCATCCTCGGTGATGACCCCACCCCTCCACCTCATCAAGACCCCCATTCCCCCACCCCAGTGAGCTATCTCCATCCTCGTTAAAAAAAACTAACCCCTTTGACCCCCCTCTCGGTTTCCCTCCACAACATCAATACGGACCCCACCCCTTCATCTTCCCTCTCTCTAATTTGGTGACCCTCTTCGGTGGGGATGCGGACCCTAGAACCCCACCTCTAAACTCCAATTTTCCAACATGGATCCCCTAATTAATGGTAACACAGACCCCCCCCCCCCCCCCCCCGTAAAAGTTGCATCATCCTAACCATAATCTACCAAAACCTATAATCTAGTAGTTGGTTACTTTCTTGTAATTTTTTACCAAAGTTCTGATTTTATGTATATATGGAATTAGATTGCAAATTATTTCTTACTACATAGGTAATTTTAGATTTTTATTTTTTTAGTTTCTCTTATAAAACACCTTCATAAAGAGCTTAATTATATACCAAATAGTTTACAGGGGTTAAAACTGTTGTGGGTATGGCACTGGTTATCACACTTATTAGCTGTTCATTTCATGAATTAATTGGATATATAACATTTTATATATGCTTTCATATAATAAAAAAATATGTTGATTATAAAACTACAGAATTAATAAATGTGAAATAATTAAGGGAAAACTAAATTTACTCAATTTACATTAACTGTAACACATCATTTTTTCACAATAGTTTTTTAATGAATCCATTAAAAGATTAACATTAAAAATAGAAACAATATGTATAGCCTGAATAATTGGTGTTATATGGGGTCCAACCACTATAGTGGATGATGTGGCTGTGATATATTTTACAGCCATGGTATACCTATAGAGATAAATAATTTGGGTACGTGTGATACATATTGAACTCATATAAAGTTAGATATTTTTCCAACATTAATTTTTCTACGAAAGCACATTTCATTATATAAATGAATTTTTAATGAAAAATACTATTAATTTTAATTTTATAAAATAAATATGATTTTTTGATTCAAACATGTCAATATTATCAAATAAATACTTTTTTTAAAAATATTCATAATTTTTTTTGTAGCTAAATAGTCGAAAAAAATAAAAAATTATCTAATCCATTTATTTTAATTAAATTAATATAATGGAAGAATAGATTAGTTATTTTGAAGCATTTTACATTATAAAAGTATATAAATAATAAAATAATAAATATCCTTTTTTTATAAAACACTTCTATATTAATTTTCCAACATATGTATTATATCAATCAATATTATGATTTTCTATTAAATTAAAATATTAATTTTATTCACCTATTGAAATTATTTTCATAATATATATATTTTATTATAGAATAATATTGTCATATTATTTAAAAATTTTAACATATTTTTTGGGAATAAATGTATAATTTCTATGATTATTGTTGATGACCATGAGAGTGATAAAAATATTATTTTTGACGACTTGTTTTATTTATATTTGGAAATATTTAATGAATAAATTTGATTTATCTATTTGAAATAATGATACTATAAAAATTATTAAAAAAATTATGTTTATATCAATAGGAATTTTCTTAGTAATCAATGAAGTATAAAAGTATGAAAATATAATAGTTAAAATATAATTTTTCTATAAATTTTTTTTTTCCAATATATAAAATGTTTTATTTTTAATTTCCATTATATAGTGATTATATATTAAATGACATTAATTTTATAACAATGATGTATGAACACATAAAAATGTATTTACAAGGGTTTTTTTTATGTGTTTAGTAAACCTAATTTATATAGATAAAAATATTTTTCTATAAAAAAGTAAAAAATAAAAAATTAAATATACAAGAACATGTTATATTATCATTACCAAGAGAGACACTTCATCTTGAAACTGTCATTTTAGGAAGAAATATTTGATATCATTTATAATTTTCATTGTTTTCCTTTGTTTTAAAATCTATTATTCTATAATATTTTTTAATTTATTTATTTCTTGTATTAATCATATAATAATTGTTTTCTAATACATGTTCATTCGTTTATTCGAGTTTGTTTGGTTTTTTCGAAGCTGCTCCTGCTCATGAGAGATTGTACATTGAGCTTGCAACTAAGATAATATCAATAAGGAAATGAATCAAGAATGAATACAACCATCATGAAAAATTTTAATTCCTACTAATAATTTAATAAAATTTCTCACCATTTTAACTTCTATTATTATTTTACATTAAATATAATTTTAATATAATACTTTTTATTTTTTAGATATATTTTGGGAAGTCATATTTTTATTTCAATTATCTTCAATAAGCCCCTAAAGAGATAAAATGTTTATTTCTTCCAAGGTTTCAACGATTTCCATTTCCATTTCATTTCATAGTTAAACTAAGAACACTTCATATTGAGTTAATGATCTTAGCAGAAAATCCCTTCTCATGGTTGAAAGTTGGAAGAGGATAGGAAGCTCGTTATCTCATTGTTGTTATTTCTCTTGATATAATGGGCAGATGAGCTTCCTTTTCTCTTTAAGATTTTATAAATGAGAAATGTATTTCTGCTAAGAACATCAAGTCAATATATAGTGTTGGTAGTTTGATAAAGAATGGAAATATAAATCATGGAAATATTGGTATTTAAGATTTGTTGAGGCTTTGGGATATATATGAATCATCCACACCTCAATTTGACACATAGTGTGATCGATATGATTCCAAATTATTCTTTTTATTTAAAATTGACATAATAGTTTTTTAATGTTACAAATGAAATACTCAAAACTGAGAAAAAATATTATGATTGTCTTAAAACATTTATAAAATGATTCATAAGTCTTTTGTGATATGTAGTAATATATCACATCTCAATCTATCATGTGATGTTCCTGATATGACTCAAAGTCTCCATTATCAGTTTAATGTCAAAATATGAGTTCAAAAACTATTACTCATTGAAAATAGATAAAACACACTCGTATATTCATTATAATTTTTGACATCCATTCATAATGAATTTTTTATGTGTATGAACTAGTATCATGTCAAACTGAAACACAGTGTGATATGTATGTGTCAATGTGCATCTTTCCAATTAAAAATGACATTTTAGTAAAAAAGAAAAGTGATGTACTCAAAACTGTTTAAAATCATTAATATTGTTTTTATATTTTTGGAAAAGACCCATAAGATATTTGAGATGTGTTGGAATTAGCTGCACATCAATGCGACAAATATTGTGACCGGTATGACTCCAAGTGAATCTTTTTATTTAAAATGCTCATCAATTTTATTAAAAAGAAAACCAACTGACTCAAAATAGAGAAAATTCATTTGGATTGTTTTATATTATGTAAATGATCCTTATGTTATTTATGATATATATGAATCGAAACTACCTAAATCTGGTATGTGATGTTCCAATTATGACTCCAAGTATGTCTTTTTATTTTAAATTGACATCCATTTTAGTCGAAATGAAAAATGAACAACTAGAAACCAAGAAAAATCCTTATGTTTGTTTTGATACATTTTTTAAAGTGATTAATAATTTTTTATTTGATGTGTAGGAAACAACAACAACTAAATTTTATACCTGATGCGTCTGGTATGACTCAATGTGTCTATTATCAGTATAAAATTGAAATTTTAGTTCAAGAAGTATAACACGCTGAAAATTGATCAAAATCACTATGATTTTATTGATAATTTAGGAATTAGATTAATAATTCATTTGTGACATTACTATGAATTGGCCTCATGTAAAACAGATACATGATGTGATGGATATGAGTCAAAGTACGTGTTTACAGTTTTAAATTACATTTTACTAAAAGAAGTGACTTACTCAAAACATTGTAAAAACATTTTGATTGTTTTGAAACATTTTTAAAACTATCAAAAAGTGTTTTGAGACATTTTGGGATTATCCTCACTTCAATCTAATGCATGATGTGACCAATAAAACTCAAAGTTCCTCTTTTTATTTAATGTTGACATAAATTTTAGTAAAAAGAAAATTGACCTACTAAATACCATGAAAGTACATTTAGATATTTTATATAATATAAAAATTAACCATAAGTTATTTCTGATATGCAGGAATCAACCTCACATCATTCTGAATTCTGGTTTTCTTTGGATTCCCTAAAACATGTTTTTTAGTGATTTAATACACTAAAACATGCATGAATGATCAAACCCAAAGAAAAAAAACCTAATATTTGTGAGAAATCATGGGAAAACCACCACACTATTATTTGATACGTGTTTATAGGAAACACATTGATATGTTGGGAAATGTGGTTGGAATTATTTAGTAAACACTTCAAAAAGGTAAAAACCCATTAAAAATGTGTTGTGATGTATCACCCACAATCTCAAGTGAGTGACCATTTATTTATGATTATTTAATATTTAATGTATATGGGTGTTGTTTGGGGGAGTTTTGAGAACATTTTTATTGTATTCTGGGGCTTTTCTAAAAGATCCTGGTTAGGAAAAAAATGTGCAACAACTACAGGAAATTGTGCCCAAGGAGACATGGGCTAAAGAGAGAACACACCTGGTTGGCATGGTTTATCGAAATTATGTGGAAGTCTAAGAGATCTATGAATCACGAGATAGTAGGATATGGAATGATTATAACAGCATTTGGAAACATTGTGATCCTACCTTTTGAGGTTAGTGATTGAGGTAGTGGTTGGCACATGATCATCTCATGGTATTCCAAACAGTTCTACTGAAGCATGAACAATTAAAAAACTAGATCCTAAAAAGGGAATATATGACATAATTTGATTTTAATGCTTAATTATTTACCCAAAACGGCCCTAAATTAGTATTGTTTCCTCTAAAAGGCTTTTGAACCTCTCCCAATCAATTTGGAAGCAATCTAATGGTGTTCCTTGTTGTTTTGAAGCCAAATTCTTATGGAAACACTTCATTCTTAGTGATTTTGGTGATTTTACTTAGATCATCTTATCCATATAACTTGTTTTATTATATATATTCCCATTAAAGGGTAGATATAAATTTTGGATTCCAATTTTTTTTAGATTAAGTATTTTTATGGTTGGAGAGATCTATAGAGGGTTTTCTGAGATTCGAACCATTTTATTAGATGTTTTTCATTCATTTTATCATTTTCTTCAATTTCTCGATCTAGGTCAATTCAAAAACAACTAATATTATATTAAATTATTTGTGTAGTATCATATACAAATTTATCTCAGGTACGCATCATATTTCATATTTCAATGTTAAGGAATTTTGTGCTAGATTTGCCTTATGTTTAAATCCCTTAAGTAGTTCTGTTTGAAGATAATCATTCTTCTATGGAACCGCTAGTTCAAGTTCATGAACATAGATATTTTTTTTAGAGTATAGTGATTTAATAGGTTATTGTTTTTTTGAAAACCCTTTTGGTTGAAGAGGAAAAATGATAAAATGAAAATTATATGAGAGAAATTTGTCCCAACTTATTTAACAGGTTAAAAAAGTTACGAGGATTCAATTTCCAAAAGGGGGTGACAAACCCAGGTAAGGAAAGAATATGTTTTTTTATGTTTCTTAATATTTTTTAATTTAATTTTAATTTTTAATTAAATTTAATACTATGATCAATAGCTTATATGATAAAAACACTTTTTTTGTTGTTAAAAACTGTAATATTCTAAAAAGTTATTTTAACACATTAATGGAATACTTATTTTCAAACAAAATAATAACCCTTTTATAAATAATATTTTACTAAATATAATTTATTTATTAATGTGTAGTATGAAAATTTACTTTGAGTGATTTTTTTTATTTTTATGAGTGCTTCATGATTCGATGAATAGTTAAAAATACTATATTTTAATTGAAAACAACCTTTTCATCTGAATAATTCATATTGTTATATTGAAATTTTAATTTCTATTAATGTCTATTTATAAAATATTTATTTCATTTAATCCAATTTAGGTCACTGGTATCAATTTCAATTTGATTTTGGATAAAAAATCATTTCAATATTTGGAATGTTTTCACTATAATAATTTGTTTTCACACCCCATCAACATGAATAATTTTAAATTAATTTATCTTATTATGTGTTTTTGATTATTGAATAATGGATTTCAAATTTGATTCAAAATTTACAAATTTATTAAATAAGTACCTCTTACTTTTAGATAAAATGATTAGTAACTTTAGTAATTTTTACCATGTTTGCGGGTAAATCAGGTAATTAAGGGTAAACATAATAATATAAATATTATAAAATCACCATAACACATTTCCTAACTTTATTGGATGATTTATTGATGACAAAAATAATCCTTGGGCTATTTTTTTACCTCTTTTAGATAAATGGAAGACTTTAATACTTTTATATTAATTTATTCTAAATAAAAGTTAATGATGTTGAACCTATGTTATTAATAAATATAACATTTATAATATAGGGTTATTCAGAGGAATCATCAAACATTAAATATAATTTTGAAGTCTAAAATTTCTATCTTCTTCATATAACTTTATTTCTAACTTTTAAGACTGAAACAAAAACCATAATGTCTTACAAAATGATGATGCAATAATTGTTTTATTAAAGGAAATATCAAATATATGATATTGAAAATGTTAAAATAAAATAAAGTATAAATAATTAATTTTAGAAGAAAATTTTTTAGATGAAATTGAAATACTAGTGATTTTTTAGAAGTGTGTTTTTATAATATCATGTTGCTAGTATATTTTTAAAAAGGCATGTAATGAATAGTTTAGAAATTGACATTAATGTTCTTTTAAATAAAATAATAGATTATGAAATGATATAAAATTCATAAAAATATAAAAATATAACAACTGATTTATATAAGGATAAGGTTATTAAATTATCGATTTATTGAACTTTTTTCATTTTATTGTAATTAAATTAACCCACAACGAGTTAAAATCTATCTTATCATAGTAAGAGTTAGAGTTAAATAATTGTTGAAGCAAACATATAAAGGTTAATAAATACTAAAACATATCAAAATTGAATTTTATTAATTTATATCAACCCATAGTCAGAATATATTTTATATAATTTTTTTAGACCCATCTAAAATAGAAAATTTATTAATATTACCTTAATATATTGGAGAATTCTATGAGTCCCCTCCCCTCTATTATAAAATTGAGCCACTTATTTTCTACTATTAATGATTATAATTATATTTTCATCACAAAATATCTTATAAATACATTACATTATTCCATTTCCACATTTTATAGTTCTTATTATACCCCAAAAAAACCATCCTTAATTGTCTTAAGATGTTATGAAAAGGAGGTGGTCCCTTGAAGCGTTATAGTTTTTAATAAAGTATATATGTTTTATTTCTTCTTCTATTTACTTAAAATATATTTAAACATTTAATAAATATTAAATACAGTATCTGAAATATACTTATATTTTATTATTTTAATATCATCTCCTAAATCAATCACCACCTCCATCGAATAAGAAAATAATTTATCATTCACGTATACGATGGACTACCACCTTGCGAGCTGATAAAATTTGTTTTCCATAACCATCTCTCGTGACTAGTTAAATTTATAAAAATAATGTATATATAGTATATTCATTAAATATTTATATTTTTTAATGAATAACATATCATTCACATTCTTACCTTTCCATATACATAAAAATAATAACGTCACTCGTGTGTACGTGTGAACTATCACTTCCATGAAGCAATGTGATCCTTTTTTCATCACCACATCACATATATGATATATAAAATAATATTTAAATTTTTAATGTTATATTAATTATATTATTGTCATTATATAAATTTAAAATTATTCATCCATTCATTATAGGATGATCTTTAAAAAATAAAAATGTTATCCATGTGTAAATGCATCCTACCGTTAGAATGATTATAACGTAGTTAATATTTCATAACCATAAGTTTTGGTTTGATTTTAAAGTTTAATTGAAATAGAAATTTTATTACAATTTGATGATTATTATTCTTATGATGATTTAATAATTAACACATTTAATGTATAAATCATATGAATTCCATTTTGGACTCATGTACAGAATATTGTCTAAATGTGAGACATTAACATAAATAATTAAGTACATGTTATAAGATGATAATAAGTGATAAAAAAGGAAATATTAACCTTAAAAATTTTCTCAATAAATTAAATAATTAACATATTTTAATTATTTCTAATGTAAAATATTTTACGTGTTGAGTCAGACTCAAGGTAAGGGACATTCATCTAAAAACATCATTCAAGGTTACTATATCAACCATTTTTACAAAAGAAAAAAGGAATATTTTTTAACATAAACATAAATAATGGAACTTAACACTTTCATATATATTTAATGTTTTTATAATTCCTTTAAATGGTTATAATTTAAATTTCAAATAATTTTTTCCATTTCCAATTGCGTTACATTTTTAAAATGAAATGTGATTTCAAATTTGAAAAGTTTTTTTATTTTATTCCTGATTTTTAGGTTACAAAAATGTTATGGTTTATGGGAATTATTTATTAGAACGAGAGGTTTTGTCAAAAAATAAGTGTGGGGGATCCCATGATATCCCTCCAATGAATTGAGAAATGTGATAGAGTTACCGAATAGAGTTTCTCTTAATACATTAATGTAATATAATGCAATTTTTATTCAAAATGAAACCATGAAAGTTACTCTCTATCTATCCATACAAGCTATAGTAAATGTAACGGTGATATGTAAATGATTATATATTTTAGCATTATGATTTTTTTATGTAGTTTTATTATAATTTTATTATTGAATGACGTAATCTAACATTATTATGTTTTATGGGTGAAAATTATATCATTTTTAAAATATTTTCATTGGTTTATATATATTTATGGAATAATGATTAATTTATTTAATTTTATGTCCCTTACTGATATTTTGTTCTCATCTAATGTTTAATAATGTTTTTCACAGTATATAAGGATGGGTATGAGAATGGGGAAATCAATATTAATTATATAATGATTTTTCATAAAAAAAAGAAATCAAATATTATTTCAAGAGTTTTATATTATTGAAAAAAAGGATATTTTCTTATTAGTATCCACATGTTATGAATATGGGAAGTTATTATACTATTCAATCTATTTTATTATTTCACTTTATTAGTCAATTATCATCTCTTTTAGGATATCATGTCAAACCATTGACTCACATGTTATGCTTACTCATTATGTTTATTACATTACTGGTACTTTTAGTTTACCCTATTTTTTATGTATTCTATAGATTATCCTACAATTTTGTTGGAGTTGAAATAGATTTTAGAAGGTCATAAGGAAAAATAAAATTTTTATTCCATGTTTTATAAAATCATGAACCACATCATCCAAATAAAATTGGGCATTATGATCCTTTAGTAGTAATTATTGTATATTTTTGTTTAAAAATAATTTAATGTTTTTTAGAGACTCTGGTCATTCGATTTATGACTTTTGGAACATTCCATGGAATATTTTCATGGTCAGTTGCAGAGACGACATGAAATTCAAAGGCTCAGAGGACCAGAATTAATTTAATCAAAATATTAAATATATTTTATCTCACATGTGCACAGATTTCCCAAAAAGTTAAATATATTCTAAATGGACACGTAGATTAAAAATATGATAGTGTGGTTGAATATAGTGTGTGGGGTTTATCCTATGTGTGACCAAATGTTGGTTGATACATTATATTTTGATTAGTTAGCTATTGACTAGGGTGTTTAATTAAAATAAATAAATAAAATATTTATTTTTAATTAAATTCCATAAGCTTTTTTCCTTTATAAATAATAGTCAATGTAGAATCATTAGGGTTTGACACATAATCCTTAAAATTGATGAGAGGGGTTTTCATCATCCTTTGTTGGAGGATCAATACCAGATGATGATCGGTTATCAGATTTAGGTGAATCCATAGGCGGTGGGTGCAACAAATCTTCTTGATTTCAGGAGGATGCATTGTTCACCAATGATTGATGAAATTTCTAAGGCCAGACTCATCAAATATAATTCCCTCTCCTTTTAATAAAATATTTAGGCATGGATTATTATTTTATTTTGATTTTGAAATTGTATTTTCTTCCCATGATCATTATAAAAGAATACATTTTAATTTTATTTATTCTTTTTGCTTTATTTTATAACAATAGATATTCTTGATATATGATTTTTGAATAAAAAAAATTGGTTATAAATTTTTTCTTCTTTTTGTTATTCATATCATCCACTATCATCCACATTCTTCATTACTTGATATTTTTCCATAGTTTAGCATTTTCATGGAATGTTTGATAATGATCAAACCCAAAAAATCCTAACAGTGGTGCGTACAATGAGCCTGATGTTGTTTTGTGTAGAGAATAGATCGGAACCAAGTGTGTCGATTCATGATAGGGGTGCGAAGATGATAAAATTTGGTTTGAAACATCAGAAATATTTATAAATTTAATAATATTTTGTTAGTTATTAATATTATTATTCTGTTGTTTTTTTAATATTAGTTCCATCCAAAACAAATGCATGCAGAATAAAATAAGAAACATTTTATTCATTAGAAACACAAATACAATACATTGATTCAAGGGACTTCAATTACTCTAGGAAACTCATAGAAATACCTAAAATTACAAAATAAAGACCATCCAACATCACAATGAGACCAATTAAGTAGCCTTTATATTTTGCATCCACCAAAACAATGAAATAAATAGTCAGAATAATATACATAATACAGATAGTTAAAGGAATGTAGGGAACTATCCTTCTAGAACATATAATTACAACAATCCGTAGAATAACTTGAATGGGAATTTATATAGAAAATTAATTTTTGGGGTCTTATGGTGACTATTTTTTTAATATGACATTTGGCTTTGGTAATGGTCAAAATATTTATAAATGCTATGTATTTTGACTATTTTTTGTATTCCAATCTTTAAGTATTTTAAGAATTTAAATTTTTTTGAAATGATTTAAATTTTCAAAAGTTATATCTTTCGTTAAATGATGACAAGGCATTAATAGAAGTTATATTTAGATTTTGAAATTCTAATTTTTTAACACTCCAAATGAATACAAAATTATAAAAATAATGACATTTAGTATTATAATGATTTTATATATATGGAAATCAATATGTTTATTCAATTTTTTTAACTATTTTTGTTTAATATATTTTTGATAAATATTGTTAGTACCTCATTTGAATGAGGAAAACCTTGATGGCCAATCCTCCAAGGTCAGTGGGCATCCCATAAAGGCTTTCATGATGCACGTTGATTCACACATGATCTGTACAAGGAGAGGGATAAGAGTGTAAAAGACACATGTTGTGATGACCCAAACTCTCTTAGTCCTTTCCTGTACATAAAATTCGGATCCTAAAGGGGTAGCGTCTCGACGTGCGACCGATCTGTGAGACCAATCAGCGAGACCGATCGGCGAGACCGATTGACGCGACTGATCGGCGAGACCGAGCGGCGAGACCGATCGGTGCGACCGATCAGTGAGACAGATCAGCATGAATGACCGGGGAGACCAATCGGTGAGACCGATCGGCGTTACCCGGCTTTGTTGGGGTTTTTCCAGTGACGTGCACGAATTGAGTTTTAAACCCTTTTTTGACCCCATTAAGCTTGTTTTAAAGCCCGACAATGCGCATAAATGTTTTAATTAAATATTTAATAAATTAACCTGGTGTGTGCATCGGTTTAAACCACCCTACCCCTTTAATAACGTGTGGGGCCGCGTGGTCAACCCATGAACCTGCGCTTTACGCAGTTTCGCGTTCTTATCTCAACTGTCCGCGGCCCTTATAACTAAAGGGTTCGTCGTGGGATGTGTGATATTCCATGATTGAATTATTAATGTTATAATCATAAGAAATTTAAATTATGTTGTTAATTATTCATCACTAATGGCTAAATCCTTTTAGTTTTACAAATGGTTGAAGCTAGAAAAAAACAATTTAAACAATTATTACATAGAAAATGTAGAGATTTCCATAATGAAAAACTTAATTTGATATTATTTAGAGTGAAATTATATTATTATAACAAACTTTCTATCATGAAAAATGAATAAAAATATATAAATCCTCTAGAGTGAGTAATAAATAGAAAAATAATAACTCATGTAATTTTTTTAATGAAGTTGATTGAGGTAAGGTCGTTCAAATTACTTCCTATTAGACAACATATAACTATTACGAAGTTGAATGTGTTAAATGAACTAGAAAATGATTCTTGTGTGTACAATGATATCATAAGAAAACTATTTTATGGTGAAAAGTGATGATACCTAAGGAAATAGTGATACGAAATAGCATTCATCCTAATGTACCAATTATTTTCCACAATGGTGGATGTGTGTAATTATAACATCATCTATGTATATACCCTAATATAAAGTTATAAAATATTTATACGCACAATAATATTTAATGACAGGGGATTTTTTATGCAAACACAACAATCAAAATGATTTATTATGGAATTATATATTATGGAAGAATGGAAATCTTCTCAATAAAAGTGAGTATTATGTTTTTTCTTATTCAATATAATTTGTTTCTAATATAATATTTTCTATATACATAAAATCACCAACCTAATGGATAGTTGTTGAATTTTTAATAAAAACAATCATTTCTCAAATATATGACTCCACTCTTATAGTTTTATATATTAGTGTGTTATATATATATATACATATTATATTTTAATTTTTAAATGTACTATTATACTAATAAAGTATTGGCCATCATAAATTTATTTAATGATATTACATAACTTCCACATATAACAGTTACCCCATTATGAGTTATTAATACGTAGATGACCATAAAATAACATAATAAAATTTATATGCGGTATATAGACCAAATTTTTAAATAAAAACACAATAGTTAATATATAACTATTATGAGGGATGTTGTGAGACAAATGGTCAAAATAAGATACTAATGAGGATAAATCACTATAAATTAATTATTGTGTTATGAAATAGATCAACATTTATGTGAGTAATAAATAAAATAGTGATTGTATTATTTATTTGGGGGTGTTATTTTATAACATGTTAGTTGAGAATTTGTTTCCATAAAATGAAATTATGTTAACATATTGATATACATGAAAAATAAAACGAATCAAAAACCATTATATTATAAAATATAATTTGACCATTATTCTATTTTCCTTAAATCAGTTGGTATAAAACTATGTAACTATATTATGATATATTTGAATGAAAGAAATGATAATGAGTAGTAGAAGTGTCCCTTAAGAATCTCAATTTCCTGAGTATGGGAAGGTTGTTTCTTCCCTAGTTTCTTCTATAGACAAATCCCATGCCAAACTCAAACAAAAATACTATGAGTGAAATCTTATGTGGTAGAAATTAAATCTCATGGAATTATCCATGAGATCATTACTAGAAGAATCCCCCCCAAGAATACCACTAGAGGATCCATGATTCTTAGATCATACACAATGATATAAACACAATATGTAACTAGATATTGGGGCGATATAATTAGGGAATTATTAGTGTAATATTTTATTTTTCACATATACAATTAACATTATTCAATTTGACTTTTTTGACAAAAAAGAATTTTATTTACCAAAAATTTGATAACATTTATGATATCAAACAATTGATGAAAATTGTTTTTCTAAAAAATGAAATATATGTATCTTATATACATAAAATAAAATATTTTATATAGTTAATAGAAATAATATATAATATAATAAAAATAATCATTTGAATAATAAATAAAAAATATCAATAAGGATAGTTAATATATTGAAATGTGTTTTTCCATTTAAAATTGAATGTCAATATATTTTATGATTTTATTTATTTGTTAAAATAAAAAATTATAGATATTTAAATTGAACAAGTATTTTTTTTGTATGTATAATTTGACCTTAATTTCATGATAAATTTCTTCTTTTTTTCTAAAAAGATTAATTTTTTAGGTGAGTACTACAAAATAACATTTTTAAAAGTAACATGACACTAATAATATTATAAGTATAATTTAGAAATTCATGAAAACAATTTATAACAAAAAAATATTTTTTATTTTATAAATTAAAAAAATTATTAATTTAAAAAATTATATATGATATTTTAAGGTTGAAGTTATATTTTTAATAAAATAATATATATTTTTACAATTGAAATTTTAAAAATAATTTTTATGAAATTTTGAAAATTAATACAATAAAATGATTTTTATATTTTTTAATCGTAGCCTGAAATTATTTAATAAATTAAATTTAAGATTTTTACATGAATCATATGTTAACATACTTAGAAGATAGTTACATGGTATATTCTATCATGTTAATGCCAAAAAAATAAAATTGTAATTAAATGAAAATATATGAGATGTTTTTTTGGTAATGGGAGGTTGAAACTTATTTAAACCATATTTACTACCCAACCCAGAATATGCTCATTTTGGGTCCACCAGTTTTTAGATTGACATCCTGTTATTAATTTTCTTGTGTATTTATAAAAATTTTATCACATATAACTTTTGAAAGGGGAACTCCACTAATAAAATCACCTCACACAAAAAACCCACATTGTTCAGAAAAACACTACCCAAATATCTCATAATAACTATTTGAATCTAACAAGAGATATATTTCTTTAAAATAGGCCATCCTTTAATGTATTATCACCCGTTGTAATGGATATGAGCAAAAAAGTATAGTATAAACTTCTTACCAATCATTTCTCAGTTCTATTTAATGATGTTCACCAATTCATTTAGATTTTACATTACATAATCTTATGATAATGAAATATTTATCATCATTATACTATTATTTTATAATTATTATGGTGAGTTCTGTAACCACATTTCCCTTATCCATTAAGATAAATTAATCAACATTTATTGCATTATGCAGACTACCGCCCCCATACTGCAACATGTTCGTTTTTAATCACCACATTACGAGGATAGAATAATATGTAAATAATAATATATTTGCTAAATTTATCAAATATTATAAATTATTAAATGTATAACCATATTACTCAATATCATCTTACTAGGGAAAAATAAATCATCATCATTGTATAGAAGAAGACAACTACCTCTATGGAAAAATTGAATTCTATTTTCTTTTATTCAAATCTTTACATGGATGGTCATGATATTGGGATTAATGGATAAATATTATTTTTATGAAATTATTAAGGTCAAATGTTATCAGAATGGAAGATTTATTAACAATATGATAAATAACAAACTTCGATAAATTTGAAATCCCAAAAGAAAATTCAGGGAGAAATAAATAACTTCTTCATATAATAAAATATCATAGTATAAATAATATCAATGTTATAAATATGTTAAATTAGTATATATATATATATAATCTAATTTGGATAATTATTACTATGGTATATGGATATTATAAATAATTCACATCCCAATCATCTATTAATTATGGTGTGTTCTTATTTGGGTTTTATTTAACCTGCCACATGAAAAAATTTATATCATTGATGACTATGGGAGTTTAATATATGGTAATATATGATATGAATATGTAAATACTTTGATAATGGGTTTTTGAATGATAATATAAAAAATAAAATCATTATTTAAAAATACACCCTTAATTCACTAAGAATCATATAAACATATTCAACAACACACTAATCATTAAGAATCATACCAAAATAAAAGTTATAATGAAATTACTAAATAATAAGTAATTATAAAACATTGACTAAAGTACCCTATATGATCTTGAAATGATTGAAATTAGGGGAATAATTTATAAAAACTCTTTTATTATGAAATAAGTCTAAAATTCTTTTCATAGTCACACCTAATATAAAAAAAATATTAAAACTAATTAATATAAAGTGTCAGATTAAATAAAAAGTAAGTTTAAAGATGTTAATATATAGGAAAAATTTCTTTTAATGGGTGAAAATATAGTTTTTTATTATATAGGATATTAGAGAACAATTTCCATGGTAGTAATTTATGTAAGGGGATCAATGTCTCATATTTAATTTCTTGGGACATATTTCATAATACACACCCAATAGGTTTTAATATATTTTTATTACCACCTAATGATTTTATTTTACAATACACACGGTTTTGTAAGAGGTATATAAGGTAATTTGTTTAAATAGATTCTGATTCAATGGATACTAATATTGGAGGATCTTTTAATTAAAATGTTTAGCAAATAAGAAGGGTTTCAATATCCAGTCATATTTTAAAATAATGAGTATTAATATGAGATAACCCATATGAATAATTTTTATTCTATCTAAAAAAACTCATCATAATCACTATATATTAATTGGGTTTTACATTTCGTTCCAAAATCGTATTTTTCTAGTCTTATATATTTTCCATAGTGATTCATTTAAATGAAACAGGACTTTCTTATTACTCTTAGTTAGTACCCTTCCCTTTCCATGTCAATATTCATCATATTATTTCATAGTGTCTTTATATCATCCTAAATAATTTATTAATGTAATTTTATGACACTTTATCTTATTTTAAATGTTTTATATAATTTTTTACATTTTCAGTAGAAGTAATTTTTTTCAAATTGTGTAAAGATTCTCATTTTAATGTTTTCATAAAATGATGTCATTCTAATGAAAATATTTTTTGATATGATTCCTTCTATATATATTTTAATTATTTAAAAAAAATTATGTTACCCCTTGTATTATTAAATATGTAGTGACCCAACCCCAGATAGCCTAGAGCTAGTCTCTTCTATCATTAACATGGACTTGATTACAAGGAATCAAATATCGAATGACACAATGATTATTAGTATTGGTAAAAAAAATACAAAAATGAGTATTGTATTACAAATGAATACCATAATTACAAATGAGTCTTGAATTATATAAATTTTTTCTTCTCTCTAAATAATAATCTTCGAGAATATCATTATTCCATCTAGTATATCCTTACATATCATTTACACTATGCTTCCTAAATTCCTGGGGAATGAAACATAAAAAGTGTGAACTTAAATGATCAGTAAGGGTAAAATATAGAGGAAGTAATAATGAATCAATGAGAGTAATTGTTATTGTATGGTAAATAACTAAAAACATATATAATGTAATATGAAAACTAATAAGTAATTGCATAAAAAATATGGAAAGGTAATAACAAACAGAATTCCATTCCAAATAACCATATGAGAAAAATAAATATATAAATGCAAGAAAATCAAAACAATTCCATATAAGCAACTGAAAATGAAATGTATCCACACATGCTAATGAAAAATATCATAGATGATTAATCACTCAAACTTAATTATGGAAATTGTTAATTATTTCATACGATGTCTAAGTCATATGAAAATATATTTTTTCATTACCATTCACAAGACTATTCAAAACTATGGGTAGAAACCAATCTATAAATTTTAAAAACAAACTCGAAGAGAATATTCAATTTAATTTTATCTAATAAGAATATTGATGCATCAAGGGGGTTTCATTAACCTACCACCAACCTGTATATCTTGCATTAACTGATCTCTAACCTATAGAGCTTGCATTACCTAGTCCCTATCACATATAGTTCATGTCAAAAGAATTTAAATAAATTGAGTGACTAATAAAATATAAGTATTAAATAAATGATATAGGTTTATCAAAATTTCTATAAATAATAAAATAAATTTCAATTTAAACACCATATAAAAAATGATACATTGTTCACAGAATAATAATATCAAGGAAAAATGATATGGATATTTATGGGAAATTCAATTGTTATATGAACCTATAAAATTATATATTTAAATGGGAGTAAAATAAATAAAGGAGGTGAATGTGAATACTATCCTTAGACAAATAAATCATAATAAATCTATAAGTTGAATAAGGATCAGATAAACAAAAAAATCCTATGTGGAGTAAAAAATCGGGTTGTTGTCATTATTTAATGGAAATATTATAAAAATATATTTTAAAAAAAATCAGAAGTAAAATATATTTTTTACTGAAATAATTTTTATCTAAAAACAAAATTTTGAAAAAAAAATCTTTAAAAAGTATCATTTATAAAATTAAATGGACGATCCCAATAAATAAATGTTGGTAAATCCATACAAACCTTATAAGGTAAAACGAACATTCTTTTTTCATGGTAAAATTCTAGAACAATGACTTTTTTATAATGTTATAAGAGTATTACATTGAAAAAAATTCAAAATTAAAAAGGGGTGAATATTATTTAAAAATAATTCTAAAATACATTTTAATTTTTTTACCCAAAAATGGTTTCTAGAAGAAAACAGGTTCTCTGACTTAAGAGAGAAATAAACAAGGGTTTTCTAAAAAAACCCTTTCTAAAACATTTTGGGTAACAAAGTGTAGGAAATAATAATAATACATGAAAAAGTTTATGAATATTCATAATAGGGAAAAATATAAGGGTTCATTGAACAATGGCCATTTAATTTCCTTGAATGGAAATACTAATTAAATATCAATAATGTTATTATCAGTGAAAATAATCTTTAAACATTTCCAAGTGTCCCATACCACTTTAAAATAATATAAATACAAACATTAGGAAGGAATAATATTAAATAAACGTTTTATATACCATGTATATAAATTAATTGTTGATATAAAATATATAAAATGTCAGTAGATACCCCATAGAAAATAAGTTAGTGGTGAACATGACATTTATCTCATAGAAGTAAAAAAAGTGAATTGAAAATTATATTTCCTTGAGCCTGACTTATCTCTTGTATATTTATATTCCTGAATAAAAAAATATAGTTATTTAATTTATTTATAACCTTTCTCATTTTCATCATAAATTTTATTTTAGTTATTAACATGTCTTATAAAACTACTTAAATAATTAAATTTAATTTGAGTGTTTTGACAAAATTTGGTTTATGTGTGAAAAATAACTTTGGTAGATCAAATATGGTAAAATGGGTCATTATATAAAATATAAAAATAATAATAATGAAATAATTATTATATTTATATATCTATTATAATTTAAAAACCAATCAATAAATACGGTAATGAAAAATGAACCAACATTACACGGACAGAGACAGTAGGTCGTACGTACGCATGAGTAACGTTCCCATTTATCAATGATAATTATGGAATAAAGGTAAGTAATATTATAACATTCAGTAATGCTTATTATATCATATATACCATATTATTTAACAATAAATACTTATATATATAATTATTGTGATGTAAAATGAATCACATTGTGTTCAAGATTCAGTAATCCCCACGTCCAAAAATGACTTTATCATTTTGTGTGTGAATGGGTAATAAATAAAATGATATATATATTATATTTAAAAAGATAATTATGTCATTTATATCATATAACATTTTTTTATTTCACATATGTTTTATGAAAACCATCCTTTATGTGTTCCACGTATAGTGTAAACGAATCACCACATTTGAGGGGGTGTATAACAACCATGCATTTTAATACACACTTAAACATAATTTATTACATTAAATATTCACTTGATATAAAATATAAGATATATATTTCTAGTGTATTTGGGTATTATAATCAATACATAACAACTTAATACATGAAATACATTTCTTTATTGAAAACTTCTTTTACATGACCACACACATTCTTTCATACTTAGCATTATAATGGATAACCTGAGAACATGCATAAGAAAAGGGTGAGACATAAAGACCAGTAAGGGAGTAAACAAGGAATAACCTGAAGAATATAGTACAAGTTAGGAAATAGGAATATCAATGTAGAATAAGAGAAACATGCACAAAAAGGCATGATATAGCATGATTATCATAACATGGAAGTGTAACATCAACATTTTACATGATATTAACATGAGACATGTATAATTTCACATAGATCAGGAGTAAACCCAAATTTTACTTTAATTATCATTAGTAAAGCCTTATTTCACTTGAAATATAATGATACTAATCTTTATCCAATCCATTGGAGAGCTATTAGGGCACATCCTTCTAAATCATTTCATTTCATACATAAGTGTGCCACATGAATCATATAACATGGATTCATTATAAATTTTTTTATTCAACAATAATGTAATGTGTAATTCATAAATTAAACTATATAATAAATATTTAAATGGTCATAATGGTGAATACCCATGATAGAGAAATGGGCATGATATTCACTAAATAATGTATTTGGCTTGGAAAATCATGGTGCAATTTCGACAGCATTACAGTGTGACATAAGAATTCATAAAAATTGTTTATGAGATAGAAAAGGGATTATAATCATATTTACATGAAATGTAAAATAAGGAGGTCATATAGATACATATTTTAACATATGTAATGAAATTTATATTCATAATACAAAAGAATTGCTTGAATGCAAATGGGAAGAGAGAAATTCTTTACAGAAATTTGGTATTGTAATGGGTGTACATGGGAGACATTAATGAGAGAGAAAGAGGTCTAAAATATTTCAAAATTAAAGAGGGAATTATGGGGGAGGTCCCAAATCATACCCCAACATTTTTAATTGAAAAAATGGTATAATAAAATAAATGAAATTTAGACAAAATTAGAAATGAAGAAATCCCTTACAAGGATGTGTGATACCAAAGGATATGAAGGGGATTAAGAGAGTATTATTGAGATCTTGAGGTTCCTTGGAAGGATTTAAGATAGATTAGGGAAGATTAAGAACATTTTAAAAGTGTTTTGAGTGAAGTGAAGTGGGATATATGGTTGGTTTATATATTAAATGAGAAGGAAATAGTTATTATTTATGTTTTGGACTCCACACATTAAGATAATACAAACCACAAACCAAACCATTGTTTTTCCCCATGGTTTAATCCAAAGTGTAGAGGAAAACATATTTTATTAATTCCAATGACCGATCTTCTAAAAATATTAGGTTTACTTATGTGGACGTGAGTCACACTCTCAAAGAAAACATTTTAAAAAATTATAATGTTTTATTAGTATTAGAGGGTCGACTAAGGCTTTGTAAAATAAATAAAACCCATCTAAAATCACATTATTTTAAAATCAAAACAAATATTGACCAAAAATCACATTTATAGTATTTTATTACATCATTATTGGGTCAATACGATGTCATAAAACACATTATAAATTTTACGGTATTTAAATTTTACCCAAAAATTCGGTTGCCTCCGAAAATAATGAAATGTTCATAGTTATATTATTATGAAATCATGAATCCAAAAAAATATTCATTTTATCTAAACAATTTTCTATAAATATGAATTTTTAATTTTAAAATAAAACCCAATATTTATCGAAAATTCATGGGTTTTGATAAAAACGGCTTTCAAACCTTAATAAAAATTAAAATTGTATTCATAAAAATTATATTATCATTTATATATAATAAAAATTAATTTATTATAATAATATTTTATTAAAATATTATTTTATTCAAAAAATCCACTAATTCATAAAAATATATTTTTAATTGAATATCGCCTAAAAATTACAATTTTTCCTTTGAAAAAATTTTATAATGTAACCAAAACGAAATGAATGTATATTGTTTATACAAAAATAAACAATATAATCATAGTGTTATGGTCATGTTACATAACCCCTTACAACACCCACGTAACACTTAAGGGTTAGGTGTATGATGGTGTCAGACTCTTGGGATGACTTAGATAACATCACTCGGGTGGTGATATCTATCAATTCCCACTTCACCCATTGGCTGTTCTATTCGAGCTTAACGTGTTGAATCTCGGCATGGGCTTGGTCAAGAGTGAAGCCCAGTGACTCTACCACCTTTACTATCTCTTAAAAAATGGGATTCTTATGAATAAATTATACTAGATGAGGCCATCGTTTCATTTTTCTTAGTAAATAGGATTTGATAAAGCCCCATATTTATAATAATCATGTGATCACTATTCAATACCTATATTAGCAACAATAAAAATTCTTAATGATATTTTAAAATACAAAAGCATAAAATCGAGGAAGTTAATATGTTTTATATAACCATTTAACATAATAAAAAAATTATATATATAGAAAGGAATTTTCATTAATAAATTTTTGGGTTATTACAATTTCCCCCCTTAAGAAATTCTAGCCATGAAGTTTAATTTTACCATAATAAAATAGTTAAGGGTAACCTTTCTTCATCACCTCCTCTAATTACTACATTTCTTCTTCAAACTTGTGGTTTCGCCACAACACCTTGATGAGGGGCATTGTCATATTTTGTAGATCTTTTCCATGCAATATAAGATCTTTACCTACTTTTTTTCATATGATAGGTCATTATCCAATTGTACCACTGCTAGATTGAGTACATTAGATGGGTCGTATATGTACTTTCTTAAAGTGATATATGGAATAAATCATGTACTTGAGATAGGATTGGTGGGAGTGCTAGTAGATAGGTCACTGCTCCAATGTGATCAATGTTCTCAAAAGGACCGATGTACCTTGGACTAGGCTTTCCCTTCCTCCTAAATCTCATAACTCTCTTCCAAGGTGATATGCAGAGGAATACCATGTCTCTGACACCAAACTCAATGTCTCATAGATGATTATCATCATATCTCTTTTACTAAATCTGAGAAAATTTAATGTGTTGTTGGATGGTCTTAACATTATCCACCACTTCTTCGAACATTTAACGACCTTGGGGTTTTTTCACCCCAACATCATCCCAATATGCTGGTGTTCTTCACCTATTCTAATAAAGGCCTTCATAATGAGCCATTTGGATGATTGATTGGAATCTATTATTGTAAGAGAACCTGGCCAGAAGAAGATGTTGATCCCATCGTACTTTGATGTCCACTGATCATGCTCTCAAACTTTCCTCAAGTATTTGGATAGTCCTCCAAGATTTTCAATCAGTTTGAGGATGATAAGTCATAAATGAGTTCAGCTCAGTATTAATATCATGTTAAAGACTCATCTAGAATATAGAGGTGACTATTTGATCTCGATCAGATATAACAGATAGTGGTTCTCCAAGCATCCTTACAATATCTTTGATATATATACATTCTATTTGATCCAATGAGTAATCCTCTCGAATTGAAATAAAGTGTGAAATATTTGTAAGACGATCCACAATAACCCAAATATCATTTTTTTGTTTGGATGTTTTTGGAATTCAAGGGATAAAGTCCATGATAATGGTCTCTCATTTCCATGATGGTATGGGTAATGGTTGTATCACCTCGTTAGACTACCTCATATCATCCTTCACTTGAATACATACCAGGAACATTGATTTATACTCAGGGATATTCTTTTTTCATGTTCTCTCACCAATAATGATCTCATACATCTTGATACATCTTTGTGTTTCCTATGTGAATGGAGAACCTACAACTATGTGCACCATCCAAAATTTTATTATTTATCTATGGATTTGATAGAACAAATAAGCTTTTCCCAAATATCAAAATTTCTTTTTCATTAACATTGAACTCTGAGAATTTCCATTTTCTAAGAGTTTCCACTTTCTTTTGAATTCCTATATAATCCTTTTGACAATCTGTTATCATTTCCAAAAGGGATGGCTGAGAAATTATTTGTGAATTAATTAAATATGTTCCCTTATTATTGATTCCCTTGAATATATTAATTAAATATAATAATACTGGATACTTTTAAATTCTCATCAATGATTAATTCGATAAGTCCTTTATACTTAGAGCATCTGCAACAATGTTCACATTCCCATTCTGGTAGTGGATTGAATAGTGATAGTATTTGATTAGCTATTTCCATCGTTGTTGGATCATGTTCAACTCTTTATGTGTGAATATATACTTGAGGATTTTTTGAACCTTATATATTTCACACTATTCCCCAAAGAGGTAATGTCACCAAATTTTTAAAGTGAATATTACTAAAGCCGAATCAAGATCATTTGATGGGTATCTTTTCTCATGAAAATTCAATTGACATGATGAATAGACATTGAAGTATTCATTTTGAATCAACACACAACCCATCCCCTTCTTTGCAGAATCACTTAATACCACAAAAAGTTCTCCACTTATGGGTAGTGTAATCATGGGTCCAGTTATAAGCCTCCATTTCATCTCCATGAAGCTGTCTTCCCATTCTTCACTCAAAGAGAAATTTACCCCCTTTAGAGTTATCTTGGTAAGAGTGTTGGAAAATAATGATAATTTCTCAAAAATTAGTGACAATATCCACATAACCCTAGGATGCTACGAATATCCATTACTGATGTTGGCCTCGACCATCCCTCAATTGTAGCTATCTTGGAGGGATCTATAGATATCCCATTTCTTGTGATGATATGACCCAATAATGAATCTTCCTTTAACCGGAACTCACACTTGCTTTAATTTTCATAGATATTATCCGTTATATAGGCATCTAGTATAGTTATCAGATACTCTTATTGCTTCTCTTTTGTTTTGGAGTATATTATAATATCGCTTATAAAGAATACCACCATTTTTAAGGTAATCTCTAAATACTCTATTCATCATGTCCTTGAATATTTTTGGAGCATTAATGAGTCTAAAAGGCATTACTATTAATTCATATAGCCCGTATCTTGTACAAAAGGATGTCTTGGAAATATCATATTTCATTACCCTTACTTGATAATATCCCAACCGCAGATCTAGGTTGGAGATGTATTGTTCTCCACAAATCTGATCGAACAAGTCACCTATTTGTGGAAGACGATACTTGTTCTTTATCATGATTTTTTTGAGTTCATGATAATCAATGAAAAGGCAGATTGACCCATCCTTCTTCTTAATGAAGAGGCATGGTTCACCCCATTGTGAAGCACTTGGGAAAATAAAACCCTTATCTAGACTTTCATGTAGTTGTTTCTTCAGCCCCTCAAGCTCCAAAAAATCCATTATATACATAGTCTTGGATATTGGATACACATCAGGTAGAAGATCAATTTATATTTCAACATCTCTTCTAGAAGGAAGACCATAAAATTCATCGGGAAACACTACAGTTAATTCCCTCATTATAAGAATGTATTCAAGTTTATTTTCTTCCTTAGACTCAATCATCTGAGAAAGATACTCATGATCATAGAGAAGTTATATTTATGCATTAGATAATGGTGCTAATGAAGATTCATCCTCCTTCGTTCACCTATATAGAATCATGGGTCGATTCTCCTTATAGAGAGTGATTTCCCTCTCACAGCAATTTATGTTGGCTCTATATAATGAAAGCCAATACATGCCAATAATTTCATCATATTCCACTAGAAACAGTTTCACATTATTCTATGGGAAGTTCAATCCACAAATTATGATATGGGAGGAGTTCAATTCATGGGATGAAATGATTTCCCAATTTTTCGTTCTCACAGAGATATTTACTTCCATGATTTATGGTTTGTTTGGATTTTCTACTAAACATTCGGGAAATAAAATAATGCATAGAACTAGAATAAATAAGTATGTTTTCTATTTTTGAATCAATTACTAGAGTACATATAACCACTTCATTATCGGGGTTCACTTCGGTAGTAGTGATAGAAATGGCTCACCCTTGTAGTCGTGGAGGTTTTTGGTTGCCCCCAAATCCCCTTGGCTTATGGAACTGGTTTGAAAAGATCCATGATTATTTGTAGTTGAAGAAATGAACAAAGAGTTGAGTGTTGAGTGTAGGGTTCCTCTACCATATCACAACCGCTGGTTTTTTCTTGTCTGTAGCTAATGTCCTAGTGTCATTCTCCTCGATACCTAAAGAATTTTCTCATCCCCTTCATGGAATTTCCTAGGTGCTTATTTCATCACCATTGGCAAGTAGATAGGTGGATTTCTTATCACTATTGGAATTATCCATTGGACTTCCAGAATTAATTTCTACCTTACACTTCTTATTCCCATGATACCCTTGAGATTCTTCAATCTCCATTTCAACTTTGAGGGAACATCTAACAATTTCATCGTAGCTCTCGATGTTATGGACCACTAGTGATTTCTGTAGGCTAGGTTTTAACCCACCAAATAAGTGGTCAACCTTGAATTTGGGGGTAATGATAATGTCAAGGGCCTATCATTCAAGCCTTGTGATTATTTCCTTTTACACCCTAATAGATTCATCATATTTCTTCTTGAGGTAAAGGAAGTGTATTTTAATCTTATGTCAGAGGGTTTGATGAAAATATTTATTGAACAAATGCTAGAAATTCATCCATTCAACTCCTAGATATCATCTTTAAAATTCTTATTTTTGATAAATGTCCACAGTTGATCATCTTCAACCACTATATGATAATAACCTGATGCACCTTCTCTTGTTTAGAACATTGATGGATGGAGAAGATCATCTCAATGGAGTTGATCCATTGTTCGACAATTAAGGAATTAGATGAATCATTAAAAGATTAAGGCCTTTGTCTTGTAAAGCTCTCAATTTTGGATTTTTATTTCTTGGGGGGGGGGGGGGGGTTGAACGTTCCCCTTGACCCATGATTCTATTCAAAACATGATTTCACAGAGAGGGTGTGATGACAAAGTATGCAATTAATTCTCCCATCAGATATGGAATCTAATTAGAACAATCATCATAATGATCTTCACATTGGTTGTTAGCCTGAGTCCTCCTATTACTGACCATTGGCTAGAATATAATAAATTTTTGGGGTCACAAATAAAGGGTAATCCAATTAAAATAAAGGATAACTTATAAATTACATTTCTTTCTTTAACTTATCTGTATTATCCATAATATAATTCCCTACATATATTCTTTGGGGGTATTTATGATCAAATCTCCAAATAATGATTCATACTATGCTTATGAATTTACCAAAGAATATATCTTGAGAGTATCATAACCAATAGTGAATCAAGGTCTATTGTCGTGCACGAGTCTCCATTTGAGTCTTGCTCAAATGGTATTTTTTTATTTTTCAATTAGATACATTTGTGCCAGAGTCACCAATACCTACTCATATTCACAGAGGGATGTATTTTCTTGATATACCACTTACTCAATGATCACCAAAATTTAAGGACGTTTTTTTATTATACTTAGTCTTATCCCTAAGGCTTTCACTATGGTTTTTCAAATCCTAATCCCAAAATAACTAAACCCCACTCTATTACCAACTATAACAACCCTTATCATTATTTCAAACATAAACATAATTTATTACATAAAATAATCACTTGATACAACATATATGATAAAGGGTTATTGTGTCTTTGTGGATTAGGAACATTAAATAAAAACTTAAAACATGAAAGCCAAATCTTTTTTGAAAACTTATTTTACATAGCCACACACATTCCTTCGTACTTAGCATTGCATGGGATAACTTATAGACATGCATAAGATAAGGGTGGGAAATAAATCCCAGGAAGGGATTAAGAAAGGAATAACATGAAGAATATAGTACATGTTAGGCAATGCTATTATCAATTGAGAATAATAGAAATGTGAACATAAAGGCATGATATAGCATGATTATCATGACTTGGAAGTGTGGAATCAATATTTATCATGATATTAGCATGATCCCATGATCATTGCCCTTGGATAAAGTGTAAACCCTCATTGAATTTGAATTAGCATTAGTAAACCCTCATTTAACTAAAATTATCATGATACTAATCTTTACCCAATGCATTGGAGGGCAATCCAGGCACAACCTTCTTAATCATTTCATTTCATGCCTAACTCTGCCACATGGATCATGTAACATGGATTCATTGAAAACAATCATTTATTCAATGATAAAAGTATGTTAAATTCATACCTAGAACTTTATAATCCATATTTAAATGTTCATAAAGGTAAATACCCCTGATTGAAAATTGGGAATGGTATTCACTACACAATGAATTTGGTTTAGAACATCATGGTGTAATTTCGGCAGCATAATGACGTGACATAGGAATTAATAAAAATGGTTTACAAGACAGAAAGTGGTTTATCCTTATATTTACATGAATTGTACAGTAAGGTGGTAACATATATATATGTCCCAACATATGTAATGTTATTTTGATTCATAATACTAAATAATTTTATGAATGTAAATGAGAAGAGAAAAATTGGTTACTGAATTTAGGCATGGTAACAGGTGTACATGGGAGGCATTAATGAGAGAGAAGGATTTCTATCATAATTAAGACATAATTACGGATATATCTTGGAGGTGAGAAATCATACCCCGAAATTTTTTAATTGAAGACAAAATGAAATTACAACATAATGAAATTTGGATAAAAAATGCGAAAAAAAAATAAATCCCTTACTTGGAAGTGTGATCCTAATGGCTTGGGAGGGGCTTAAGAGAGGCTTCATGAGAGATTGGGGTGACATGGGGGGATTTTAGATAGATAAGGGTAGAGTAGGGACATGATCCAAGGGTTTTTAGTGAATAGAAGAGGGATCATGGTTGGGATTATATAAGAAATGAAGGGTAATTATTTATTATTTAGGTTCCGGAGACTACACATTAAACTAATAAAAACCACAAAAAACCACAGTTTTTGACCCTGGGTATTGAAAAATGATAGTGGAAAACATTATTTTATAAGATAAATTAAATAAATTCTTAAAATATCAGGATTTATTAAGTGTAGGTGATTCACACTCTCAATATAATCATTTTAAAAGGTTACAATTATTTATAAGTCTTGGATTGTCCACTATTGATTTGTAAAACTAGTAAAAAAACATTAAAGTAAAATTATTTTTATTTTAAAACATATATTGTCCGAGAAACCCACTTATAGTATTTTATTACATCACTATTGGGTCATTATTAGGTTATTCCACGCATTATATATTTAATAGTGTTTAATTTTTACCCAAAAATTCGACTGTCTGATAAAATTATATAAAATGTACTCTAAGATAATTTCAACATCCTAAATCCAAAAATAATATTAATTTTATCTAAATAGTTTTATAAAAATGCAAGTTGTTACTTTTAAAACAAAAACCAACATTCATTGAAAATTCATGTGTTTTGACAAAAAACGACTTTCAAACCTTAATTCAAATTGCAATTGTATCCATAAAAAGGATACGATCAATTATATTTAATAAAAATTAATTTAATAATAGTAATATTTTATAAAAATATTATTTAATTCAAAAAATACATTATTTTATCAAAATATATTTTTTAACTAAATATTAACTAAAAATAATGTTTCTGCTTTAAAACCCATTTACTGTGTAACAATAATGAAATGAATGTATATACTTTATAAAAAATAATGCACATAATCATAGTGATAGGGTGTTGTTACATAAACCCTTATAACACCTTAATAAGACGTAAGGGTAAGGTGTGTGATGGTGTGAAACTTTTGTGGTGGCTTAGTTAACATCACAAAGGTAGCAGTCTCTATCAACTTCCACTTCTCCCATAGGCAATTCCATTAAAGCTTAACGTGTTGAATCTTGACATGGGTTGGTCACGAGTGAATCCCATTGATGCTACCTCCTTTCTAGGCTCTGAAAAAATGGGCTTCGTATCTACTATATTAGGCTATCTCTTCCTTTGTCTGAGTAAATTGGATTTTAAAGACCTATATTTATACAAATCATGTTCTCTCTCTTTAACGACTATATTAGCAGGGATTACAATTATTAATGGTATTATAAAATCCAAAAACATAAAACCAATTAATTGAATATGTTTTAAATAACTATTTTACATAATTATACTTTTAAATAGATGAAGATAAATTTTTATTAATAAAATTTTGGGTCATTATAGGGTGGTAGTCTACATTTCCAAAAATGATGTTATCATATTTATAAAAAATGAAATTTATAAGGTTATGTGTTGTAAAATAATTAAAAAAGATTAAATTAAGAATATATATCATATATAATACATATAAATAGATTCTCCATCATAATTGAAAACCATCCGAGTTGGTAAAATAAAAGTGAACAATCATCATTTCTTTAGGCGATAGCTCACCATACATAGAAACAATATGTTCGATACCCATTAGATGGATATGTGTGTAAGTATTGTTGAATACATTTATATAGAAATGATATTATATTTTTTGATACAATTTTTTTATATATTAATGTGATAAATCTATTTTATGGTGTGGATAATGGAAATAAAACTAAATTGTTAAATGAAAGATGTTACCTCTTAATCGTGTAATTCCTTTTGGTGTTCACGAAAAGGGATTCCCAAGATTGATTTATTTCTAAGGGGAGGACTATAATATTAGGGGACGTATATTTATGAGATATTTTTTTAGCTATTTTTAGATCCAATGTGTCTTCAGAGGTATGTGGAAGTGAAAGAGGTGGTGTCTATTAATAGTGTAGGAAAAGGACTCACATGGAATTTTCGAAAACAAGTTAGGTGTGCCCATGTTTTTACATAAACATATAAAAAAAAAATAAAAAACAATCATTAATGGAAGATTCATTTTAAAAAAATTTCTATAAAATGGAAATTGGACAAGTTTCTAGGTCATTTATACCATAGATATTGTGGTTTAGTCCATTATGAAGCTTAATGTTACCTAAACAATGGTAATGAATTTTAATTATTATCACTAATATTGATATGAAATGATGTTTTAATTATTATAAATTATAAATATTTCTCATTCCAAATTTGGAATATAATTTTTTAATTTATATTTTTATAATTGGTTGAAATTTCTTTAAATTTAATCACATATAGGGGACGACAATACTAGTTGTAATAGTAAAAATGGACGAATGTTTGCTAAGTTTTGATATTCAATTTCAAGGTGAAAATGATTTAAATGAGATAAAATTTGATTAATAGATTAAAATATGATCTAATGGAACATTAAAACCAATTAAACTTATAATATAATCTTATAAATAAATCAGATGAAAACGAAATTTTGAATTAAAATTCGGTATTTTTCACTATTCATTAAAAAAATGAAACATCGAGGAAAAATACCAAAAAAAATCCAAAACTAATTTTTAATTTTCTCTTTCAAATATGATTATTATTGTGACATATTAAATTTATAAAAGGTTTAAAACTTTATTGAACAGGGGTTCTCCATTAAATGGGGTTAAAAGTGCATTAATAAAAATGTAGGTTTTTATGTGTAAAATTGAGTTTTTTCTTATCATATGGATATCAAATTTATTGGATGAATAAAAAAATAGATTATTGAATATATATATATATGTATTATTAATATCATTAAATAAATTTAATTAATTTAATCTAATTGAGTAAACTGATTTTTTGAGCATACAAATAGTTTTTAATAAAATATTCTCTTTATTTTCAATTGGATCATATATTCATATATAATTAATTTTTAAAAAATTAATTAGTTTTCTAAAATATAATTGTTCATAATTTATTAAAAAATATTTATAATTTCTAGTTCATTTTATCATATTATATTAAATAATAATATTTTAAAAATATATTCCTTTTCATTTAATACTCTGTCATGTCTGTAATACAAGCCATTGCAAAAACTCATTATTTTTTATGTCTCAATCTAACTCATTATCACGTGCATCGCGGGCTATAAAATATATTTAGTATATTTAAAATAGTAAATATAATTTAAAATTTTAGGATGACATATTCCCTTACGAACATAGAATTGTGTTTCACAAACGATATAAAATAAAATGTTCCTACTTTTGATTTTCGTGGAATTACATTCTTCCCATCTTAACTAAATTGCATCATCACTATTTAACATTGATCATGGTGATGCATTTTTTTGATATTTCCAATTTTTTAAAACCCACATAATTAGAAGGGTTTTGTTAAACATCCTCTTGAAATTATAGAATTAAAATTACCAAGGTCACATGTATTAACATTTAACTAGGTATCTAAGTATGAGAACATTATTGGAATGTTGATATAAGTACTTGTAGGAAATGTATAAATACTTATTGGGATTCATTCAGTTCATAAATAAAAAATAAGTGAATTTTCAATTGAAAGTTGAGGGCCTCACATCCATAAATCCATAATTATTTAAAAGGCTACTACTTTAATAATCCATAAGGTATTATGAAAACATTATTTTGTGATACTTTCATAATGTTAGGTAATTATTTTACTACCTAAAAATATAAGGAAATATAATTTTATGAAAAATTTTAATTTTTACTAAAACATTTACTACTTTTTGACCTTCGATCAAATCAAAATTCATCCCATACATTAATGAATGGATGTCCAAAATATCTATTTTCTTCCTAAATGAATAAAATAAACATTTTATAGATTTTAAAGTTCATCAAAAACTAATAATCCCAAATAGTTGTTTGTAAATATTATCTAAGGTTAATATGGTTAATTAATTATTCTCAAACCCTAATTGAAAATATATATAAGTTCATAATTTATAATTATTTATCAAATTTTTATCTAAAAATAATGAAATATTAACCAGGACATTATGTAGGTTAGTGGTTAGTGGGAAATGATTTTCATTCTTCTATCGGGGGTTCATGAACCATGGTCTTTCTAGACATGATTGGTTATTACTCTAAATACTTGTTTTCTATTTGTAAAACATAATTAATATAATTCCCAAAATATATGATAAGAAAATCAATGAAATAAGGTGAATAACCAAATAAAAGTTTAAGAAATGATTTCAATAAAACCTCAATACAAAAATATTTTTTCAATTTTATTTAGACATAGGTCCTTAATTGGTCTAGGGATTATCCATAATGAAATTTGTATGATTTATACAGTTCAAACCCTATTATTAGTCATAAACACATTATTTTTAACCTAGGTTATTCATTTTCATCACATATTGAAATTCTCAATAATGGTTTGTAATGGAAATGTGAATTATCTTAAGAAGATCCCCCACGACTATCATACTATGAGAATTGTAAGGTTCTTTATCATATACCATGTTATACTGACTCAGGCCCAAAAGACATTGTAAATTTTGGACTCTTTGGTATATTTGTTTTATATTCATGTCCACTTATAGTGTCCAAACATTGATGTATTTCTAGGAATAACCACAAAATGCATACCTTACCCAAATTCTAAGGTGTTATTTTATACTTATCCTTAAATTTTTCATTTCAGCTATTTTCTATAATCAATGTTTTCCTCAATCAAGTTCTAGATGTTGCTAATAAAATTCCTTAGATACCAACTATAGCGACCTGATACCAGTTAGCCTAGAAGCAGTGTCTTCTATCGATTATATTGGTATGATTTTAAAGATACCAACCTTGAAGAACCATTATTTTACTGGTCTTGGTAAACTAGGTACATAAATGAGTGTTGTATTACAAATTAATACACTAATTGCAACATAACATGCATCTTCATTATAAATAAATAATATCAAGAATAACATTATTTTATCTATTATATCCCAACATATATTTAATATTATGCTTCATTGATTCGTTTTGAAAGAAACATAATAAGGGTGAGATAAAATTCTCAGGATGGGTGAAATATATAAGAATAAATAATGAATCAATGAGAGTAAAAATTATTGAATGATAAATAATAGAAAACAGTTACCATTAAATCAAAAAACTGAGAAGGAAGTGGATAAAAAATATGAAATTTAATGACTAAAAACAAATTGCATTTCATATAAATTGAAATGGAAAAAATATAGAAATGTAAGAAACAAAATACATAAAATCTAAATAACAAAAAATGAAATGTATCCAAATATATGACAATGAAAAATATAATTGATGAATAATAATTAAATATAAATTATAGGAATGCTTATTTACTGGACATCATGTCTAGGGAACATGAAAACCTATGTTGTCAATACATTTCACATTATAGTTTATAAATAGTGTAGAAGTTAGTCTATATATATTGGAAACAAACTCGATAGAGATTTCACAGTCTAATTTTGTCTCATGAGACTATAAATACATCGAGGGGATTTTATTAACCAGTAACCTAACTATACTGCTTCATTAACCAGTCTCAAACCCATATATATTGCATTAACCGGTCTCCAAACGGTATACTACATGTCCAAAGCATTTAAATCAATAATGTTACTTATTAAATATAAATTTTGTATAAAAGATATGGGTTTCTCAATATTTCCCCAAATAATCAAAAAACATTAAAAGTAAAAACCATATAAATAATTCTAAATAGTTCAAGAAAAAATCATATCACTGAAAAAATATATACATTATATGGGGAAACTCATTATTAAATGATCATTAAAAATTGAATATTTCAAGTGGATTGAAATAAATCAAGCTAATGAATGTGAATACCACCCCTGGCCAAATCAATAATAAATAATCTAGATTAATAATAAAGATAGAATCAATATAAAAAATCTCAAGTGGATTAATATAAAGGTTTTTTGTCATTAGTGAATGAAATTATTATAAATAGACCTTTAAAAAACATTCTTGATTAAAATATACGTTTTTGAAACAAATTTTGAAAAAAAAATATATATTCAAAAATAACATTTATATAAAATCTAAACATGTAAACATGTGAAGGAATCATAAATTAAATGATGTGAGGTTAATTTTTACATGATGTAAAAGGTAAAAAAAAATTTTGTTCAGAGTAAAAGGTTATAAAAATGAATTATTTAGGAAGAGATTAAAACATTCATTTGAAAACATTAGTGAAATGAAATAAGGCTAAAAATAGATTTACCAAATCATTTTAAAATACATATTTTAATTTTTTGTATCAAAAGATAGATTTTTGAAGAAAAAATGTTCTCTGGATAAACAAAGAAATAATAGTGGGTTTTTTTAAAAGAATTTTGTAGAACATTTCGAGTACCAATGGGTGTAAAAATGGTACTAATGATTGAATTAAGTCATTAATTACCTGGATATAGAAAAAGAAAAGGATTTATTGAACAAATTTAAGAAATTTCCAAGAATAAAAACACAATTGATAAATCATTAAATTTATTTTTGAGGAAAATAATAATTATACATTTCAAAGTGTTCCATACCACATTGAAAGATTTTAAATAATAACATTAAGAAGGAATAACATTAAATGAAAATTTTTAAATAACATGAAGATAAAGTAATTCATGATATAGTGTATAAAATTTTTCCATAGATACATGATGCAAAATAAGTAAGTATTGAACATGACATTTATCTCATAGAAGTAAAAAGTGAGATGAAAAACCCCTTACCCTTAGTCCAAATTGTCTCAATAGTATTTATATTCCTGATTAAAAAACCAATCCAAATTATTTTATATCTTTATAACATTTTCTGTTGTATCATAACATTTATTTAACTTATTACCATTTCATATATAACTACATAAAAAATTAAATTTCTATCAGCTATTACGAACAAATTCGGTTTGTGGGTCAAAAACAAATTTTCTAGATCAACTATGGTCAAAGGGGGAATAATGTAACATCTCTAATATATTAATAATGAAATAATTATTTTATTTGTACATTTATTATACTTTTAAAACCAATAATTAAATATTTTTATGAAAAATGAACCAATGTTACACTCATGGAGACGGTAGGTCATACATACGCATGAGTAATGTTCCCATTTTTCAATGAAAATTATGAAATGAAGGTAGGTAATAATATATATTTCCATAGTGATCATTATATCCTAAATACCATATTATTTAACAAATTTTAGTTATATATATAATTCTTATGATATTAATGGAATCATATAGTGTCGATGAGGTTGTTATTCATACGTCCACAAATGAAATTGTCACTTTGTGTCTGAAAGGGTCGTAGAAAGTTTATATATATATATACATATATATATATATATATTATTTTGGGAAATTTAATTATTTACTGAATATAATATAGATTTAATTTACATGAAATATTTTTAATTAAACCATCCTTTATATATTCCATGCGTAGTGAGAATGAATTACATCGCTTTGATGGGGAGGTTTCCCACACTTCCAAATACAATGTTATCATATATTCCCAAAAAGGAATATATAAGGGTATCAGATGTAAAATAATTACATAATATTAAATAAAAAATAAATATAATATATATAAAATATAAATATATTTTCTATCATAATGGTAAACCATGAAAGTTGATAATGGAAAAATAAACAACAATCGTTTTGTGGGGCTGTAGTTTGTCATAAAGAAAAACAATAAGTTGGTTACCCATTAGATAAGTGTTTGTGTAAGAATAGGTCAAAGAATTAGCATAAAAACATAATATTATACTGAGGATACTGGTGTTATATAATAATGGAATATGGGGTTCTTAGGTAGTGGATAAGGGAAATAAAACTAAAATGGTTAAGGAAAGTTGTTTCTACTTAATAGGGTAACTCCTTTTAGTTTGCACCAAATGGATTTCGTGGATTGTGTACTTTATCCAATGTGGGGCTTCATGGATGAGGATATAGATATTTAAGATCTATTTTTATAGATATTGGAAGATATAAAGTGTCTTGAGAGGCCTGAGTCAGAGGAAGTGTTGGTATCCATTAATAGGGGAGGAAGAGGACTAACTTGGAATTTTGGAAAACACTTTAGGTGTACCCACATATTTACTAATAAAATATCTTAAAAACCAACCAAACACAATAATGAAAGAATAATATCCATTTTATTTACCTAAAATGTGTTTTGTTCAAGTGGATATGTAATTTGGGACGTTAAGATTAATGGTTAGTCCCTTATAGAGCTAAATGTTTCTTTAATAATTGTAATTTATTTTAATTACATTCAATAATATTTATGTTCAAAAACTATGATTATATTAATTAAATTTATTAATTATTCTTATTAAAATTAGGAAATAAATTTTTCAAAATTTCAACCACATAAGTGGAATAACGTAATTTAAATCAAATCTCATAGATGGGGCGACAATGTATGTATTTAAAATAAAAATGCCTGGAATTTTGGAATGTTTTAATATTTAATTTCAAATTGAAATTTTTTCAAATGAAATAAATTGTATTAATTGATTAAAATATGATATAATTAATCATTAATAAATAATGAAAATTATAATTTTACCTTATAAATAAATTATATGAGAAAACATTTTTGAATTAAAATTGGTAGTTTTCTCTATTTATTAAATAATAAAACTTCATGGAAAAGTACTAGTAAAATCATCCTAAACTATTTTTCCATTCAATTTCAATTGTGAATTTTATTTTGAGATATTAAATTTATTAAAGGGTCGAAATTGGCATTAAATTGGGTTCCACGCTAAAAGGCGGTAAAAGTGCCATAATAAAAATATTCGTTATTATGTATAAAATTTGGTTTTTTATTATCTTATACGTGTAAAATATATTGGATGAATATAAAACATATTTTATTGAATATATAATAATTATATAAAATTAATTATACTAAATAATTATAAAAAATTTATTCTATTGGATATAAATAACTGTTTGATCATAAAAAAATTTCTATAAAAATTAATTTCAAATTAATTTGTATCTATTGAATTAGTTTTCTAAAACTTATATTTTATAATTTATTTAATATCATTCATAATATCCAGTTTATCATATCTTATTATATTAAATAATAATATTTTAATAACATGTTATTATTTGTTTAACACTTGATCTTGCAAGTAATGAAAACCATTGAAGAAACTCACGGTTGAATATGCGACTTGCTAACTAAGTATCACATTCCCTAAAAGCTATATAATATATTGAATTTATTTAAAATTGTAAATATATTATAAATTCTCTGGATATTATTTTCCCTTATGTGCTTGGTGTTTTGTGGTATTCGTGATATTCGTGATATCGAATACAATATTCCTACTTTTGATTTTCAGGATGTTACATTCTCCCATCATAATTATATTGAAACATTGAAATTTAGACTCTATCTTGGTGATATATTATTTGATATTTCCTATGATTGAAATTAAACATCATGTTATGTGTTTTTAAATAAACTTCTATAAAATAGTGAATGATAATCACAATGTCCACGTGAAAAAACATACAACTATGTATCTATGTTTAAGAAAATTATTGGCAAGTAGAGATACAATATTGTAGGAAAAGAGTAAATATTTATAGGGAGTGATTGAGGTTATCAATAAAAAATAACTGAATTATCAATGGGAGGATGAGGGATTCATTAAAATAAATCCACAATGATTTAAAAGGCCTTCGGTTGAACAAAATTTTGTTAATAATAAAATTTGTTATTTATATGTCATTTTCCCAATGTTGGGTAATTCTTTTACTACCTAAGTATATAAATAAATTTACATGCATGATACATTTTAATTTCATGTGAATAAATCTATATTTTGGTTTTTTTTGATCAAATTCTAATTCATCCCTTACATAAAAGATTGTATTTCCAAAAATTAACATTCATTCTGGAAGAACTAAAATAAACATTTCATGTATTGCTAACCTTATAAAAGAGGGTCATGTTTAAATATTTATCTCTATCTATTCTCAAATGTCAATATGGTTAATAAATTAGTTTCTCCACCTAAATACACTATTGGTTCATAGTTAACATGTATTCGTCAAATAGTTTAATTAAAAATAATGAAATTTTAACTGGGACATTACAAAAGTCAGTGGTTTGTATGAAACCCTTATCATCCTTTGGTCACGGGTTCATGAACCATAGCCTTACTAAACATGATTGGTTTTCACATTACATACATTATGTCTTTTTATTATTAGAAATTATTTTTATTTCCAGAATAAATATTATGTAAATCATTAAAATAAGGTGAATAACTAAATATAATTTTAACAATGGTTTTCAAGACAACCTCAATACATAAATACATCATCGATTTTATTTCAACATGGGTCCTTTATTGGTGGATGTATTATTCATAATATCAATTGTATTACTTCTAATGACGTTACAATATCTTTAATCTAAAACACCCTATATTTTACCTAGGTTATTAATTTTCATCACATATTCAAATTCATAATAATTTTTGGTAATTAATATATGGTTTACCCTTAGGATAAATTATGTGACTGTCAAAACAGGTGTGTAGTAAACCCATTATCATATACTAGGATACGCTGCGTCAAATCTAACACAACTTATCAAATTTATTAATAAAATTTACATCTATTCCATAACCATGTCAACTTGTAGTGTATAGAAATGTATGTGTTTCTATTAGTACCCACATTATTTAGACACTACAAAAATTCTAGGACATTATTCTATACTTATCCTAAAATATTGCCTTATAGTTATGCTATCTAATCTCTTTTTCTGCTAAATCATGTTCCCAAGGATTCTACTTAACTTTATTTGATATCAATTGTTGCGACCAAACCCTTGATATCACAAAGATAGTGTTTGTTATCAATTAAATTGGAATGATTATATGCAATAAAATACTGAAGCACCAAGAGTTTATTTGTCTTGGTAAACCAAATATTTAATAATTATTGTATTAGAAATTATTAAACGTACTATAAAATAATTTTTTTTATAAATAAATAATATTCAATATGTCTTTATTCCATATAGTATATCCTTTCATATCTTTCATAGCACGCTTCATGGATTCATGGGGAAAAAATAATAAGGGTGGGCTCTGATGATCAGTAAGGGTAAAATATAGATGAATAAATAATGAATCATTGAGATTAATAATTATCTAATACTAAATAACTGAACACCCATTCCATGTAATCAATAAATTTAGAGGGAATTTTATAAACAATATGGAAATGTATAAACTAAAAAGACGTTCCATTCCAAATAATTGGTTAATGAAAATTAAATATGGAATGTTAAAAAACTAAAACAAATTACATCTAAATAACTGAAAATGAAATGTATCCCGATATATGTTGACACATAATATAATGGTTGGATATTAACTGATACTAAATGGGTGAAATGTTTTATTAGATTCCATGTATAAGGAATATGAAAACCTTTCCCATCAATACCTTTCACAAGATGGATAAAAACAATGGGTAAAAACCTATCTATACTGGTTGGAAACAATCCTGAATGGTTTCTCACAAAATAATTTCATCTCATAAGAGAATAGGGACGCATCAAGGAGATTTAATTAACTAATCCCCAAACTATTTATCATCAAATAAAAAGTATGAAAAAATGGATTGCATTAACCGATCCACCACTCATATTTTTCATGTCTAAATCATCTAAATAAACAATGTTCCTTATAAAATATACATATTTAATAAATTATATGGGTGTACCAATATTTCCCTAAACAATCAAATAACATTAAAATTAAACACTGTATGAAAAAATTTTTACCATTGAGAAAATAATCATATCACTAAAAGTTTATATTTATATTTATGGGAAAATCAATGAATAATAATCCTACAAAATTGAATATTTCAAAGAGATTAAAATAAATAAAAGAATTAAATGTGAATAAAATATTTTTGAATGTTAATAACAAACCATATATAGGAAAAATAATATTTGTATCAAAACTAAAAATCTTATGTAGAGTAAAATAAAGGGTTATTTTCATTGATGAATTAAAAAATTATAAAATATTTTGTCTAAAAAAATATATTGAGGAAAATATAAACTTATTTTGAAAACACATTTTGATGAAAATTTTCATTGAAAATAAATTTTGAAAACATTTTTTTAAATATAACCTTTTAAATATGCAATGGAAGATTATAATATTGATGATGAGTAAATATACACAAGTTGTATGAGGTAAAAAGATCCATCCCTTTTCATAGTGAAATGTAAGAAAAAAAACTTATTCAGAAAGTGACAAAAAGAGTCCTCTAAAAACATTGGTTAAAGAGATAAAGGGTTAAAATTTCTTAATGAAATAACTTTTCAAAATAAATTAAAACAATTTTACGAAACATGGGTTTTTTTATGAAAAAAGTTTCTCACAATAGAGAAATAATGTTGGGTTTTATTAAAAAAAATTTCTAAAACATTATGATTACCAAAGAATTGAAAATAGGTAATAATAAGTGAAAATGGTAATTAATAACAAAGGGTGAGAAATTAAATGTCTTATTAAATAATGGTGACATAATTCCTTGAAAGGAAATACCATATAATGTTCATTAAAGCTATTGTTGAGGAAAATAATCGTTAATCATTTCATAGTGTCCCAAACCAGTGTGAAATAATTTTATTAATAACCTCATGAAAGAATAATCTTAAATGAATTTTTTTAATAAAATAATCATCAAATAATTCATGATAAAATATATAAAAATTTAAGTGTGTACACCAAAAAAAATAAGTATGTTTTTACCATGACATTTATCTCACAAAAGTAAAAATTGAGATGAAAAATCCCTTACCTTATGTCCAACTTATCTCGTCTTCCATTACCGAAAAGGATAACAAACTTATATTAATTATTTAAATTACTGAGAACCTTTTTCACATTTATCATAACTTTTATTTCCCTAATTACCATGTCTTATACAACTACTTCAAAAATTAAGTTTGCATCAACTTTTTTGACCAAATTCGGGTTATGTGTCGAAAAAAAATTTGTCAATCAACTATTGTCAAAGGGTAATTTTTTAACATCTAAATAATAATAATAATTAAATAATTATGAAATTTAAAAATCTATATTACTTTTTTAACACATTAATTAGAAATATTTATGAAAAATTAATTTACGTTACACTGATGGAGATGTTAGGTTGTACATATGCATAAGTAACATTCCCATTATTCAATGATCGTTAAGGAAAAAATGTATATAATTATATATCAATATAATATGAAAATTATATCATTAATACTATATTACTTTTTCATATATACTTATATATTTTGTTGTTGCGATTTAAAAATTATCACATCATATCGTGGAGGCGGTAATCCGCACGTCAATGAATGATGATATCACTTTGTGTATGAAAGGGTAATAAATAAGTTGATATATATATATATAATTGGATATTGTATTCCTAAAAATGTAATTATTTAATTTTATCATAAATTGTTTTTATATTTCACATATTTTCAATTAATACCATCCTTTATACGTTTTATGTATAGTGTGAATGAATTAATCGCTTTGAGGGGGCGGTAGTCTGCACTTCAACAAACGATGTTTTCGTATAAACACAAAATGGAAAGTATAAGGGTACTTATTGTTAAAGAGTTAAATAATCATCAAAACATAATAAATATAATATATAATATATATAAATAGAATTCACATATTAATGTACAACAATGATGTTTGGGAATGGTAAAATGAACAATAATCTTTGCATAAGCCAGTAGTTCCTCAAACACATAAAAAGTACATATATTAACCATTAGATAGATGTGTGTGTCAGTGATGGACTAATCATTGGAATAAAAAATAATTATTTATTTTTTATTCTCCTGTTTTTTATAAAAATGGAATAAGGATATTTTAGAGAATCTAGAATGGAAATAAAACTAAATATGTTAACAAACCATGTTACCTATTAATCGAGTAACTCCTTTTAGATTTCACCAAAGGGTATTATTTTATTAAATTTTTTCTAAGGGTAGGATTATTGGATGATGGTAGATATTTTAAATATCTATTTGGTAAGATAATTGTAGATCCAATTTTTCTTGGTAGGTATGAATAATTGAAAGAGGTGGTGTTTGTTTATAGTGTAGGAAAAAGACTCACTTTTCATTTTTGAAAACATGTTAGGTGTACTCATGTTTTGACCTAAAAAAAGTAAAAAAAATCCAGAAAAAAACCAATAATGTAATATTATTGTTTTATTTATGTCAATAAAACGTGTATTTTACATGTTTCTAGGTTATTTGGGCTCTTAATAATAAGGTGTAGTTCTTTAGTAAGCTTAATTTTTTCATAATAAATGTCGATAATTTTAATTACCTTCACTATATTTTTTTATTAAAAACAATGTTTAACTTATTACACATTATAAATTATTCTAACACCAAATACAAAATAAAATTTTCCAAATTCAAATCACATATGTGGCAAAAGATAATTTAAATTTAATCCCTTTCACAGGACGATAACACATATTTTTAATGTAAAAATGTCCAGGGAATAACTAAATTTTTTTTTATCAATTTTCAATGTGAAATGGATTCCAATGACCAAAATTTTATTAATTATTAAAAATATAATCTAATTAATCTTAAATACCAATTAAATGTATATTTTTACTTTATAATTAAATCATATGAAATAATAATCTTTCAATTAAAATTTCGTATTTTTCAATATTAATTAAAATAATTAAAATTCAGTTAAAAAATATCAAAATTCACCCTAACCAAAGTTTTATGTCTATATATAAAATATTTAGTTTATATTGAAATATTAAAATTTTAAAAAAGAAAAAAATGTCATTAAAATGGGTTCTCTATTTAAAGGTGATAAAAGTAACTTAATAAAAATATAGGTTTTTATGTGTTAAATTGGGATTGTTTTTATCTAATGCCAATAAAATATATTGGAGTAAAATAAAAATTATGTTATTTATTATATAATATATATAAATATATATATTAAATTTATAGGACTCGCTAATTATAATTAATTTAATCTGTTATAATAACACAATATCTTGAGCATAAAATTTATTTATTATAAAACAATACCTACGTTTTCAAATGAATCATATATTCATTTATAATTAGATTTTAACCATTTTATTAGTAGTGTAAACAATATATTTTCATATATTATTTAATACTATTCTTAACATATTATTTTTTAGATCTTAATATATAAAAATTATAATATTTAATAATATTTTACTATTCGGTTAAAACATAGTCTTACGTATAGTGCATGCCATGGATGAAACTAGTGGTTCCATATGTCTTACAAAAAATCAGTACCACATGTATTGATGGATAGATAATATATTTAATTTATTTAAAGTATTCAATATAAGAAAAATTCTATGGATATTATATTCACTTTTGTTCTTAGTGTTGTGTGTCATACACGCTATCGAATACAATGTTCATTCATAATATTTTCAAGGTCTTACAAAATATTTCTTTTAAAATTCATTCAAATGATCTTGATTATTTGTTACATAATAAGTTATGAATCTAATTCCAGTAATCCCAAGATGGTTTTTTGTTTATTACATTAAAAATAGGTACCTGTAATCAAATCGTGAAAGACTAACCAGTTTAGTAGTCCTCGTAACCTTAATACATACAAGAATCCCATATTATATTTGAATAAAAATTATAACCTAATTTTTTGTGAATTACCTTATTCCCCATATAATATTCTTGAATATAAATTATAGTGCACTTCATGGATTCATGGGAAAAGAAATAAAATAATAGGGATATCAAAGGCTCAATGATGATGTTTTACTTTTGAAGCTTTCATGAATCAGTAAGAATTATTTTCGAATGGTAAATAATATAAAAAAGGTATATAAACAATTTTACAAGAATATGAAATTATTAAAGATAAATTACAGAAAAAAATCAATTTTATAAGTAACATGACTATGAAAAATAGATAATGAATAATCATTATGACATGGAAAACCACTAAAATTCAGTTGATTTAATAAAACTAGCATGATGCGAATCCTGATATAATATCATTTTGAAAACATCATATATAACAATAATTGAATTTTAAATAAAGGAAATTATTAATTATTGGATTCCATGATCTTAGGCATCCTGATACATCAACTATAAAGATATTTTTTCAATATAATTTAAAACTGATGGGTATAATCCATGTTAAAAAAGGATATCAAACTAATTTCTCTCATCAAACTACAGATGCATTGAGGGACTATCTAAAAACAAGAATGACTCATATCTTCTTTTTTAAGGAATTTCACATTTTTTTAATAATTTATTTAATTTATACAAATATTATTTATAATTAAATATCCATACTAATTAAATAATATATATTTATCATTATTTCTCAAAACATTAAAATAATATTTAATATATAAAATAATACGATGAAATGAAATATTTTTAGGTAATAATCATATCCATGATAATTAATACATATATTTATGTGAAATTTGATGTCAAATTATTACATAAATGAGATTAATTAAAGGGAAATTCAATAACTACAAAAATAAACTATGTAGTGAATTTAAATACCATCCATTTTGAAAATAATCACAGACCATCTAGAAGAATAATAATGATGGTATAAATATAAAATATCTCCAAACAATTAAATGTTTAATAATGTGTTATTATTGTTGATTAATAGAAATATAAGAAAGTCATATTTAGAATAAATCTTGAGGATAATATAATTTTAATTTTAAAAATATCCTTTTAAAACTAAAACACCGAATTTTTTATTTAAAATAGTTTTTTTTTTGAAAATAAAAATTGAAACTTATATGTTATGTTTTTAGAAATTGTGTGGTCATGGTGGTAATAATTTTTGAATATTCCTTTCATATTTTTGGTAAAACCTGAATGAGACTAGTTTTAAAGGAAAACCTGAAGATTACTAAATCTTATCTGTTAAAATGTGAAAATGATTAGTAATTTATTTGTAAATAATTTTTGAATGAAAATTTTTTTTGAATAAATTTTTTTGAAATTATTGTTTTGAATGAATATGGATTTCCAATCCGAGATGGAAATGAAGTATGGTTATGTTATAAACATTTTTTAAATTATTTTAAGTACCCGTGAGAGTAAAATTGTACTATTTCTTGAATAAATCATTAATAAACCTAGGAGAATTAATTTTTTTTTGGTTTATTTTAAATTCATAAAATAATTACCTACAATTGAATCTCAGTGATATATAATATTCATTTAAATGAGACTGTTAAATAAACCCTTATAATGATTATAACATTCAAGTGATAATTAATCAATGAATAAATTTTGTATATAATATTTAATTCCTACTTGAAAACTGTAAATTAGATATATGATAATAAAATTCAATTACAAAAATAGTAATTTAATATAAAAAATAATGAAGATGTAATATTACCAAAGGAAACAAAATTGGGTTTTAAAATTCATTATAGATTGGATTTCTTAAAATGAAATCTCATTGGATGAAGTAATTAAAATATAATTTTAAAATACCATGAAGAATTAATTGTTTAAAATATGTCATTTGAAATTGGATGAATGTGTACTATATTCAAAAAATTAGGTGCATAATAAAAAAATGCTGAATGAATGGAATTTTTTTTAAACCCTTTAGAAAGATCATATCATCAATGAGGGGATTGATAAAGGAATTAATTATGTGTATTAAATGTAAATAAAAATAAGAAAAGTGTATCTAAAAAATAAAATAGTGAAATATCATTTCACATATACTATATTCATGAAATACTAAATAAAGTAGATGTTTAACCCAATAAATGGAAATCTTGTTTGGAAATTTCATACCTCAAGAACCGTTTTAGTTTAAAAATAATTAACATCTATTATAGTTGTTCTAAACCAGATATTAAATTATTCTAGACTGATTTTAATACATATATATTATCTATAATTTGTTTGGTAATTAGTAATTATTTTTATTTTTTCTAGTATTATGTTTTTTGTTATGGGAGTTTTTTCATGAAAGATCTGGTTATTGTACATATTATATAGTTAAATAATCTTTAGAATAAAAAAATGAAAAATTATCAATTTTATAGAGAAATTATAATTTTAATACCAATAACAAATTATTATTTGGATAAATGTTTTGTGTTACGATCATAGAGATGGTAGGTTGTATACACTCATGAGCATCGTTCCCATTTTCAACAATCATTATGTAAAAAAAGGAAAGAAATATAATTAAATTTAAATAATGATAATAATATAATATATAATATATTAGTTATTCCGATATAATTATATATATATCATGCATCATTTTTGGTGGGGGAAAGAGATTTATATCGCTTCTTGAAGGTGATAGAACAAACGTACATGAACGATGTTATCATATTTAAGTGAGTTAAAAGAAAAAAAATAAAATGTTATATTTTCTTTTAAGAATGATAAATATTTCATTAAAATTATTAACAAATAATTGAAATTATATATAATAATTAAACTTATATTTATTAACTTCCATAAAAATAGTTATTGAAAAGTGAATTGTATCGTCTCATGAGGTGGTAGTCACCCGAACACTACAGATACATTTTTATATCACCAATGTAATGAAAAGTATTAAAATATAAATGATATAACGACTCAATATATATAATTATCTTAATAAGAACATATATATATATATATATATATATATTATTCATCATCATACCAAGTAGTGTGAGGTAGTAATGAAAAAAATGACATTGGTTTTCCAGGAGGTATTCCACAATACACACGAATGATGATTTCGTAACGCATTTGATGGAAGTGGAGAAGGTTATAGGTTATGTAAATAACTTAAAACCATATATATAAATTTAATATAAATATTCTATTATATCATCATTTTTTAATTAAAATTGAAGTATCTGGATGAAGAAATAAAATAAAAACACTCATTGTAGAATGTTACCTCTTCTTTAGTTATCCTCATTAAATTTTCACTAAAATCATTCCTTGGTTGTATTTAATCCATAAATAAGTCTATTAAAATGATATGATGTGATTTGAGAATTTATTTTTTTAGTTCATAGTTGAACTAATGGGTTTTGAATTTGTGAAGGATAGAGGAGAGGGGTGGCCTTTTATAAGTGAGGTGAGTGGTGCACTTGTAATTTTAAAAAAGAAAAAAGGATGACACAAGTTTTTTTACATGAAAAAGGGTAATTAATGGATAATTATAGATACTTAGAAATTATATTATTAAAATATGGCCATAAAATAAATTATATGATTATATTTAGGCAATTTTAACCCTTATATATATTGTTTAATCATGGTAAACCAATTTTTATGAAACAAAAATAAATAATATTTACAACTTTCACAATTTATACTGGTCAAAAATTATTTTGAACATATTAAATAATATAAATAAATATTTTCAAAATATTTAGTCCATTTTTTCTAATTTAATTCATTAAAGTAGAAAAGGTAAATTTATAATGAACCCTCTATACCAGATGAGAAAACATGTTTTCAAAGATAAAATATTCATAAGTTTACAAGGTTTTTATTTCAAAATTCAATATATATCTGATTATAATAAACTAAATTGGATTCATTTATATATTATTTAATTATTATAATTTAATAATAATTTTAAAATATAACATATCCTTATAAAAAATTCAACCCTAAAATAAATTTTCAATTACAATTCAATAATTTTAACTATTCATAAAAATGAAATATTTCAGAAAATTATATTAAATTCAAAATAAATGAATTTTTGTATGATTAGTAAAATGAAATAATATATTATTAAGACCATTAGTAATATAATAAAATGAAAACAATATTAAATTATATTTTAATGTTGAAAATTATATCAGTATATAAAAATAGAAATGTAGTTTCATGTACATTTTTATCAATGAGTATGACTGACTAAATTATATGGTCGGTTTTTGTTTTACATCATATTATATTATATATTTTAAATTTTATAATGTATTATTATATTAAATATGGTTTCGTTCACTTCATCCCACATGTATTTACTATGTTGGTCATGCAAGTCCACGATTTATTTTAGGTATCTAATATAACTTGTTTCCCTCCCCTATATGGGATGAAAAATATTTTAAACGATGGTGATCAACTGAGAGTAAGTGGTTCAGAACTAAAGATATGGTCAAAAAAATCATGATGAAACAATAGAATACATGGTAATACATTAACTCAACCCATGATTGAATGAACATTTTTTTCCTCGGTGTTAATGAATGATTTATCTTTACCATTAGAAATCAACCCTTAAAAAATTCATGATCAAGCCTCGTTAATTTTTTTTCATAGTTCATGGTTTTCATTTAATGTGATATATGTTTATATAAGGTTAAAATTTATCTAAAATACTAAAAATGATAACTTAATGTTCAAATTTAAGTAAAATAAATGGAATATTCATTATTTTTTTTAAAAAAATAATAGTTATAAAAATTTATAAAACCATTTAATTTTAGCTATAAATGTAAATTATAAAATAAATATATTTATATTAAACTAAAAAAAACCCACAGGTAAATATTGAATCGAATTCCTTACATTACATCATTTATTAATATAAAAACATATTAATGTTTTCATTGGTCTAATGTTACAATTCTTTCAGTTATTGAGGAATTCGCACTATGATTTTTGGTTGGCCTAAATAAGTTTGAATCAAGTGTTGAATTCAAAATAAAAACATTTTCTACATTGGAAGAAAATGTAAAGGAAATATGAGTTATTATTTTGTAATCAGGGTTTCCAATAAATAAACCAAAGATCCATTTGAAGACAACATACTTATATAAATTTTAATAATGTTCTTTCCAATGAGGGGATTATTAATTGGTAAATATATATCCATTCAATTAAAATATCCTCATGACTGAACATTTTGAGTCCAATTGTGATACAAATTGGGAATTAAAAATTATAATATATGACTAATAAAATAATTTAAATTATTTAGTATCACATTATTTAATGATTAAAAGATAATAATAATAATTTTTTATTTTATTGTTGAAATTATTATCATTTATCAACCTCAATATCTTTATGGTATGTACTGAAGAATGAAAACCTTTTGGTATGATATAACTTCTATGAATGGGCCATACACTGGTACATTTTTTTTATTTAGTATCACATTATTTTTTTATAGTTATTTATTCTCTTCCATGGGCGGTGAATGTGGAAGACAAATCTATAAAATTGAAATATTTTAATGATACACTATATATACAATCTATGGTGTTATATTCCATGTTTAGTTTACTCAAAAATTAAAAAAAATGAAATGGATATATATATGATGCTGACCCATGATGATGTTATTTTTAAGGAAAGAAAAATACTCGAGTGGTAACATTTATCAATGAACTTTTCACATGAAATCATATAGAGTGTGTACCATATTGACCTTATATATTCAATATGATTTGATATGTTAAGAATAATGATATTCTAGGGTTTTCGATTCAGGTAAAATATTGAACTGATTTCAAATACACATTACTCTCTCCAAGTGTGTATAACATTGTATTAAATGAAAACATAAAAATAGAGATAAATACTTCCAAGATATTATTAATTTTATTATCGATGATGATCATAAAATGATGTGTGACAATTAGTTTTTTAATAATGGTGAATAATAGGAATTGAAAAAAATCCATATGAATATATATGTCTAATTATTCATCAAAACTACCAAACTATAAGAGTAATATCAAGGTGAATGTTAGGGAGAATAATTCCATATATTTTACATGTAGAATGAAGGGATTGACAATGAATAACTAAACCACAAAAAGACACAATGGGATTTTTTTTGTGTGTTATTCATTAAGTGTGTTTGATTAATTTTAATAAATTTATTATTATAGATTTTTTATTTATTTTTTATTTTTATCCAATTATAGGAACCAAGTAGATTGATTGTAGTTACTTATAGTGAGTTGGATATATATGATGTTAATTGATAAAGTATTTTATTATTTCTTGTAATACCCATGATTATACAATAGTCAAAATACATCATGAAAAAGATTATGGAATCGTGAAAAATATTTTATTTCACCATAATAATATATAACATTATCATTAAGAATAAAAATATTTAATAACAGTTTTAGTGAATGTTGTAACCAATATTATGAAAAAAATTCAAAACCATTTTAATCTCATAACCTATTGGAAAACTATAAAAGGAATGAAATGTATATCACTTGTATTTATATGATAAAGAAAATAATAAAAAATTGAATGCACATGTTATACAAATTATGATATGTTTATTAATGATTTATAGTGTTGTAATGATGATTAGATAAAAAAATAAAATATGACAATATGAATATTATTGATGTAATTTTACCATTGGGAATCTTGACCTTATAAAAATTATATTATAGTTATCTGTTGATGCCTACAAAAATATGAGAAAATATATTTTACCATAATTTATCTGAATTTTTTTATTAATTAATATTTTTTTATTAATGGGAATATATTATATACATATTTCACTAAAGAAAATAATCAATAATAAAATTAATTTATACTATTTTGGAACAAAAAACATGATCCTCTAATACATTCTAAATTTTATATATAAAACAAAATTATCATATGTATAATATTATTTTCATTTAAATCTGATTAAAATTGAGAACAAAACAATTATCCAAAGATGAATTTATCATAAACTTATGATATAGTTGCATTTCAGGGTATATAGTAAAATATATTATGAATATGTGGAAATTATTATAAATTCAATAAAATTTCAAAATGATTTTATAATTAATGTTAAATAATACACATGATATAATTTTTTATTTCATTAATATAATATATTTTTATGATTTGAAATCAATTTCTATAACTATAACGTATTTTTAAATATAAAAATAGGAAATTAAAAATTAATAAAAGAATATTTTTTGGAAAATTATATTTTAAATAAAAAGTTAATATTAAAAAAGAGATTTCAATCCAAAACATTATAAATTCAAATAATTCTTAAAAATAAAAATCCAATAAAAACACATGGGCAGACCAATGGTTTAGAATATTCTAAAATCTATATATCAAAGGCATTTTTTTGAAATTATTAAATAATTAAAATTAATTTTCCTTAAATAAGTACACATTCTCATTTTTTTATCACTATAAATATATTTTTCTTGAATCACTACACATTTTCTCTTCAGAGAGTCTCTCTAAGGAGGATACAAGGCTCTATGGATCTCATATCCATCATAAATAAGTTACCATTCATGTTATGTGTTCCCAACAACATCCCACCTATTATTTTTTAATCTCCCCATTTCAATTTCATTTGAAATTGAATCATTATTATGAATCATTATTATAAATTTCTTATTATATTTTTAGTGATATATCACCCTCCTATCTCATTACACTAAATTCATATAATGTAATAAGGCTAAAAAATTCATGTATCTATAAGATATATATATTTTTTCAATTTAAAGAGAACATGGTTTCCCAAAAATGACATCTCTCTCTGAATAAATACATGTAGAAGTAATGATTGACTTAGATGACCATATGTTTAATAACCCTAAATTGTTGGTTGGTTGATACCTCGAAGTTCATTAAATTAAGAACTATGAGTCCCAACTCTACACCTATTTTAACACATTTAAAGGACATACTTTTTGATGATTTAGAAGCCCACCATGAAACCTAATGGAGGATTATTTACTATTGATATCTATATAACATGAAGTTATTCACCACTATTACATTTGATTAATTAATTAATTATTATAATTTTATATACATTGTGAAAATCATATTTTTTCTATTTTATTTGTGGTATATTAACCAATATAGCCATATTGTTACAATGAATGGGGAAAAATTAACTTTCTATTTATCCATATTGTAATATAAAAAAATATCTATCAGTTGTCAATTTCGATATATAAATTTTCTTATAGAATATTCTAATATATACTATTTATCCATTTTATTATATGATGGATGCATTGGAATTGTTTTGGGATATGTGAGGTCCAATATTATATATCCCCTAATACATCAGTGGGTCTCATGGTAAGAACTTGAAGGGAATTTGGTTAAATAATTTCCCATTTATGCATGATTTCATTGAAAATATCCTTAATAGTATATTAACAATATTGGATATTATGTATTACATCATAGTGAGAGTAGTTAATTTTTTTCAATAGTTTTTTATAATTATGAATTCACATGATATATTATGCTCATGACCCAATTTGATATGGAATCTATTTATTCTTATTGTATTATTGATTTTATTCTTATATATGATAGAATCCACTGTATTGTACATCTTTTTCATCATAACAAGTCACTCTTGGTAAGGATTCATATTTCCCCATGACATCATAAAGATTAATACAATAGTATTATGGATTTTAGAAGAGAAATAATAAATTTTCATTTATTCAATTGTTGTACCATATGTATTTAATGTAATTTAATGATCATATGTGTATCTTGTTTCTCAATAATGCTATATTAATCAACCCTATGAATTGTTATATATATCTTTATTTTATAATTATAATAAAATAAATTATTATCCTTGTTACTTATGGTAGGTTCAAAATGTTGGTATCAGATAAATTTTTAAAAGAATCCATAAGAAAAATATTTAGAACAACACAGAAAGAGGAAAAAACAATATGACAAACCCTTATGATATTCTTAAAATACTTATATATTAGATGAAATAAATTTATAAAAAATGTTGAATATTTATAAACTTTTATTCCTAAACTAATTAATTATATAATATTTTTTAATAAATGGATCCAAATATAATTGAAAAAATTCTCAATCAAAACCTATAATGATTTCCATAAATTCACACCAAATCAAGTCATTGAGGGATGTGTTAAACCAAAGAAGATAATAACAATATTTTGTTACATTTCTCAGATTAGGACTAATGGACTTGTGTATGTTAAACAACCAATTTATCCACAACATGGTGTAAAACTGATGGAATACATGTATAGTCCTGGAATTTCCATGTATTTATTATATGGAATTATTTTGAGTCTAGCAATTGAGACGACGTGAATTTCTGAGGCCCAATATTCCCAAAATGATCCTTCGAACAATGTTATGATTTAAATAGAACGCATGAGTGGTTTTATTGAAAAAGTGGAATAACATTTAAATAGGTTCCTGTATTATAAATATGAAGGAACAATTGCATTCTGGATGGCGGTTTTACCATAGGCATGACTTAAGTTGAGTCAGTGCAGGCCTCCAGCCGGAAAACCAAAAAAAATCGTAACTATTAATAAATTAATTAAATTAAATTAAATTATTTTTCAAATGCATATAAATCACAAACGGTGACTTAGATTAAAAATAGTAGACAACTGTTGATCTCCTGAGGCTATGCTTTCCTTATGTAGATTGTGACATTGGCCGACATAGGACAACATGGGAAGTTAGTTTTTTCCATAATTAAAATAATTAAGTAACAATTATTTTATTTTCAAATCCTTATAACTCTTAAACAACAAATCGGATTAGAAATCCTAGAGTTCCATTGATATCGTGAGGGACGTTTCCCATGAGGTGGAGCATAACCTCAACCAGAGAAGGTTGATGGTGAAAGTTAATATTTGGAATTTTTTAGGTTTATTTAATTGATCATGTGAGCGGATTTTTTATCTTTTGAATCGTTGATCGGATCAAAAATATAAGGGCACCGATTAAATGAAAAAGTGGTGATTTTCTTAGAAATGACTTCAGTTAAAAAAGTAAGGGTATAGAGAAAACGATATTTTTCTGACGTTTCTAGAAAAATAATAAAGTAATTTAAAAGAATTAATTTTTTTCTTTTCTCGTTGTAGAGTGGCAGACACTAACTCTGTGGTGCAGTAATGAGGCTGAGACATGGACCATTATTGAGTGTCATTAATGACCTGTGTGACACCAAATAACGATAAAATATAGTATTCCAAACAACAATATGTTTCATAAATGAAATACCATAATAGAATTGTTGTGACGTATACCCTTTTAATAATTTTATGCATTAGAGGAACAACGTTTAAACCTTAGTGATTCTCTGATGAACCTCCTTCTGTCTTCCCCTCTAGCAAAGAATGTTGAAATGATGTCTCATTAGTGACTTCAACACACCTCGAAAAACAGATCTGGAAGTGAAGAACAACATCAACATCTCGAAACATTGAGGAAAAAAGGCCATAGATTCCAACATTAAAGAGGTAGGGGTTGTTTTATTTTAATTTTATTCCTCATTCTTTTCTCGAAATGTTGAACTTATAGCAACCCACGAACAGGTTGATCAGCGATTCATGAGTTTGTGTGGGAGGGTAACATTCTTTATAGGATTTTAGATATCTAGGAGTTGAAATTGTCATTTTATTATTGAACTGAAATCCTCAGACCTCCAATGTTCTTGAACCTCTAACGCGGAGGGCACATGCCATCACAAAATGAATGAAGAGACTCCCCAAGTGTGTCTATTGTGGATTTATCCTCAAAGTAGTGAAAAGTGAAATATGGGGCCAAAGCAGGAATGGCGGCAACCCAGGAGCCTATAGGCACAGATAGATTGGTAGAAGGATCCCCAGAACAACTCTAGTTGCCCACGGAAGGCCCCCAGTGGCGATGATGACCGTCGGCGGCGACGACCGGAGACAACAACCGGTTGCGGCGCCCCACCCACACTGGCCACATGGAGGGGTTGACAGCAAATGATGCCATGATAGAGGAGGCAGTCGGCCCTTGTTGGTCGTGATGGAGAATGGTTGCACACATGTCGGGATGCTACATTGGTAGGAGTCCACATTTGGTTGGTCGTGATAGTAGCGGGATGACACGGCCCTAGGAAAGGACTGCGTGGAGGGGTGGCCCGCATCCGGGTCACTCGAATGAGTCGAGCTGCAGTCGCTCGACCACAGATCTAGGGGCCTCATGCGTCCGGGGAGCCAGAAAGGGTCAGAGCCGGTCGACTGCCACATCCCAACCAGCTCGTGCAGGTCTGGAATGCTGGCTGGGGCAGTGACATTAAATCCTGAAGCCCAATCTACGCGGTGGGGACCGGTGGTGCACCGCCTAGCCAGGATACAGAAACTGGCCGCGTACGGCCCCTACTGGCCCCACGGATGTGCGGGGCCCCTTCTGCCACAATCCATCAATAGAAGATCGGCTAATCTAGGGGGAAATGTGGGCCACCCCTACATGCTTCTACCACCTGGCAATGTGGTACCGTCTTCTAGCACGAATGGAAAGGGTCGTCTGCCACCTCCTTCGCGGCGTCGGTTGGTGTCGCCCCCTCCACTCGGCCGGTGTGGGCTGTCCACTGCCACCGATCACCACCACATGTGTTATATTCCATGGGCCAATAGAGTTGCTTCGATGGTCTGTTTCTTGATCTATCTACGCCTATATGATTCTTAGGTTTCCACCATCGCTACCTTGGACATGGATTCCCCCTACCACCACTTTAAGGATCAAACCACAATGAACACACATAGTGGAGGTGTTCTGGACTTGTTTGTATTGTCCCACACACTCAGCGTTAGAGGTTCATGAACATGGGAGGTCTGGGGATTTCTGTTCGATCAACAAATGATAATTTCAGCTCCCGGATAATAAAAATCTCAAAAGAAAGTTACCATCCCGCATTAACACATAAATCATTGATAAACCTATTTGTGGGTTGATCCTCTTTTTTCATTTTTATATAATAATGGGGCATAACATAAAAATAAAATAACCCCAACCTTTTTTACATTGAAATCTATGATGTTTTGTCCTTGAGGTTTCAAAATGTCGACATCGCTCTTCGCTTCCTGCTCTGTTTTTCAACGTGTGTCGAAGATGATGATGATTGGCTAGTGCATCCTTATATATTGGAGAAAACGACCAAATTTGTTTTTTCAGAGAGTCTCTAAGGATTAATCCTATTTCCACAACTGGTTCAAACATTTAAAAGGAAACACATCATGGTATTTCAGATATGTTGGGACATCACATCGCTATTATTTCTCATTTATGAAATAGAATTTTTTTTATTATTCCTTTATTTCTTAATTATGTTGTGTAATATATGCCATTAATGAGACTCAATAATGCACCTCATTTCTGCCTCGTCGTTGCACCACAGAGTCTCCGTCTGCCACCCAATGATGAGAAAATAAATAAAATATTTTTTTTAAATTCATGTATTATTTTTCTCGAAAACTCTGTAAAATAACTTTTCTTCTCGGCCCATATCAGCCAAAAAAAATTCATTTCTAGGTGAATCATGACATTCTTAGTTCAATGGTTCCCTCGTATTTTTGATCCAATAACCATGTCAAAAGTCTGAAATAACCACTCGCACATTCATTTTAATGAACCTAAAAAAAGTCCAAAAATTAATTTTCCCCCTCGACCCACATCGGTCTTGGTTAGGCTCTTCCTAAGGGGGAAACCCATTAAGACCACAACGGTACTCTTTGAATTACAATCTGAGATACCATTTAGGAGTTATAAGGATTTGAAAATAAATCATTTTTTTCATAATTATTTTACTTATGGTCAAAAACTAACATCCACTATTGGCCTACGCTGGAAAATTTTACGTTCTTCCTAAGGAAACAATACCCTAAATAGATTAGCAGTGTTATCAGATTTTTAATCCGAGTCACCATTAATGAGTTATAATAATTTTAAAAATAAAAAAATTATTTAAATTTATAACGTTTTTTCCATTTTTTCATTTTTCTCACTGTAGGCATGTGCCCACCCAAGTAAAGTCACACATAGGGTAAAACCAACATCCTTAAAGAAAAATGATCCCTTGGATTCTTGATCAGGTAACCTGTTTATGATTTATTGAATTTTTTCAAGAAAACCACTCAAAAACACTATTTAAAGTATAACAATTTTTGACGAATCAATATGGGAACTCTGGGCCTTAGAATTGCGTGTTGTCTCAGTGCATGGTCCGGAAATAATGCCTTATAAACAAATTACACAAAAATTATACAACATTAAATTTTCTCCACCTTAGGTATTTACATCCCTGAAATCTGAAACATAGGAAAATTGAATAAAAGGGGGTACTAAGCATGAATCTAAGCCTCCCGCTCCCATTTTTTCTCATTAAGATTCTTGTGCTACCACCGAACGTGCACTATAGGAATCAACCATCCATGATGGACCAACTCCTGTCGATCCTTAATCTCCACCAGGAACTCTAAAATTGTTTCCTCATGGCCAATGTCTAGCTCACCCCAATCGATGACATGCAATGGATCATGCACGTACCTCCTTAAGCATGACATGTGAAACGCATCATGCCCCTAGTGAATCTGCGGGGGGGATGAGTTGGGTGGTACAACCCCTCACCACCACTACTGAGGATCTAAAAATGGGTCTGAATAACTTCAAAGATAGCTTTCCACCCCCGCCAAATCTCTGAAATCCCCATCAGGGTGAGAGCTGAAAGAAAACATGGTCTCTCTCTTCGAAAATCGATGGTCGTTGTCTCCTGTTGGCATTAGACTTTTATCCGCTCTTTGTAGTTCTCATCATCTCCAGGATAATATGCACCTTCTTAGTGGTAGCCCATACTTACTTTGGACCCATTAGTGCAGACTCCATGGGGTCTGTTTAGCATAGAGGTGATCTACAAGGCCGCCTGTACAAGGCCTCGAATGGTGCCATGCCAATGGTGGTGTGATAGCTGTTGTTTTATGCAAACTCCACAAGTGTTAGGTGGTCCTGTCAATTGCAACCAAAATCAATGGTCACAATGATTGAATTATGCCCCATGGATGCTCATGGTAACCCCATCAGAGATTCCAAGGATATAAGATCCTAATTCTATTATGGTACTCGAAGGGGTTGTGCAATTCCTGTTGGGACCTAATGATTAGCCTTCACTTGCAGACAAGTGAGGAAACTTGAATCAAACTTTTCCATCAATCTCTTCATCCCTAGCCACCAGTACTGATGTTAGAGGTCCTGATACATCTTCACCACAGAAGGATGTACCACAAAAGGGGATGTATGGAAATACCTCAACACCTCGTCTGGTAATGTCATTGGTACAAAAGTGTATCCTCTAAAATGGATGACAGGCTCCCCACCTATCAAAAATCCATCAAGATGTTGTTTTGAGGATAACTTAGTATGTCGAGCCTCACAGTCAGCATTCACAAATTGTGCCTCCCTAACATGATGTAAGAGTTTTGGAGTGACATTCATCTAATTAAGGTAAGTTTCTCCATCATCATCCACGAAATATATATACATTTTGGCTAGTTTCTCTATCGCCTCACTCCCTAAAAATAAACTAGACATCCTGGTGATTGTGTCTGCCACTACGTCCCCCTTCCTTGGAGTGTAGACTATCTCAATGTCACAGTCATGCAGGAACTATAAACATAGCTATTGTCTCGATGATTTAAAATCCTACGAGTGCATTTCTACCCATGAGAAAGGCTACCCCTTTTAACTGATGGATGTTCCCATAGACCCTTTGGTAGTGGGTACTCATTCTCCATGGACACTTGGTTAAAGTGCTGGAAATCCCCACATATCCTTGAGCACTAGTTCTTACTAAGCTCTTCCTCTAAAACCCCCCACCTACTCCACCTGTTTTCAAAGCTCTAAGAAATTCCTCTGATATACAGATGCATGTATATATGCTACCATAGTGCGTCGAATGATACAAAAGTCCCTCCCCCTGTAGGGAGGTAATCCGGGAAACATATTTTTAAAGGAAATTCCCGAACTCGACATATACTAATAGGAATTGAAAAATTAAAACATCTTCTTCCACGTGGGTAAGGCTCACTGACTCAAAGGCCATCAGGTGTACCCCCACATGCATTAGTTTATTCTGTGCTTCCTGGGTTCTCTTTTTTGTCAACCAAGGAAACCCCCATTCCAAAATTTTAGATATACCACAAACCTTTTTCCTAAAACAATCAATCTGAGCATGAAATGTGGATGAATAGTACATGCCCAAACTAACATCGTAAGGCCACGACTCTTCCACCAAGAGGTTCCAACCAAAACTCTCACCTCAAGGGTCAGATCACACGGTCAACATAAGTGTGATTATTGAGTATCCTCATGTAGGTATCTCTAGATGTAAGGATCATGTAAACGGTTTAACTAGAAACTCTAGGTATTGAACATGATTTGTGACAATAAGTAATTATTGGAACCTAAGTCTATTAATAAGGATGCTATTATTAGGCATAGGTTGTACCTCGAATCATTTATGGAGACCTTGGGTCATAGTCCTTGCCAGCATGATTCTACTTCTGTCTTCTGCCCTCCAGCTCCCTAAGCATGGTGGGGACTACATTGGGGTGGTGGTTGTAATATGTTGATATGTATACCACCCCATGCTTTTCTCCCAGCACCTCTTCCATGCCTGATGCCCTGAATAATCATCTGTTTTGGTCACTTCCTCTTCCCAAAAAAATTTACACAACCAAGTCTCTTAGACTCGCGTTAGTTTCCTTCTTTCCCACTCCTGAAATTTTCTTGCAGTATCTACTAAGCCAAATAACATTCAATAAAAAGGGTTATCTCTAGCACCCTAACATAATTAGGAATGTTCATAAGAATTTTTCATGCATGGATGTCCCAAAAAAAATATGGCTCAGAGGTCCGATCCCTAAAGCATTGGTCATATTGTATTTATTGAGTAACTAGAATAATCAGTATTCCTCGATGAATACTCAAATACTGAAATTCCATCTAGCTAAAGCTATAGAATATCTTCAGAACACATACCCCTTATATATTTTTTTCAAGAGACCCATTCTATGGTAATGGTTCTCTAGCTATATCCCCAAAAAAATCACCCCATTATAAGATCATGGTTATCTAAACCCTATCATCGCCCTGCTAAGCCACATTGAAGTCTCACTGCTAGGACTTCCATCAGATCTAATGGTTCCCTGGATAGATGGAAACTCATCACCACCTTAATATATTCATTACCTGCATGTGATTCTGGCTCACCTCGGAACCCGAGGGGTATCTGTTGCTAAAAATCATGTAAGGCACTAATCTTATATGATTCCTCTACTGCTAGCACCAGTAGTAACTCTGAGCAACTGGCAGTGGTATTGTTGGGACACCGTTCAAAGGTACCATCTCAGGGTAGAGTCTATGTACTGAAGCCTCATGACTATGTGGAATATCCTCAAGGTTAAACACCATAATACTGGCTGGTTGTCTACGTGGAGGCATCTTGAAAGAGAATCAATATGAACCACTGACAAAACATTATACCTGGTGAGATGACTCTTGTTACACAATACATAAGGAGACACTTATGCAACCAATGATTTCATTTATTTAACTGAATCTAGCCACGGGTCACTCAAATGTTGAAAAAGGGTCCTCACACATCTGTGGGGCCGCACACAACCGGGCGACATTCCACTGGCCCACACCGCATGGGTCGAGCTTTGGGCAGGTAGGTCGTGCCCCCAACCAGTGGGATGGACCCGCGACCCAGCGGGATGGACCCGCACTGGCAGGCTGAACCCACATCCAAAAGACTGGACCTATGCTGGCAGTCCATACCCATGCTGGAAGGCCAGAACCTCTCCCTTCAGGCTAGGCTAGACAAGACCAGGTTGCTGGGCGACTCGACTATCTGGACCATCTAACGAACTGATCAGGCCCAACAAGGCCCATTGGGCTTGACCCACTGGCTAGGCTGTACTAGACCAACCAAAAACTGAATCGATTCAGGTCAAGATAGTCGATTTTAAACCGTTTTATGTGGGATCCTTGGGCTGTGTTGGTCAAGTTGGTATGACTGGGTCAGACCGGGCCCAAATGCATATGGTGCCTATTTACTAAAACAATCATATCTTGAAAACTGAGTGTCTGATTGACAAGAAGTTTGTGGTGTTGGGGCCCTCTCAAATATTAATTCTTTTTGATATACTTCACATGAGTTTTGGATGAAGTTGGAGTATGGATAGGATGGATCATACATGACTTCAACTGGTCCATTTTTACCAAAATTGCTAGAACATACAAACAAGGCATCTGATTGAAACGTTTTTTGTTTCTTTGGAACCCTTAGGAAAAGATAATACTTTGGGTTTCCTCTAAGTGAGAATTTTTTCTGATTGGAATACCAATGATGACTTGAGAACCGAAACCCTCCAAATTAAAACGTACAAGGTGGGTGAATAATGTGGCAGGCTGTCATGTGAAGAGAGACCCTCTGTGGATCGGTATTAAAGAGACCCTCTATGGATCAAAAATGGCATGGCCCTTTATGGATCAGAAGGAGAGAGACCCTCCATGGATCAGAAATATAACGAACCTATATGGATCTGTATGATAGTGACCCTCTTTGGATAGGCAGTAACACAACCCTTCGTGGATCTTCAATATCATGACCCTCCATGGATCGTCATGAGTGTGACCCTATATCGATCAGAAGTAGCATGAACCATTGTGGAATAGCCGTATAGAGACCCGTCATGGATCAACCGCAGAGCAACCCTTTATTGATCGACAACAAAGCAATACTTCTTGGATTTGTAATAGAGACCCTCAACAGAGTAAGATGATCTAGATTGTGACGATTCATCTTTATTCATGTTATTTAAATTGTATACCTTGTGTGATCTATCTTTTACTTCATGCTTCACATTGAGTATTTTTTTGTTTTTATTCCTTTTTTCTAGTCTCTACAGAGTATTGCATTTCTCACCCCTACATGGGATCCGCCCACTTGTGACATGTCTCGTGTAGGTGATCAGTGTTTTGGAAGAGGCTATGATGGACCTAGAACCATAAATACTCAGGGATACGAGACCGATGCATATTAAGATGGTGGAATTGGTGTCCTAGGACCAACAGGGGCCAAGAATGATTAGGTAGACAGGACATTCAACTTCGGCTTCTAGTTTCTACATTACTCTCATGATCAGGTGGTGTTTTTTGTGGGTGGCCATTAGAGTTTCCCTTTTCTTATCTTTTCTATTTTTATTTCTTTTGTGGGGTTTGTATTCATACTAAATTTGATTAGTTTAACATGTAATCTACTTTGTTTTAGTGATTCCAGTTTCCCTTTAGTGGTTGGAACATGGTTGGGCGTGTGTGTGCATACATGAACTACCAAAAATGTCACCCACATGTAGGTTGATTCATTTGGTGCTAGTCGCCAGCCCTTGGCCTTTGGGAGGTGGGCTTGGGGGTAGTCACAACACATGCCCAGGTGGACGGGTCATGATACTACTTCAGGTGGAAGCCACCTAAATCCTATAATGGAACCACAAACCCATTAACAGATATAAAATTGATCATGCCTATACATATGGATTTCATTTTATCGGATATGAGTAAATGGATATTGTTTTTATGGATATACATAAATTAATCAAAAATTATAATCAATGGTATTCATTGATTTTAAACACCAATAAAGAGGATGAGATAAGAATAACATAGTTGAATCATTTTAATGTTATATTCATAGTGGAAAGTATTCCCCATCAATAAAAAGATAAAATGGAATGATCACTTCTAAATTTACAAAAAATAGGCTAAACATATGGTTGATTATTATGATAACTATACATGGTTAGGGATGAATGTCTCGTATTATGCACAAAACCCTAAAATAATGATTTGTAAATTATTCTAAAGAATTATCCATTTTTTAGTATAGAAGTTATCTCTCTAAAATTATAATCTTATGAGAATATGTTTTTAATGAATAGTTATGAATAAATTATAGTTTTCTAAGACTAATATTTTTAAGGGAATGAAATAGAGTAATAATATATGCATGTTAAATGTAGAAATATATTTATAAATGGAGAATAAGTGATGGGAAAAGGTTATGCATGAATTCACCATGGGAATAATACACCCAATGATTTATAAAACATAATTTGAGTTTGTTATTAGTTTGAATTTAAAGGATCTCAGTAACATTTATGTACTAGTATTAATGGATCCACAAACATATAATTCATTCTATGTTCAAAGAGATGGGACACAATTAAATTTTTTCTCTTAAAGTAGAAGGATTCATCCCCAAAAGTGAACAAAGGGGAAAAGGTCAGGCTTATCTATTATAACTGTAGTAGTGGATATCCCTTTTGTTTCTATAATGACTAAATTTATGTAAATATTAATATTTATTTATTTATTATTATTTTATGTATCTATAAATTTATAAATATATTTGTATTTTTCTCAGAATATTGAATCATCCCTTGATGCAAAATGGATGGAATTTTCAGTCAAAACTCCTTATATAAATCTTATCAAAATAGATTTATATTGTTATATTTATAATATAATTTATTTAGAATCCATAGTTTTAAAAGTATATTTCTTTCCAATGTTTTAATTTTTATCCATTGGAAGGATTGGCAGTCAAATTAGAATGTAAATATTTATTCTATTAAGAAATCATTAAAATCTATATAGTTGGAAAAGTCCCATGTTTTTTTATAAGAGATACTTTATTAAATAAGTGTATTTTAGAACCATCTCTATAAGATTATACTAAGGAAATAGTTGGAGAGAATGAATTAACTAATGAGAATTATATTCATCCGATAAATTATTTATCTATTAAAATGGATATTATAGAGTTACTTCTTGAAAAACTACATGGATATCTATAGGGTCATGATTTTTATTTACCGATTCACTATATCCTTATAGTAAAACTCATATCTCTGCATCATTCCAGTGACTTGATTGGTGGAGCATTTTGAGGCGACTACGCGACTCGAAGATTGACGCGTGATGGGCTTGTGGCTCGATGTGGCGCATGTGGTTGGACCTTGTTTTGTTTGGATTTTGAATTTGAATTCTACTGTTTTCTGTTTGAATGTTTGTGAGGTTTTCGTTTTTCCTTAAGCCGGTTTGGGCTACCAGTTCCCTATAACCAAATTCTGGAAATGGGGGAAAAAGATTGGCCTACTGTCATTATACATCTAATATTGAGAAGGAAATTCTATTACAATTTAGAAAATGTACGATTTTCCTCATATTATTTATTTATCTAATCAAAATTAATGAGCTCAATAATCCTCAAATATGGATCTCTAGTTTTATTATCATAAATTTATAGTATATGATTCCATTTATATTTTCTTGTGGGTTTTAAAGATGTTATCATGGTACACTCTATGTTTTATAAATTTTAATTATAATATTTATGGATTTTCATTATAATTTAATTGATATTGTAATATATTGGAAATTTTGTAAATATGAATCATTTCCAAAATAGGATTATTTTCATGTCAATATTAACTTTATGTTTGGAATATCTATACACCAAAAAATGAAAATTTAATGGAAGAATATCCTCCAAAAATGAATATAATTGAGATACATAATTCATATATTCTTTCTAATAACGTTCTGTGATTTGATGAAATTTTTTTCCAATTAAATAACATCTGAACCATTTTTACACATAAAGGGGAAATATTTTAATAACATATAGAATGTAATGAAAGAATTGAGGAACTAAATAAGTGATTTATCAATGCAGATATATTGCCATTACCAACTGAAAAGTTATTATTGGTCACATATTGTGAATTTTCGATGAAATTTATAGGTCGTATACTTATATTATAATGATAGTTTTATTAATTTTGAATAAATTTATTTAAATACCATGAATTAAAATAATTAACTCCAAATATTGAGTTTAAATATGTCACCCTTTTGTGGAAAATATAGGGTCACTATCATAATGGTGAAATAAGTGACACAAATACCAATCACAAACAGTTCCAATATATATTCATGTAGAAAGATCATAAAAAGATAAAAATAAGATGCATTTTTTATTCAATTACTATGAGTGTAAAACAACACACAACCCAGAAATGGAGAACATGGTTGATGATGCATTGATATAGATAGTTCATGGTGTTATCTCTAAAGGAAAGATGGATACAGATACTTTATTCCGAGATTTTCTAAATTTGGAGAAGAAAAGTATCAAGAAAAACATCATTTTTATTATAGATAATTTCTTAAAAATCATTTCTAGATATGAAGAATTGGTCTTATAAAGATTATTAATATATATAAAAAAGATTAAAATAGTACAATATACAAAATTGATAAAATTTAGATATGAAAATTATTCATTAATGTAAAAAATAATATATCTATACCATTAACACTAGGTATGATGGGATAATTTATAAATAAATATAATAGTTAAAAATTCACAATATATCGTGGTACTACTATAATTCACAGGTATATAAGAGAAAAATTTTGGTGGGTCAATATGAAGTAGAAATTTTTTGAATATGTGTCAAGATGATTGTTATTCCATCATGTAAATTTGAAGATATTACTCCAAAAGGATTTGATAAAAACTCTACCAAAAATTGTCATTGTGTAACTATATCATATTATAATTTTTTATTGGACCACCTAATTCATAAATTTATTATGGTCTTATATGGCTCATTTTGGACTGATATACCATGTTTTCAAATTTCCTACTAATAAGAGAGAATAAAACCCATTAATATATTTCATAACTCAATATGAATGATTTTTCGAGATTTCATGGTTATCATTTATACATTGCATCTGATCAGGCACATAATTTAACAACACTATTATGGAGGATATTTCAAATTTTATTGAATATAGTGACACACATGACCAACACTAACCATACACAAATATATGGGTAGTCTTAATTGTAACAATGCATAACCCATTAGTCTAGAATTGATGGATATTTATTAAAATTCCATATATAAAAGAGACACCATCACCAATGATCGGTCCATTTAGTTGTATTGATTAACTATATATATACATGGTTTCCATATAACATCTCTAATTAACTATATAACACAATAATGGGAAGTAATCTTCTTCCTTGACACTTATTCAAATATTTCATATCTATAAAATGGGGATGGAAAAAAATAAAAGGACAAGATCAAATGCTTAGAAAGGGTTATATTAATCAATAATTAGAGAAAAAAATTTGATAAGGCATAATAATTATGGAATGGTATATAAATTAAAAACACATTCCATCAAAAAACATTGAATGAAAATTAACCGATATATTTTTTCATACTAAAAAAACATGGAATTTAATAAGTAGATACTAAATATGAAATTAATTCATCATTCAATGTCATGTATCTTAAACATTACCCATAACTACATCAATATATTTTACGTATGTGGGTAGAAACCCAATATAATATTCTATGAAACAAATTGGATGGGTTTATCAATAGATGTTTTCTCACATGAGACTTGTTGATGGATTGATGGTATATCTTTAACTGGACCCCACCCATCAATGCATGTATAAATCATTATTAATGTATATATTTATTTAATTATCAATATGAAATATCAAAATATTATTATTGAGTTGAAAATATGAATTTTTAAATATTTCCCCTATTCAAAAACCATCAATGATAATACAATATGTAAAAATGGTATAGGAATAATATAATAATCATATCCATGATGTAATAAATGAAAATATTTAATGAAATATTCAGTGAATGATGATCATAAATTAAAGGGAAGTATAAACACACCACACCCAACGAACAAGAGGTGAATAAGAATAGCCAAAAGAAATATCATAATAATGTCCATTAAGGAATGCATTTAAGTCATAAATGGAAATTCGTATTGGAAATATTTATTGATCATGATACATTATGTCAAACTAAAGTTATAAAATTTAAAAAGTTCCTTTAAGAAACATTATAAATTATCCACATTAGTTTTTTTATGGGAATATATTAATAAATATTAAATGTAGACAAAACCATAATTGTTTTCATAAAATATGAAATGGAAAAATAATGTTTTCATGATAAAATCCTTTATATTATATAAATTTTTGTGGATTAAAAAAGCTTATGGTGTGTACATGAAAATGGGTATAGGATTGTGAAATCCTTTTAACAAGGGTTGTTTATCGAGTGGAATTTAAAAGGTAACATTATAAAACATGCTTTTCCCCATCAAATAAGGATGAATTTATCTGGAAGCATAATTTTAGAAGACATACACAAAATTAATAAGGAGTACATAAGAATAATTTAGAATTATATAATGGTAATCCGAGACAAAGTGTAGCCTAAATGAAAAATGGGTCTTTGAAGATAATCCCTTTCATTATGTTTGAAAGTGTTCTGCATGTTCAATTAATGTCTTGGATAGTGAAATTAAACACATTTGAAAATTTAATTTTGAAAATGTTAAACAATTATTTCATTTATTATAATTTTATTATATTCATATATTTTCTTTTTTATGATTTAAAATATTTAATTTCGTCATTTAGAAGTGATCATTTAGTTTTTTTCATGATTCGTTCACTTGTATACATTTAGAAAAGATCATGTAAAAAGGAAATAGTTACCTAAAATTGAGATTTATTTTTATTAATTAACATCCAAAATCTTAAATGGTCTTATATATCAGTTTTCTCATATATGAGGACAATAAATTTGATAAAATGTTAATGATAATTGTTTGTGTTATTTTGGCATTATTTCGATCACCATGAAGTAGTTTTGTTTTTGTTATTTAATATTATGTATTAATATTGGGTGAAGAACACTAAATAAGTTATAATATAAATTTTCCAATATATTTTAACCATTAAAAAAAATTTATGACCTTCCTTGAAATAGGTTTTAGAAAATAATATACCATCATCTATGAATGTGGTGAATCAACACCTCTCAAATGATGTTTTCAGTTTTAGAAGAAAAAGGGGGAGAGAGGAGAATTTATGGTTGATATACCATTATAATAAAAAAATTACAATATATATTTGATAATTTAGTTATCGTGTCACTTTGGAAATGGGATGTGAGGTAAGGGTAAGAAAATAAATGAAATTATAAGACATAGAGAGACTATTTTTTCTCTTGGGTGCCGTCACCTTTAGAACCACATTAAGAGATTTAGAAATGTTCTTTGGGTGAGACCATAAAGATGATAATGTGGGGATGTTTTTTGAGAGATGAGTTGGAAAAAATATAATAAATCTAAATGATTAGTATGTGTGAGAAGGAGAGATATTGAGGGGTGGTATTTATATTCTAGGATATGGGTGTTTTTTATTATATTATTTATTTGTTTATTATTTTGGATAAATTATTTCAATATTGATGAATATTTTGACTGAGTACTATAACTACATCATGTTATTTCGAGATAATGGTACATATATCATCCATACAACAACCATTACTCAATAATTAATGTATTTATCTAACAATGTAAACTATTATATTTCACTATTCTCCAAAAATACAACTATTTTAAAAAACCCCCAACAATTAACCCTAACCATTTTGTTATATTTATATTTAATAATATGACTCCATTTTATGAAAATAAGTTTCTAAATAAGAGAAATTTTAATTTTAATTAAAATAATAATCTATTTAAAAAATACTATTTTTAAAATTATAACTGATTTTATGACACTTTGAAATATAAATTAAGGTCACAAAAAATTATCATATAATAATAAGATGAGAAAAATATCAGTTTTTGAATATATATTTTATTAAAATAAGTTTTATTATAAATTATTATATTAATTATTAAATTTTAAATAAATATTTTGACTTTAAAAAAATTATAACACATAATTTATCATTTGTAAAAAAATTGTTGACTTACTATATAACATAAATATATCATATTTGCATTTGTGGGATACTTAACTTTTTTTATAATTTTATATTTTAGGTTATTATATTATTTTCCACCTTAATATTCCTAACAATTATATTTTTATTCCTATGATCATAAAAATATTTAATAGTATATCAGAGTTCATTTTTAGAAATTAAACTATCAAATAAACTGATTTTATATAAGATGATATATACCATAAAATATTAGGGTATTTTACTCTTCCCTCCTTTAAATATTTATTCATGGAAATTATTAATAAATTGTTCCTTCTAAACATATGTTAGTGGTTCTTTTTTAACATACTTAATTTCCCACATTGCATCATCCATTTTAGTTATTTTCCAACGAACATTTACTAGTCATGTTGTTTGATTTCTCCATACGTGCCCCATGTTTTATGAATTCTAATAGGATCACCATAGTAAGAAAATCATTTTCCAGTTCTATTTCTTTATAGGTTAGTACATGCATTGGATCTGTCAAGTACTTCATTAACAATTATATGATCAATAGGTCATGGTCTTTGGAAACACTTGTTGGAATTACTAATTGGTAGGATATCGATCCAATTCCTTACATAATTTGAAATAGTATGATGTACATGGGTCACAGTTCCCCTTTATTACTAACCCTTCAGACACCCTTCAATAGTGATAATTTTATAAAGATAATATTTACTATATGAAATTCTATATCCCTTCTTCAGCTATTAGCATACTCTTTATCCTTCATTGAGAAGATTTAATACGAGACATAATTTTCTTTAGATTATTTTTTATCCTTAATGAGTCGTGGTCTTATAACATTACTCTCACCAAATTAATCCTTACAAGTTATTAGTTGATATATTTTTTCATATAATTATTTATAAGGTGCCATTTGATTGCTATAAAGGAAACTATTGTTGTATAAAAAAAAATCTAAAAATGGTAAACATTGATCCCACATAGGATGAAAGTCAAGTAAGAATGATCTAAAGTTGTCTTATAGTGTTTGAATAGTCTTTTATGACTATCCATCATTTTGAGGGTGATATGGTGTAGTCAAATGTAGCTCATTATCTAAATCATTATCAAAACTCATCCAGAATTATTATTTATAATAAGGATCTTGATCAGACACAATTGATATAGGTGAATCGTGAAATCATAGAAATTAATTAATATAGAGTCATTTTAGGTGACAAAGAGGTAAATATTCTCTTATATTATGAAAATGTTCCAATTTTGTAATGAGATCAATAGTAACAAATATTTTATCAGTCTTTCTGGGGGGTTTTAATCACATGATGAAGTCTATATTAATGGCCTCCCACATCTACATAAGAATATTTAGAGGGTTCTTGAATCTTAAAGAATGTTGTCTCACAGTCTTAACTTGTTAAAAGACTCGGAATATTGCCACATAGTCAACAATTTCCAACTTCCTATTTCCCAGAAAATGTTCCATTATATATATATATACACATATTGGTACAACCATGGGGTCTAAAAAAATTTGAGCTATCAAAATCATCTAATAGTTCCAATTTTAGCTCAGGTATTAATAAAAGACCTTATCTCTTTCCAAATTTCATAATTCTATCCTCATACATAATTTCTTCTAATAATCCATCCATAAATACATTAATTTTATTTTAAAAATTATCATCACCATATTGAGATATTTTAATCATCTCTAGTAATGATTGTTTAGCAATAATTTGAAAAAGGAGTGATGTTTCCATTTCTTTATTAATTCCCATATCTTTCATTATCCAATCCGTGAATATAGGATATTTATCATTCCTCATTTGGGTAAAAATATACTGATGTTTCTTATTCTTTTATACTTCAAATTTTTTAGGTTTATCAGAAGAAATATTATTCTCTTGATATTCCTTGAACATATTGTTTCTATTAAATTATTTATCCATTTTTAGGGAATTTATTATTATTTCGTCATAAGGTAAAATTTATTGAGATTCTAGATCCATTTGGAAATATAGATTAAGGAATTAAATGAAACAAACAATCTTGTTTTTTGAATCACGTATGTAATCTATACCATAACTTTGTAGCCTTGTATAGGTAGCCTCATGAACTACATCACCCTTTTGATCATGTTTCCATGTGCTAAGTAATTTTATTTTTTGTTTCAATTCATTCTTCAAGAGGGAAATCATTGTCGAATAATGTTTCATTAAATGTTCTGCATTCCATATCTTCTATTTTATCTTCCTCCATAGTATTGTAGATCACAAACACCATTTATGAACATCTACCTTAAGGAAATATACTTTTAGTCCCACCTACCCGTTTTTATTGTATCCCAATTCTACAAATAGATTTTCAAAGGACTTGTTTCAATAATTTACCACTGAAAGATTTGTAGTACTAATAAATTATGGTGGAATATGTTTCACAAAATGATAAAACATGCGTGTAGTATAATTATTCATCATAACCCGAGTAAGATATACTTATATGGTCATAATAAACTCATCACCAACACTAAATTTTTTGACATTATTAGTGGGAAAACCCATACATTGTACACAGGTATTTATTCCATTTTTTTCTATTAGGAACATTAAATAAATAGTGTCACAAGAAGGAGTAAAAAATGTGTTTTTAAGGTATCCTTTTTCATGTCAGTTATTTATAACTGTCAGGAAAAAGTCATCTGTATTATTTTATCATGTTTGTTATTAGATAACTGATCTGACTAAAAGTAGTGTTCTTTATCACATTGTTAATATAATCACTAATGGGATAAAGTGAATTATTAATGTTGTTTATTTTATATAAATAAATATAAAGATAAGATCATTGTATTATAACATCATCTATAAAATAACTAACATTATAAAGCCATTTTTCAAGACTATTATTGTAGATAAGACAAGAAAAATAAATAAAAAATACTTCAAAATGTCGATAATTATATGACTAATGTTATAAACCATTTAACTTTTTTTGAATTCCAACATTGATTAATTTCAGTGTTATTCGATCTCACAAAATAAAATAGGTCTCTCCTGCACACATAATCCCTATAATCAATTATTTGATCCAATGGCATGAAATCTCAATATTATTTAATTATAAATCCTCAAACATCATCATCACATTGTTTTCATTTTATTTTCTCGTATTTCGACACTAAAGTAAGCCTCATTGATCGATTATTTCTTTCAGTTAATTAAATTTGCAAACAAGCTAACTCTTGTTTTTAATTTCTATATTTACTCACATCATGAATTATTGTCTTTATATACGTGGAATTTTTATAAAACTCATTATTTCATGATCATATATATACATTCTCCTCACAAATCTCATATTAACATCATCATATACCTCAATAATCCATTTAATTATGTGAAAAAATGTTGATTTAAATACATTTAAATTCCATAAATGAAATCATATATTTCAAAATTATATCTTAATATTCTTTTGTTTATATGTATTAATGAAAATTTACACTGAATTTTTTGATAGATTATTATTGAACCATTATATATTATTAAATCACACTATTATGTTGAAAACCTTGTTTGTGGTTTAGCGTAATGTAACGTATTTACAATATCTTAAAAAATTATATTAATTTTCCCCATGAATGATTATTGTTATGAAATGTTACAGATCCCTTTTATTGGTTTCCTCAAATAACTATTCATAACATTGTTAAAGGTGTACTCTTTCACATATTTTTATTTATATGTTTTATATATACTGAATTATTTTTCTTATCATAGTATCATAGAAATGTAAGGCATAATGTTGTACTAGATAATGATAGTTGTATCTCACTAATATCTTTACTAGTATACTAATAGAAATCATAGAACCACTTAGAATAAAATATATGTGACTAATCATAAATCACACATTTAGTGGGCTATTTGGTTATCTACATTCCTTTTTATAATTTCTATTATATATGAATTTCCATGATTTATTAAATAACAACTCAGAAGGTAATCATGATTCTCTTAAAAACATATTCTATGTTATATAATTAATTATAGTCACTTAAATATTTATTTATGTTTGATTAGTGGTTTACATCATAATTATAAATTATATTTAAACTTATATTTTATTATTAACTAGAATTTATAAATATACAGTTCAAATAAGCATAATTTTATTTAAATTTCTTTGTTTTGTTACATTAGAAGTATGATCTCTTTGATATAAAGTTAAATATTATTTGACATAAATTATTTATTCACACATTTATCACCGCTATATTAATTTGAAAATATTTTTTTGATATTTTTTGTAGATAACAATGAGGCGAATTTGAATTATAGAACCTTGAATATGAAGAATCCCTTGGCTCTTTTTTTTTTGAATTTTCCAAACGAAATGTTCCAAACAATAACATGTATTTTTACCCATTCCATAATTTTTTAAATATAAAGAAGTTAAATCCCAAAGAGATTAAATATCACTTAATTATAGAAGGTTGTAACTTGAGTTACAAACCTTGGATTTTATAAGGTGAAACAAATAAAAATATCAGATTTAAAGGCTATGAGGCTTTCCCATATGATAAATCATATGGAATTTAAGAAATTATTCATGATATCGAAGAAGAAGAAATTGAGAATGAATTGAAATTTATCTCTCTATATGGTGAGGCTTCAATACCATTGTCTTTGGGTTGTAATGAATTTATGGTTCTATCATCGGTGATAATATTGACTTACTTGAAGGTAAAACATGGTTGCGTGACAATAGATTTACTAATTTGATAAATTTATTGAATGACATTTTTCTTAAATAAAATGATATTCTTGAATGATATTATAAAGAGAAAAAATAATATTCTTGATGTGATTAGGTTAAAAAACGATACATATATTCTTTAATGAATGTGTGCTATAGAAGGATTATTAATTTCCATCAATGTGTAATAAATGTGGGAGGCCATCGTATAAGTTGAAATAAAACTTAAATACAGATTTAGTAGTCACAAAGAAACATTCCAATGAATATTTTTATCTTCCTATAATTCCAAATTTGAATCATTTATTTCAAAATTCACTAGATAAAAAATGTTAAGATGGAATGTAGATATAGACATATAAGATGGAAAATTAAGCCATCCAGCTGATTGTCCAGAATGGACAAAAGTTGACTCGAAGATTCTTAAATTCATAAATGAATTTAGAAATATTAGACTATGAATATGAACTAAATCAATGAATCCATATCAATTCATTAATATCAGACATAGTTTATGTTCTGTTTTATTAGTCATTTACAAGTTATCTAATGATTTTTTTTTCTGAATTTCAAATATGTCTTGTTTAGTTTAATCATCTCTTGACCAAAATAGCCCCAAAATGATATTGATTTTTTCTTATCACCATTAATAGTGGATTTGAAACACTCATTGGAGGATTTTATTAGTGTTTTTCTTCATATAAACTGGAATATGTTCAACTTCATAAACTGAATATGTTCAATATAAATGACTTTCAAGAGGATGTACTTTTTTCGATAAAGTGTTAAGGGGCTCAAAACATGTCTAATTCTCGAGAAATAGACTTCATATTATCAACTACATTATGGGAGAAAAATAATATACATGGGTAACCTATGGTTTTTTTCTATAGATATCTATTATAGAATATTAAAAAAAAATCAATGGCTTATAAGAATTTGAAATTGTTCCAAACCATTTATCCACCGAACAGTATTTTGTGAGGGTGAAAAACCATGATGTGACATTCAGAAAGTCACATAAATCTGGTAATGATAGAAATATTTATAAGAAGATGTCAATATTTTTTGAGCTACCATATTAGACATATCATGAGGTTAAACAGAAAATTAATGTCATGCATGTGGTGATAAATATTTAAGAATAATTTATTAAAAATGTGTTAGATATTAAATTAAAAACTAAATATGTTTTTTATATAAGATTATACATACTCTTAATGGGTATATGTTTTGATTTAGCTTCCACTAATGATAAAAAGAGGACATTCCTACCATGTTCTTGTCTTACACTATCCAAGAGGGTTAAAATTAGATTTCATTAGTATATTCATGATATCAATGTTATGTAGGGTTATTCTTAAAATGTAAAAAAAATTGGTGTCTTTGAATTATTTTTAATTGACAGGTATAAAATATCATGATTTTTGGGTCATGTTGCAACAACTAATACGGGTTTAATTTTTTTGGAATATATACCATCTGTTTTAGAAAGATAATAATGAAGCATTGTAATTTTTTCAATTCAATGTGTAATAAGTTGATTGACAAGAATTCATTAAACAATTTAGAAAATGAATAAATTTATATACTTTTTCAATTGAAAAGGTATTTTCCTCCATGATTTTTTCATTTCCTGGTTCAATTAATGGTTTATTCAGTGCAAGAAATAAATAATTACATACCTATATATCTAATTTCGATGTATCTTTTGGAAAGTTATATTATGATATTTATGTTTTATGTTAAAAATCCATGTTGACATAAAGCCTGAATTTTTTAGAAATATATTTTTGAGGATGGTGGAGAGTTTTTTACAAGCTAACTATCTGTAGTGGGGCACATTAGTTTGCCTCAATCTCACTATGAACAAGTCAATTGTGGGGGAAATGGGATCTATGGATTAAAAATTAAGTTGTTTATTGGAGAACTGATAAAGAATGTACATTTATAAATCCTGAATAACATGTATGACGCTCAACTATAAATCAAATTTCATGTTAATTTTTTTAAAAAATATTTTCCAAAGAATAAAGATATTTGGATTTTAAATGAGGGTAAAAAATAATTTTCCCCTAGTTTAAAGAGACTGTTCTTAGTAGATCATATGTATAAAAAATTGAAATTGATAGTGGGCGTCCAATGATTAAATTTGATAACATGTGAAGTGCCCAGATCAGTGTGAATCCCTGAGAGGGGGAGGGGGTGAATCAGTGATCCCTTAAAACTTTTTACTAATTGATTCTTAATCAATTAAACCTCTATGGCTTGTTAAGGCCTCGATCCACTCTTCTTGTATCTCTCACCTTTCCACGAATGATGCAGTAAATGTAAAGGCACTGGACACAAGGATTTACAAGGTTCGGCACCAAAGGCCTACATCCTTGCCATGCTCTCCAAGCATGGATTCTCCCATTATAATCTGTTAGTATTACAATGGTCGATACAGCTTCCCACCGTATCTCTCCTGAGTCCCACAGGAGGGTCTTTATACTGCGTCCCACAGTGTTACCAGAGTCCCACTGGCCTGCTCCAGAATCCCACTGAAGACTTCTTCTCCCTGAGTCCCACAGGGTCTTCTCTTGGCTCCTCGAGTCGCACGAGTAGCTCTTCTTCACTTTAAGGTCTTCTTCAAGTATCCTCAGCAGTCTGGGATAAAGACTGCTGGCCTTGCTCTGTACCTCTGATCACTTGTGATGATCAGGGTCTTCTCAATCTACTGAAAACTCAGACAACCAATTTCTTTAACTTCAGTCTGGCTCAAGCTCAGTTCACTTCAACATCATGCACTGAATGCATGGCATCACAATATCTTCAAGATCTTCTGGACTTGGTCAGCTCAAATGCACACAACCTGATTTAGCTTTGTTCACGTGCGCACGTGCATGCTTGCATGCATGCACTCCCCTTCTTCTCTTCTTGGTGCAGTAAACCCTTAGAGGGTGTAGTCAACTATAGCACACACCTCCTTCACAATCTTCACACACTATATTCAAATTGCTCACACACTCAGAAGTGTGTTTTACTTTAGTGTGAGGGTCTCCTCTTCCTTCCTTCTTCTAAGTGTGTTCACTTCACTTAGTGTACACACACTAGGTTCGGCCTCCTTATCTCATTGCACACAAAACTTCTTCACTTTGGCAAACACTTGAGCTTGGCCTACTTTACTTGCAAAGCACACTCACTTCCTTGTTCTTTTAATCTTCTTCAAAGTGTGCACTTCACTTATGCACACACTTGGTTCTTCATTTTTCACACACAAGTGCTACGGCCTTCTTTGTTAATTTTGCACACACTTGAGCTTGGCCTTCAAACTTCTTGTTGCATGCCCTTAAATGGCCATAGGGTGTTCCTCTTCAATTTGCACACACACACACTCAAATGAGGTGTGGTCTTCACTTCACCTACACAAGGCTACGGCCTTTCACTTCCTTTGCACACAAGACTTGTTCTTTTATTCTTCTTTGCACACACACCCAAGTACTAAGGGCTCGGTTCTTCCTCCTTTGCACACCTACTGCCAACAGCCTTTCTCCTTTGCACACACACAAATGTGTGGTCTTCCTCTTGTCTTGCACACACAAGATGTGTTCTTCTATTTAGCACACACACAAGGGCATGCCTCGGCCTCCTCTTGCAAACACCCGAATACCATCACAAGGGGCTACGGCCTCCTGCTTTTCGTTTTACACAAAAGGCACAAAGGCCTCGGCCTTCTCTTCTTCTCTTACCACACACACGAGGCAAGGCCTCGGCCTTCTTTGGCACACACACAATGTGTGTAGAGCACAAGGCAAACAAGCCTCGGGTCTTCACCTAGCCTTCGGGCGCGCAAGGTGCACGGCACAGGGGCGCGCAAGACCTCCTACCCGCGGGGCGCGCAAGTGCAACACCCGCGGGGTCTTCCTCTTGCCGCGCAAGGGTGCGGGCAGAGAGGGAACAAGCTTCGGGCGCGCAAGAATGCTGCGGCCACGAGCTCCTCCTGCCGCGCAAAGGATTAGCGCGCAGGGGACTTCAGCCGCGCAAATATAATTTGCGCGGGGCTTCAACTTCGCGAGGCAGAGGTGCACTCACGGTTCTTCGGATCTTCAACAAAGGATCAGCAAGCAAAATGAGAGCCTCTGGCTCTTCTTTTATAGGCAGAGAGATGCCTCACATGATCCGCGTGTTTCCAACTTAAATTCCCGAATATTTCGGATCTTTGAAATCTTTAAACGATTTATTTTTATCCTCTGTTTCACGCGGGATCTTCCTCTTTAATTTCCTCTACGTGAATGCGACTTGTAACGCATGCACGGCCTTCGGTTTAGGCTAATCCATGCAAACCATAAACCCTTCAAAGCCTCGGCAGATTCTCTTGCCTCGGCCTTCTTCGAATTCTTCCAAACATAGCATGCATTCCCATTTTTATACATGGTTGTGTTCAGTAGGGCCGGACGAACTCATTGGAGCCTTCGGATCAAACTATGGTGGCCGGGAGCTCGAAAACAGGTCGTCGGAGGGCCTCTGGTTCGACGGAGCTCGCGGGTGGCTTCGGGTGGTCTTCGGCTGAGCTCGAGGAGGAAGATGGATTCGCAGCCGTTGGATCGGGCGAATGAAGGACATCGGATGGCCTGGATTTGAACCGGAGCGGCGCGATTAGATGAGCGGCTCAGATCTGGTGCGCGATCAATCGTGCGGCCAGGATCACTCCCGCGGAGAAAATCTGCGTCCCACATCGAAACGCCGGCCATTTTTCACGCGGTTTATTACCCAGCCGCTCCCACAACTCGGTAATTGAACTTCCTCCCTCCCGGTGCCGCCCCGCACCGGGTTCTCTCTGCGGGCGCGCTCTGCGCCCACCTTGCTCCCTGCGGGCGCGCTCCTAGCACCCACTATGCCTCCTGCGGGCGCGCCACTGGCGCCCACTATGCACACTGCGCTCCTCCGGGCGTGCCCCAGCGCCTCTGTGGTGTCTGCGGGTGCGCCCCTGCCGCCCTGAGCTCGCCCCACGGGTTCCCCCTTGGGCGTGGCGCCTTAGGCCCACATGAGCCTTGGGGTTGAACCCACAAGGTGCTCACGGGCTGGCCATATTTTTTGGCAAGTAAAGTGTTAAACACTTTGTTAAAAAAAAGAAAGTATCCCCATATGTAAAATGCCAAATTCCAAGCCACTTCATTCTTCATAATTCTTCTTCTTCTTAGGAATTACCCATCTCCTCCTCATGTTCTTAATAACTTTTCAACATTTCACAACTTAGGAGGGAATTCCGAAGGTTCTTCATCAACCGAAGCTCCTGAATCAAATAATTCTTCAATGTTCTTAAATGATCCAATTAGAGGTCAAGTTGGATCACATTCACATTGTCATGCACTAAGGATTAGTACATGTTCTTCTTCAGCTCACTTCATCCACTTAGAAGTTGTGGATGGCTCTTCTTTCATCTCCAACTCCTCATGCATTGTCACTACAATGCATGGTCTTCTAATCATGTTGTGACTTTGTATCATCTTGATACAAGTTCTTGGAACTCTAAGAACAGCTCAACAATCGTCTGATTTCCATGGAGAATGTTTCAACCACATATCATATGCCACTTAGTGAATCTCCTAAGTGACATGCCTCTTAGTATCATGGTCATTCTCCTATCCATCACCATCACCATCACATTCACATCTTGACTCCTTGACATCCATTCATTCCAAGACAACTTCATGCCTCATTGACAACAAATGCAACACAATGCACTTCAATCTCCCCCTTTGTATTTGTTGTCAATACACCACTTCAGCACATTTGAATGGGTCAATATGTGTGCCAATATTTTCTCCCCCTTATTGGCAATCAAATGCAAAGGTGTGGTGTGATTCTCTTCCAAAAATATCTTCCTCCCATTGAAAAGTATCTTCTTGAAAAACACTAGGAGAGGGATGATGTCACATGTTCTCTTTAGCAAAGAACCTTTAGTAAATCAGCTCTAAGTCTACTTGGGCTAACCCGGTGTAGAAAACAAGAGTGATGTAACCAAGGTACTCAATGCTGTCCACAATTCTCTACACATGTGAGATCATGCTTCAGGGGTTTGAAATTTTCAGATATTCAATGAATTGCTAAATCCTGCACATGCTTCACAAAACACATTAGAATGTTCAGGTGCAAAGATAAAGCTCCCCCTTTCTACCATTTGTCTTCAATCAATACTCCCCCTTAATTGTCATGATGAATGCAATTAAGAATCAAGGGATGAAAGTATGATTGGAATACCTTCACTTTTCTCAAGATGATGTTAATCTCAGAACATCATCTTCTTCAGATTTTCTCCCCCTCAAGGGGTGCACTCCATTCTGTCCAAACCATTCTCCAGCTGAGAAATGATCATCATCTTCAACTCCCTGCAATGTTAGCACATGTAAATACAAATGTATAAGGGAATAAGATGGAACCTCCTTGGTTCATCAATGTGAACAACAAGGTTGAGAAGATTCTCTCAACCGAGATGTCCCATTTTCACCATTCTTCACACTTGCACATTTGATCTTCATTAATGATTGTGCTGGTGTGGTTCTCAAAACATCTTCATGTGAAACCTTCTTCTTCCCTTTTTCTTTAGCAATTGCCAGAGATTCATCTTCAACTCTTTGTAGTTCTCTGGCAAGTTGCAACTGATTTGGCCATATGACAAGTAAATCACTTGGAAGAGTGGCCCCAGTTCTGGAAGTTCCACATGGTTCCTTTGATGCTGTCAAGCTACCTCTCTTAGGCAACTTGTTTTCAATCAATCCCTGCTTCTTCTGGATTGATTGTCTTTTGGAGTTCAGTCTGCTTCTATTTAGTTTCATGGCTTCTTTACAAAGGTCCATGATGTGTCCTTTCTTTCCACAGTAGAAGCATGTTTTCTTGGTGGTCCTTCTGGATGCATCACCCTTCTTGGATTTCAATTCCAAGGACTTCTCTTCATTCTTCAAACTCTTCTTGGGAGCATCTTCCACATTCTTCTGCTTGCTTCCCAAGGAATCTTTTTGAGCCAGTTTCAGTGATCTTTTCTTCTTTTGAGCTCTGGATACAGTTAGAGATTGTCATGTATCTTTTTGTTGACCATTTTTGCAATCATCCCAGATGTTGTCAAGTAATCCAAATCTATTTGCAGTAAATAGATGTCTCTGGACCTGTGGATGTTGCTTCTTTCCTTCTGGCTTGCTCCCCCTAGGCATGGGCTTCCTCTGTGCTTTGGCATTCAGTGGATTGTACCAACAATCCTTTGCACAATGCCCATACTTGTTACAACACCAACATTGACCCACAAATCTTGACCTCTTGATTCTTTCTGATTGTAGGGTACCTGTCTTGAATTGTTGTGCTGCTTCAGGAGAGCTTTCTTTCTTCATTGTCTTCATCCATACTTGTTTGGAATTATTTTTCCATCCTGCACTTTTTGTGGAAACACAATTAGAAGCATCAGTACAAGATGGTATGGATGGTACCTTCTTTCTAGAAGTTGTTGCACTTTCACTAGAGGATGTCTTGCTTTTAGAATCATCCTTCTCAAAGCTCACTTGAGTAGCAACATTTCTTTTTTCAGCTGACTGGGAGGCTTTAGCTTTGGGTGATTGCTGATTTTTCAATATCACCTCCAGTTCTAAGCATTTCATATTGAGGGAGTTCTTCTCATCCTCAATAGTTCTTAGCCTTCCTTCCCATTTCTCTTCCAGCTGCTTTATCTGGTCTTCATGCACCTTTTTCATTTCAAGCAATGAGTTGTCCAGCTCCTTCACCCTTTTTACTTTGTCTTCAAGTTGAGCATCTTTAAAATCCATTGATACTCTATGCCTCTTCTCCAGTGCATGGTAAACATCTTTGATTATTACTTTAAAGATTTCTTTCTCAGAAAGGCTTCTCTGCAATTCTTCAGCAGTGTCTTCATATCTTTCATTGCAAAGAGATACTGTTTCATCTTTGGCATTTACCAGCTTTCTGAGAGTGTTGGTTATGCCAACCCTTTTAGCCAGCTGATCTTCCATAGCATTGGCTTCTTCTTCTAACTGTGATTTTTCTTCTTGAAGATCATGGATGCCTATAGCTATACACTTTTCCACTTCCATGGGAACTGTCTTCTGAAGATATTTGAGTGCACTCTGAAGATCATTCATTATTTCAACTTCATCACAGCTAGGACAGGCTTTCTTCATCTTCTTGGCCTGTTTCTTCTTTCTATTTTTCTGAGTCTTGGCTGATATCTCCATTTGAGGCTGGTCACTCATTTCCTCAAATCTGCACTTCATAAAGACTCCCTTGGATCTTTTAGAGGTAACCTCCCTCTGATACCAATTGAAGTGCCCAGATCAGTGTGAATCACTGAGAGGGGGAGGGGGTGAATCAGTGATCCCTTAAAACTTTTTACTAATTGATTCTTAATCAATTAAACCTCTATGGCTTGTTAAGGCCTCGATCCACTCTTCTTGTATCTCTCACCTTTCCACGAATGATGCAGTAAATGTAAAGGCACTGGACACAAGGATTTACAAGGTTCGGCACCAAAGGCCTACATCCTTGCCATGCTCTCCAAGCATGGATTCTCCCATTATAATCTGTTAGTATTACAATGGTCGATACAGCTTCCCACCGTATCTCTCCTGAGTCCCACAGGAGGGTCTTTATACTGCGTCCCACAGTGTTACCAGAGTCCCACTGGCCTGCTCTAGAATCCCACTGAAGACTTCTTCTCCCTGAGTCCCACAAGTTCTTCTCTTGGCTCCTCGAGTCGCACGAGTAGCTCTTCTTCACTTTAAGGTCTTCTTCATGTATCCTCAGCAGTCTGGGATAAAGACTGCTGGCCTTGCTCTGTACCTCTGATCACTTGTGATGATCAGGGTCTTCTCAATCTACTGAAAACTCAGACAACCAATTTCTTTAACTTCAGTCTGGCTCAGTCTCAGTTCACTTCAACATCATGCACTGAATGCATGGCATCACAATATCTTCAAGATCTTCTAGACTTGGTCAGCTCAAATGTACACAACCTGATTTAGCTTTGTTCACGTGCGCACGTGCATGCTTGCATGCATGCACTCCCCTTCTTCTCTTCTTGGTGCAGTAAACCCTTAGAGGGTGTAGTCAACTATAGCACACACCTCCTTCACAATCTTCACACACTATATTCAAATTGCTCACACACTCAGAAGTGTGTTTTACTTTAGTGTGAGGGTATCCTCTTTCTTCCTTCTTCTAAGTGTGTTCACTTCACTTAGTGTACACACACTAGGTTCGGCCTCCTTATCTCATTGCACACAAAACTTCTTCACTTTGGCAAACACTTGAGCTTGGCCTACTTTACTTGCAAAGCACACTCACTTCCTTGTTCTTTTAATCTTCTTCAAAGTGTGCACTTCACTTATGCACACACTTGGTTCTTCATTTTTCACACACAAGTGCTACGGCCTTCTTTGTTAATTTTGCACACACTTGAGCTTGGCCTTCAAACTTCTTGTTGCATGCCCTTAAATGGCCGTAGGGTGTTCCTCTTCAATTTTCACACACACACACTCAAATGAGGTGTGTTCTTCACTTCACCTACACAAGGCTACGGCCTTTCACTTCCTTTGCACACAAGACTTGTTCTTTTATTCTTCTTTGCACACACACCCAAGCACTAAGGGCTCGGTTCTTCCTCCTTTGCACACCTACTGCCAACAGCCTTTCTCCTTTGCACACACACAAATGTGTGGTCTTCCTCTTGTCTTGCACACACAAGATGTGTTCTTCTATTTAGCACACACACAAGGGCATGCCTCGACCTCCTCTTGCACACACCCGAATACCATCACAATGGGCTACGGCCTCCGGCTTTTCTTTTTACACAAAAGGCACAAAGGCCTCGGCCTTCTCTTCTTCTCTTACCACACACACGAGGCAAGGCCTCGGCCTTCTTTGGCACACACACAATGTGTGTAGAGCACAAGGCAAACAAGCCTCGGGTCTTCACCTAGCCTTCGGGCGCGCAAGGTGCACGGCACAGGGGCGCGCAAGACCTCCTACCCGCGGGGCGCGCAAGTGCAACACCCGCGGGGTCTTCCTCTTGCCGCGCAAGGGTGCGGGAAGAGAGGGAACAAGCCTCGGGCGCGCAAGAATGCTACGGCCACGAGCTCCTCCTGCCGCGCAAAGGATTAGCGCGCAGGGGACTTCAGCCGCGCAAATATAATTTGCGCGGGGCTTCAACTTCGCGAGGCAGAGGTGCACTCACGGTTCTTCGGATCTTCAACAAAGGATCAGCAAGCAAAATGAGAGCCTCTGGCTCTTCTTTTATAGGCAGAGAGATGCCTCACATGATCCGCGTGTTTCCAACTTAAATTCCCGAAGATTTCGGATCTTTGAAATCTTTAAACGATTTATTTTTATCCTCTGTTTCACGCGGGATCTTCCTCTTTAATTTCCTCTACGTGCATGCGACTTGTAACGCATGCACGGGCTTCGGTTTAGGCTAATCCATGCAAACCATAAACCCTTCAAAGCCTCGGCAGATTCTCTTGCCTCGGCCTTCTTCGAATTCTTCCAAACATAGCATGCATTCCCATTTTTATACATGGTTGTGTTCAGTAGGGCCGGACGAACTCATTGGAGCCTTCGGATCAAACTATGGTGGTCGGGAGCTCGAAAACAGGTCGTCGGAGGGCCTCTGGTTCGACGGAGCTCGCGGGTGGCTTCGGGTGGTCTTTGGCTGAGCTCGAGGAGGAAGACGGATTCGCAGCCGTTGGATCGGGCGAATGAAGGACATCGGACGGCCTGGATTTGAACCGGAGCGGCGCGATTAGATGAGCGGCTCAGATCTGGCGCGCGATCAATCGTGCGGCCAGGATCACTCCCGCGGAGAAAATCCGCGTCCCACATCGAAACGCCGGCCATTTTTCACGCGGTTTATTACCCAGCCGCTCCCACAACTCGGCAATTGAACTTCCTCCCTCCCGGTGCCGCCCCGCACCGGGTTCTCTCTGCGGGCGCGCTCTGCGCCCACCTTGCTCCCTGCGGGTGCGCTCCTAGCGCCCACTATGCCTCCTGCGGGCGCGCCACTGGCGCCCACTATGCACACTGCGCTCCTCCGGGCGTGCCCCAGCGCCTCTGTGGTGTCTGCGGGTGCGCCCCTGCCGCCCTGAGCTCGCCCCACGGGTTCCCCCTTGGGCGTGGCGCCTTAGGCCCACATGAGCCTTGGGGTTGAACCCACAAGGTGCTCACGGGCTGGCCATATTTTTTGGCAAGTAAAGTGTTAAACACTTTGTTAAAAAAAACAAAGTATCCCCATATGTAAAATGCCAAATTCCAAGCCACTTCATTCTTCATAATTCTTCTTCTTCTTAGGAATTACCCATCTCCTCCTCATGTTCTTAATAACTTTTCAACATTTCACAACTTAGGAGGGAATTCCGAAGGTTCTTCATCAACCGAAGCTCCTGAATCAAATAATTCTTCAATGTTCTTAAATGATCCAATTAGAGGTCAAGTTGGATCACATTCACATTGTCATGCACTAAGGATTAGTACATGTTCTTCTTCAGCTCACTTCATCCACTTAGAAGTTGTGGATGGCTCTTCTTTCATCTCCAACTCCTCATGAATTGTCACTACAATGCATGGTCTTCTAATCATGTTGTGACTTTGTATCATCTTGATACAAGTTCTTGGAACTCTAAGAACAGCTCAACAATCGTCTGATTTCCATGGAGAATGTTTCAACCACATCTCCTATGCCACTTAGTGAATCTCCTAAGTGACATGCCTCTTAGTATCATGGTCATTCTCCTGTCCATCACCATCACCATCACATTCACATCTTGACTCCTTGACATCCATTCATTCCAAGACAACTTCATGCCTCATTGACAAAAAATGCAACACAATGCACTTCAACATGTTCTGAGTATGAAATTAATGGTTATACATTTAATATAAAGGATCAGGACAACATAATAATATTTCAGAATAATAATGCATTGGTGCCTAAAAAAGAAATGCATTTTTTTTTCTAAAGATAAAAAACCAATTTATTTATGAAGTGCGTATTATGAAGTCGTTGAATAAATTATGTAGGATTATTACATTAAATTTTATGGTCCAATGTTTAACTAAAATTGTTTTATCAGTAGCATTGAGGTCATACAAGAAGAATTTTGAATGAAACATGTTAATATAGTTATATTGCAATATAGAATTGTTATTTTTATAATCGAAATATATGAAAAGAAATTTTTCTATGATCTCAATCAATAAGATAGTATTTGTTCAATTTTTTTTAGATAAAAAAAAGTATGTTGGTGATGTTAAACCTGAAGAAGATGATGATATATGTGAAATCCCTACTTCCCTGTAAATATTAACATATAATATTAATGAGCATGAGGTACAAATGGGTTGTGCCATAAAAATTATAATGAAGATTTAATTTATTAAAACAATTATTTAGTAACTTCCAAATATTATAGGTCATAACATATGTTTATTTTTCATTTACTTTTTTCAATTTCATAAAAAGTTTGATATTTTAATTTTTTTAATATATTAAAAAACAGCGTACAACTAATATGGTTAATTGTGTTTTTATTTTAGTTTAGTTTTATTTAGTTTTTCATGTTTACACTTAAGTAATATGCCTAATAATCTATTTTCATGAAAAAAATTTATTTTCAATTTAATATGACAAATAAAAAATATATATAATCATAATAGATTGAAAAAATATTCATTTTTGTGTAAATATTTATTTTTTTTCTAGGATTATTTTAACTATACACACATCATTTTGGGATTATTTTTTATTCATTAGCAGGACATTTCCTCTCCCATTAGTATTTTTCAAATTTAGTTATATATGAAAAATATTAACAAAAAGTTGTTAATTTTAATTTATATTGCATCTTTGATTGATATGTATTCATTTTTTATTTATATTGGTAATGTAATAGTTTAATTTCTATATTTGTGCATTAGTTGTTTTTGATTTGTTTTGTAGGATAATGAAATATCAATCAACTGATCCCCCACACACTTCTAGAGATGATTAGACCCATACCTTCAAGGGGGACGTGCACATGCTCCCCTTGAAGACACTAATTTTACTATATAAGATACATCTACTCCCAAAGGTTCATAAAAGATTTCATGGGTTGTTAAATGTGGAAGCACATGACTAATAAAATTATGAGTTTCTCATAGCCAGGACCAGATGATACTAGTATTTTTAATGATAAATATATTCTAAGGGGTCCTAATTAAAAAAGTTATGTTTTATATCAGTTTAGGATAAAATATTATTGAATATTTTGATTATTGATTGAATTTTTTTGATAAATTGAATATATCTCAATTGTAAGAGACCATTCTAGTAACATCATCTAGTAATATATTACTTATCTTTAAATAATTGTAGTAATATATTTTTTCCCTTCTTATTAGATGTAATATGATCCACCTAATACTGGAGGAGTTAGGATTAAATGTTGATCAATGTTTACTTAGAGATGGAGGTATTTAAAATCATCCCTCACATCAGATTTCATTATTGGACATATACAACACTGTAATCCATGTAATAAATTCCACTTTATAGATGATGATACATGAATGAAATGTTTTTAATAGAGAAGATGTGTGTAGAGACCTGAAGCTTATCGTACATGGACATTACATTACTTTTGCGGAATACTTAGTACATAACAAAAACACACACACAAGTATCGTAATAGTTTAGTGTCTTTGGAAACTCAGAACGTAATCTTCTAATCGTGGTGAAAGATCTTCAATATCTCCCATAAAGATATTCCACCTTTTTTTACCTAAAACCGTTCTTTATATACTGGGGAAAAGAAAACATAAAAGGGTGAGCTCAAATGCTTAGTAAGGGTAAACAAAAGAAAATCAATCACATCATATTCATAAGAACATAACTTTTGGAAATCTTAACCTGCAAAAGAGAGCATAATTTCATAACATGGGATAAATCATAGTAGTGAAATGTAATCCCAATAATCATAACTTAAAACATGAAACTTTGTGGCATACACCCATAATCATAGAGATTCATTTCTTGTTAGTCAAGACTAATTGCCAAGACTATCTTAGTGGAAAAAGTCCCTTTCTGAATCGAGTAACCCTCGTTTCAGTCCTGTTTCACTGAACCGGTATAACCTACCATTCCATCCATGTCTATCTCATGAGATATAAAATCTTTAACCAATGCATTGGAGGGATATATAGGACCCACCCATCTTATAATGAATCCTTTCTTATGTGTGCCACATAATCATAAACCGTACATCATAGCGTAACCCATGTAATAAAAATGGGATTCTTAAACAACATGATATCATAAAACAATTCATATAAGATAAAGGAATTCATAAAAATATTTCCATAAAAACATAATCAAACCAATGTAATAATATGGATAAAAACAGAACCCTTTTATTATCATAGATGGAAAATAATTTTGATAAAATACTTGAACTCCATTCTTGAGGAAAATATCCTTTCTACTTCAAAAACATTTTTCCTTTCATAACATGTCATACGACTTTAAAATAAAAGAAGTTGAATAAAAATAAACTTGAAAACTTGTAAAGGAAGTTTCTTAAAAAATCCATTCATGCTGTATAAGTTAAAAAAACATTCTTCTCGTACTTTTGTCGGAAAAGTCAAAAAGTACCTCGTACGAAAAACGCAAAAAGATTCCTTTCATATCTTTTACTAAAATATCACCGAAGGGTAAAATTTGATATAAACTATTGTAGAAGGATATAAATATTACATATTGGGGAATCATGGATGTGGATGATAAAATAAACCCCATTAAATATCAAAGTATAAACAATCTCGGATAAAATGTGATTGTGACATTTCACTTACATTAGGTCCGATTTGCTTTGTGAGTGTCCGAACCTCCTGTATATGATTTAAATCATGTTATTGACTTATTACAGAATTATATTCATTGTTATTATATCATATATGGTCCACTTATGACTTTATATTACCCGTTCTTTTGTAAATTCATGTTAAAGTAGCGTTTTGGGTAAAATCGTCTGATTTGTCGTTCATGTTTTTAACTTGTAATTATTCATATGATTACTTAGATCATGATTACTTAATTCCATAATATAAAACATGATTTATATATATATATATTCATAATACACATATATAATAAATCAGTAAATGGAAAGAAATACACCGTTCATGGAGACGGTAGTCCGTACGTACGCATGAACGCTGTTTTCGTTTCCTTATTGAATTGAATGGAATTAAGTAGATGAAATACATATAAATATAAATAATTCCAGTATAATTATTAGGTCATATATTGCATTATTACTTATTATATATACTTTATAATCATTCATGAATGGTTAATCATTGAGAATGAATCTCATCGCGTCGTGGAGACGGTAGTCCGTACGTACGCACGAGCGATGATATCGTTCCCATGGTCGTGGAATTGTGTTGAAGTGTATTTATACTATTTCAGTATCAATATCACTTTATAATAATCATATATAGTTACTCATTACACCTTTATACCCATCCAATTAATGTGGTGGTGGAAAATAGATTACACCACGGCGTGGAGACGGTATTCCGTACGTACGCACGCGCGGTGATTTCCTTTTTCCGTAGGATGGATAGAAGGTTAATTAGAGTTGTTTCACATTTATAATAACATATCAGTATATAATAAATACTGATGTTATTACTTTATCATGAAACAACTAAATAAGAAGAAGTTGAAGAAGAAAGAAATTGAAAAAGATCGGTAATGGATATTACCTCTTTTTGACGCGCCTTTTCTTAGCCTCCACTTAGAGAACTAAGGATGGTCTTTGAAGAAGACCAGGACCTCTATGATGATACTAGGGAAGTGGAGAAGGGATTTTGGCAGGGGTTGGCCGAGCTTGAGTGCTCAAATTGGTGTGAGGAGGAGGGGGAGGAGGTGTCCTTTTATAAGGGAGGAGAGGGGCACCTTAGGAATATCTCAAAATATTATTTTATATTAAAGTCAAAATCGGTTTATAATGGTTCCAAAGGGTATTATTTCTAAACTAAAGTTGGTATGGGTCGAAATCCTATCAACCAATAGTATTTATACAAGTTTAGGTTATTATTTTAACCTTATAAATTAGATTTAACTCTAAGTTAAATAATTTAACTTTTACCGTGTCTTTTTGTTTTATTACACTATATGGTTAATAAACTTACTATAACATGCCAAACGAACCCCAAATTGTTTATTATTAATATATATATCCGTATCTAAGTCATTTGGCTGAACCTTAGATTTTTAGGAATAAAATAACAATTAATAATATAATATTTGATTTAAAAACTATTTTGTGTCAATTTTGACACTATTTGATATATGATTTTTGTGAAAGTCATAACAGAATTATATGTTCAAACCAAGTTGATTAAATAAACAATAATATATCATAGTAACCTAGAAAATTAGTGGAATTCAAAAAAAGTCTCAAATTACATTTATTTTGGTTTTTATAACATCAATTATGTCAATATTTCATTAATAAGATAATTATTGCATCATCATTGTGTCATAAATAAATTAAATAATTTAATGTCTAAAAATTACAAATAAAATACCATTATATAGTAAAGCTTTTTAGCTTTCTAATGAATATTTATAGTCGAATTTATCTTATGTATAACCCCATATTAAAAATGATTTACTTATTAAACTTTGATTTTAACTATTTTAACCCTTCTTTAAATAAATTAATAATAAATGTCCTAATCTAACCCAAGTGGGCCTAAATGATAATATTTTACACTTAAGGTTGTTTTTGGTCGAGATACACTTGTCCAATAGGATTAGGACATGTGTTAGGGTAATATTAATATCATTTTTACCCTTAATTACCCTATTTATTTTTAACCGTGGTAAAAAAAAGTAAAAAGTTACTATTCACCAAAAATTATTTTCATCTCATTGAACCACATTTTACTTACTGACATCAACCATGTCTCTAGGATTTTTGAAATTCCATTCACATAAGCGGTAAAATTAAGATTTATGAAGAAATTAATTTTTTTAACTACCACTTAGTAGTTTCACTATTCATCAAAAATTGATGTTTTTTCAGAACAATGCCAAAATTTCATCCTAAGCTATATTTCATATTCAGAATTTAAAATTGAAGTCTATTTTACCAAATTAATAACATAGAATTTGCATTAATTAATTTTATAATTAAATCCCACTGTTAAAACAAATAGCGTGTTTTTAAGAAACAATATCTATCAAAAGATTGACACTTGTTTATGTCTGGTTTAAATGTGAAATTACATCCAATGACCAACATTGTATTAAATTGTAAAAATATATTCTAAATATACTTTAAAACCACTCAAATTAATAATTTATCACTATTAATTATTTCGATTGAAAAGGTTGTTTTTAACTAAAATTTAGTAATTTTCACTATTCATCAAAATATGAAAGTTATCCGAAAAGTACCAAAATTTCACCTTAGGCTAAATTCGATACTACGAATCCAAAAATGAAGACCATTTTGAGAGCTAAAATTTCTAAAATTTTAAAAGGTGGTTATTACTATTCATAACGGCTAGTTATAATAATATTTTAATAGCAAATCGTTGTTTAGTGAAACTCAGTATTGCGTACTACACACGCTATCGAGGAAGGTTGCGATTGCGTGTAATGCAAGGCAAGTCAAGGATGCGTGTTGTGCAAGATCCTTTTTGTGTAGCGTACAACACAAGACATTAATAAAATTAAAAAGAATATTTTTCATAAAATCTCGGGCTGTTACATTCTACCCCCCTTAAAATGAATTTCGCCCTCGAAATTCGTCAGGGTTATAAATGGTTTACTATTCGAAAGTTTATTTAATAGAAACCCACATCGTAAAAAGGAATATCAAAACCAATCTTTAAAAACAAAAGTATGAAACGTAACGGTTACCCAAATAAACTAATCACTGGGTTTCCACATAGGTGAAAATATGGATATGGAAGAGAAATCTAACCATCATGTTCTGATGGAGAGTGGTAGAGAACATGGCTATGGAAAATCCAACAATCACAAATCCAAAAATTTGTGACGATCTAAGGTACCATTTGATTAATCATATATAAGAGCACTTGGACAACATGTTTGGTTTTCAAGATCGTTTCCCTAAAGTTAAAGAATTTGGATTAGAATAAATACTTACTTTATTTTGGTACAATCTCACTGTTGTTCGTGCCTTTAACAATTTCCACTTCATCTCCTAAATAAATGAAGTTGAATTTGTTATTAGTGAAGTGTTAGCAGATCATTTGATAGAATGACGGGTCATTCTATCTGTCTCAAACAAAAGGTTAGCAAAAATTATATACATAAGTCGATCTATAGTGAGATTAATCATATGTGGTTCCTAAAATGGACTTTATACTTCATATATAATACTGCTTAATATAATAAAACTAGTTTCTAATAAACATGGACTTCCTGTAGGCCAGTGGTAGGCGATAAAGGCCAGTCGCACTTCAGTTGTGGGTTCGATTCCCACAGCCTTGTCCGAAGCGATGGGCTGTCGCCCGTCCTACAGGTTTATCCTTTTTCTAAAACTACATTACTATAACATCCCATCAATAATATCGAGAAAACTTCTATCCTTAAACAATACTAACCTATGCCCAACATAATCCATTCCAATCTTTAGGCTTATCCATAATACTGCAATCCACTCTCACAACATAGTGAAAACGATTACCAGAGATTTAACACCATCGTCGATCCCCATATATCATAAGATATGTTTTGTTGGTCACATTCCAAACATTCAAAGTATTTAATCATGTATTCTCTTGAATACCTTAGTGAAAAAATGAACGCAGTTAAAAGTTAACACTTTCCACATACCAAAATCCTCAAAATTCTATATACTCAAACCATGATATCACTTAGTCCTTATATCAATCATGAGCTCATGAATACTGTTAAACATTTCGTTTTCTCGTTTTCCCTTCATTATGCGCATATCATCTTATTTCCAAAAATATCTCAATTACTTTGAATACCACATTAGACCAATACATAAATATTCCAATACTCCATGATACAATATTATTTTGGAATCCCATTACATAAACACTTAATCATTCCACCACATCGTTTTCATATTCAACATTGCCAATAGTGATCGCATGTGACTTCCCTTTGTCCTTTTCCTTAAGCGGTTGCTCATGTCGATCATCACTAACCCTTGGATTAGGGCATTTATTAGCATAATGCCCCATTTCATTGCACTTGAAGCATTGAAGTGTTTGTGGTGCGTTCTCTGCAGTGTTTGCTTTATTCACATCATTAGAAACTCGTTTTACATTACTTCGACACTCAGCTGCTCGATGACCTTCTTTTCCACACTTAAAACATTTTCTAGTCCCTTTAAGACAATCTCCACCATGCTTCTTTCCACACTTTGTGCATAAGGAAACATTCATCTTATTTTCAACATTATTCAGAGATTTCTCCTTGACCTCCATCTTTCGTTTCTTGTCAAAACCATGAGATTGATATGTAACACCAACTTCCATTTCTACCTTGATAGCACAACGCACAATTTCGTCATAGCTACTGAAGTCTCTTATAGCTAATGCCCTTCGAAGACTTGGTTTTAAGCCACTGAAAAATCGATCAACTTTACTTTCAGGTTGGATGATAATGCCAGATTCATACCTTGCAAGTCTTGTAAAATTCGCTTCGTATATACCAACCGATTCATCATCCTTTTGCTTTAGTTCAAGAAAATCCTTCTCCATCTTTGTTCGAAGAATACGAGGGAAGTACTTACTGAAAAACAAGTTCTTGAACTTGTCCCATTCCATGGACTCAATTTCATCTCTTTGCCTCGTATTCTTGATAAGATTCCACCATTGATCAGCTTCACCTTCCAAACGATATACTGCTAAGATGACTTTATCATGCTCAGAACATTGAAGAACTGAAAATATCTTTTCAGTGGTACTGATCCATTGTTCAGCAATAAGTGGACCAGAAGACCCACTGAAATAAGGTGGGCGTTGCCTCATGAAGGACTCAATAGAATATTGTTCCCTTCTCTGCTCATTTGGAAGTCCAGAATGATTCATAGCTTGTGTAAGTATAGCAATAAGATTTTGCACTCCATCTCCCATAACATTTGTTTGTTCAGGAGGGCAATCATTGCATTGTCCATTGCATTGATCAACACGGTTCCTTCGGGTTCCAGCCATCGTCTAAAACCCAAAAAGAATAGAGTGAGAGGAAAAAATCATGCTAGGGAAAACAACATAATAAAGGGGGAGTACCTTCAATATCTAACATCTTAGGTTTAATTCTATGATCTTTAGCATAATTCTAGTACTATAACCTATACGTATACTTAACCTTAGGGACATCCCTAGACATACCTTAGAAATATCTATAGGGATCTCACTAAAGTTCTCGCATCCTAGTTTCCAAAGGTTGACTAAACCTTTCCTCTGATACCAACTGTAGAGACCTGAAGCTTATCGTACATGGACATTACATTACTTTTGCGGAATACTTAGTACATAACAAAAACACACACACAAGGATCGTAATAGTTTAGTGTCTTTGGAAACTCGGAACGTAATCTTCTAATCGTGGTGAAAGATCTTCAATATCTCCCATAAAGATCTTCCCCCTTTTTGTTTACCTAAAACCTTTCTTTATATCCTGGGGAAAAGAAAACATAAAAGGGTGAGCTCAAATGCTCAGTAAGGGTAAACAAAAGAAAATCAATCACATCATATTCATAAGAACATAACTTTTGGAAATCTTAACCTGAAAAAGAGAGAATAATTTCATAACACGGGATAAATCATAGTAGTGAAATGTAATCCCAATAATCATAACTTAAAACATGAAACTTTGTGGCATACACACATAATCATAGAGAATCATTTCTTGTTAGTCAAGACTAATTGCCAAGACTATCTTAGTGGACAAAGTCCCTTTCTGAATCGAGTAACCCTCATTTCAGTCCTGTTTCACTGAACCGGTATAACCTACCATTCCATCCATGTCTATCTCATGAGATATAAAATCATTACCCAATGCATTGGAGGGAGATATAGGTCCCACCCATCTTATAATGAATCCTTTCTTATGTGTGCCACATAATCATAAACCATACATCATAGCGTAACCCATGTAATAAAAATGGGATTCTTAAACAACATGATATCATAAAACAATTCATATAAGATAAAGGAATTAATAAAAATATTTCCATCACAACATAATCAAACCAATGTAATAATAGGGATAAAAACAGAACCCTTTTATTATCTTAGATGGAAAATAATTTTGATAAAATACTTGAACTCCATTCTTGAGGAAAATATCCTTTCTACATCAAAAACATTTTTCCTTTCATAACATGTCATACGACTTTAAAATAAAAGAAGTTGATTACAAATAAACTTGAAAACTTGTAAAGGAAGTTTCTTAAAAATCCATTCATTCCGTATAAGTTAAAAAAAACATTCTTCTCGTACTTTTGTCGGAAAAGTCAAAAAGTACCTTGTATGAAAAACGCAAAAAGATTCCTTTCATATCTTTTACTAAAATCTCACTGAAGGGTAAAATTTGATATAAACTATTGTAGAAGGATATAAATATTACATATTGGGGAAACATGGATGTGGATGATAAAATACACCCCAGTAAATACCAAAGTATAAAAAATCTCAGAGAAAATGAGATCGTGACATTTCCCTTACCTTAGGTCCGATTTGCTTTGTGAGTGTCCGAACCTCCTGTATATGATTTAAATCATGTTATTGACTTATTCCAGAATCATATTCATTGTTATTATATCATATATGGTCCACTTATGACTTTATATTACACGTTCTTTTGTAAATTCATGTTAAAGTAGCGTTTTGGGTAAAATCGTCTCATTTGTCGTTCATGTTTTTAACTTGTAATTATTCATATGATTACTTAGATCATGATTACTTAATTCCAGAATATAAAACATGATTTATATATATATATATATTCATAATACACATATATAATAAATCAGTAAATGGAAAGAAATACACCGTTCATGGAGACGGTAGTCCGTACGTACGCATGAACGCTGTTTTCGTTTCCTTATTGAATTGAATGGAATTAAGTAGATGACATACATATAAATATAAATAATTCCAGTATCATTATTAGGTCATATATTGCATTATTACTTATTATATATACTTTATAATCATTCATGAATGGTTAATCATTGAGAATGAATCTCATCGCGTCGTGGAGATGGTAGTCCGTACGTACGCACGAGCGATGATATCGTTCCCATGGTCGTGGAATTGTGTTGAAGTGTTTGTATACTATTTCAGTATCAATATCACTTTATAATAATCATATATAGTTACTCATTACACCTTTATACCCATCCAATTAATGTGGTGGCGGAAAATAGATTACACCACGGCGTGGAGATGGTATTCCGTACGTACGCACGCGCGGTGATTTCCTTTTTCCGTAGGATGGATAGATGGTTAATTAGAGTTGTTTCACATTTATAATAACATATCAGTATATAAGAAATACTTATGTTATTACTTTATCATGAAACAACTAAATAAGAAGAAGTTGAAGAAGAAAGAAATTGAAAAAGATCGGTAATGGATATTACCTCTTTTTGACGCGCCTTTTCTTAACCTCCACTTAAAGAACTAAGGATGGTCTTTGAAGAAGACCAGGACCTCTATGATGATACTAGGGAAGTGGAGAAGGGATTTTGGCAGGGGTTAGCCGAGCTTGAGTGCTCAAATTGGTGTGAGGAGGAGGGGGAGGAGGTGTCCTTTTATAAGGGAGGAGAGGGGCACCTTAGGAATATCTCAAAATATTATTTTATATTAAAGTCAAAATCGGTTTATAATGGTTCCAAAGGGTCTTATTTCGAAGCTAAAGTGGGTATGGGTCGAAATCCTATCAACCAATAGGATTTAGACAAGTTTAGGTAATTATTTTAACCTTATCAATTAGATTTAACTCTAAGTTAAATAATTTAACTTTTACCGTGTCTTTTTGTTTTCTTACACTATATGGTTATTAAACTTACTATAACATGCCAAACGAACCCAAAATTGTTTATTATTAATATATATATCCGTATCTAAGTAATTTGGCTGAACCTTAGATTTTTAGGAATAAAATAACAATTAATAATATAATATTTGATTTAAAAACTATTTTGTGTCAATTTTGACACTATTTGATATATGATTTTTGAGAAAGTCATAACAGAATTATATGTTCGAACCAAGTTGATTAAATAAACAATAATATATCATAGTAATCTAGAAAATTAGTGTAATTCTTAAAAAGTCTCAAATTACATTTATTGTGGTGTTTATAACATAAATTATGTCAATATTTCATTAATAAGATAATTACTGCATCATCATTTTGTCATAAATAAATTAAATTATTTAATGTCTAAAAATTACAAATAAAATACCATTATATAGGAAATCTTTTTAGCTTTCTAATGAATATTTATAGTCGATTTTATCTTATGTATAACCCCATATTAAAAATTATTTACTTATTAAACATCGGTTTTAACTATTTTAACCCTTCTTTAAATAAATTAATAATAAATGTCCTAATCTAACCCAAGTGGGCCTAAATGATAATATTTTACACTTAAGGTTGTTTTTGGTCGAGATAAACTTTTCCAATAGGATTAGGACATGTGTTAGGGTAATATTAATATCATTTTTACCCTTAATTACCCTATTTATTTTTAACCGTGGTAAAAAAAAGTAAAAAGTTACTATTCACCAAAAATTATTTTCATCTCATTGAACCACATTTTACATACTGACATCAACCATGTCTCTCGGATTTTTGAAATTCCATTCACATAAGCGGTAAAATTAAGATTTATGACGAAATTAATTTTTTTAACTACCACTTAGTAGTTTCACTATTCATCAAAAATTTATGTTTTTTCAGAACAATGCCAAAATTTCATCCTAAGCTATATTTCATATTACGAATTCAAAAATGAAGTCTATTTTACCAAATTAATAACATAGAAGTTTCATTAATTAATTTTATAATTAAATCCCGCTGTTAAAACAAATAGCGTGTTTTTAAGAAACAATATCTATCAAAAGATTGACACTTCTTTATGTCTGGTTTAAATGTGAAATTACATCCAATGACCAACATTGTATTAAATTGTAAAAATATATTCTAAATATTCTTTAAAACCACTCAAATTAATAATTTATCACAATTAATTATTTCGATTGAAAAAGTTGTTTTTAACTAAAATTTAGTAATTTTCACTATTCATCAAAATATGAAATTTATCCGAAAAGTACCAAAATTTCACCTTAGGCTAAATTCGATACTAAGAATCCAAAAATGAAGTCCATTTTGAGAGCTAAAATTTCTAGAATTTTAAAAGGTGGTTATTACTATTCATAACGGCTAGTTATAATAATATTTTAATAGCATATCGTTGTTTAGTGAAACTCAGTATTGCATACTACACACGCTATCGAGGAAGGTTGCGATTGCGTGTAATGCAAGGCAAGTCAAGGATGCGTGTTGTGCAAGATCCTTTTGGTGTAGCGTACAACACAAGACATTAATAAAATTAAAAAGAATATTTTTCATAAAATCTCGGGCTGTTACAATGTGAGACATGTTTTTATAAGTGGAATGTTACCTTTTATGAATTTTTTTATTAATTATATTGTCAATTATTTATTAATGGTTTATTTATTATTAATTTATACTAATTGAGTAGACCTCATTTGGATATCCAATCTATAATCGTTTCCACGAACCATCCCCTAAGGCCCATGTCGTAACTACCCGAAGCCCACATTCCATAGGCCAGGGGCTGGCGACTAGCACCGAAGGTGTATTCCCTAAAACTGGTAAGGAAATACCCTTATAACCTGTAAGCACATGTAACCAAGCACTCAAAAAGATAGGAACCCAAGTATATTGAACTGTAAATAGAGTGAGTGTAGTGAGTAATTGGGCCAGAATACAATCCTAACTAGAAAATACAAGTACAAATGTGATACAATACAACTGAAGAAAACAAAAAGTCAGCTGATGGGTTGTCCTCGGTGGTTCCTACCTGAAGGGTAGGTACAGATCTCCTACTCAGCACTCCACATCCACACGTTTCCTCTACATATCGACACATCTTATGGTCCACCTCCAGGTACCATCCAGTCCTGGTACTCTCAGCCTCAGTCAGTGATGTCCGTCATCTGCATCTAACAAAACAAGCTGCGGGCATATCCCTTGAAGGGGTGAGTATAACTATAGTCAGTAGGGACCCCGAGACCCTCTATGTCTCACAACATCCATCATGGATAAATCAAAAAGTATAAAATAAATAGATAAAATTACTTAGGTATATGCCCATACATATACCTATGTTATAATGTAATCAATCTCAATCATGGGGAAAACACAGAGGAACTGACTCAGCTCACACCAGGATTTATTCTAGGGGTAGTATCAAGCAACATTCCAAGTCACAATGTCGAACACCTTGACTGCTGGAGAACTCCTCCTCTATCAAGTATAGTGGGCCTGCCACGTCACATAGAGGTTCTTCCAACAAACCGTGGAATGATGAGGTACTCTCCTGTCTATTACCCTAGATCTGCCGCGCCACCAAGGAGCTCCCCACCATGGGCCTACTACATCACCAAGGCACTCCCCCTCATAGCCTGTTGTGGTACTCCTCCTAGCGAGTAACATGGGTCTGCCTCGTCACCCAGGCACTCCCCACCGTGGGTCTATCACATCACCAACATGCTCCCCACATGGCATATTAAGTAACATTGAGTCGAAATAGTTAGTAGTCATCATGTCTCATCGTGCCACGAGGTTCCTGGACTATCCTCACTCATTTCTGGGAGGATCCACTCCACGAGCTTCTGGTTGATACTCCAACTACCACAAAGTCCACAAAAAAGTATCTCAAAGGTATGCCTAATAATAGGGGACTAAATTTAATAGAGGGCGTGTCAATCAAACGCATGATCTGTGAATTATTAGCCTTTTAGTCCCAGGGGCCCGATTGGATTCATGCTTAATCCAACCTGACTATTCCACATATTAATCCAAAACACAGTTTGTTAACACTCAAAGGGACCGACCCACCCCATGGTTCTTAATGCCACTGATGGTTCTTCTAATATACATCGAGGTTCCTATGTTATGGCAAAAAGAATATAATTGGGTCGTAGTGGGCTCCGGTTCGGTTCGACCCGGTCGGTCCGGCTCGGCCCGACCCGGCCTGGGCAGACCTTATTTGGGTCGATCAGGACTAAATTGGTGGGTCCGGCCCACCCCGTTGGGCGGCCCGACATGCCGTGAGGGGCCGTGGAGGGTTGTGGGTGGTTGTGAGGCCGTGAAGGGTATTGCGAGGGCGCGAGGCTGCGGGGAGGCTCGACCGTGGACATTGGTTCAGCCGTTGGGAGGTGGCGTGGCCGTAGAGAGGCGGTCTGGCCACGGGGCGGTGGTCCGTCTGTGGGGTGGCGATCCGGAAGCATGGGGGGCAGCGGTCTGGCTGCGTGGAGGTAGTTCGGCTTTGGGGCGGTTCCTTGACCGTGGGGTGGTGCAGAGCCGTGGTTAATGGAGGGATCCATGGTAGGAGGGGAGGCCGCGGGGCGGCGACGACGACCACGGGGTGGCGGCGACGGCCACGGGGTGGCGCCGTTGGTCGGTGCCTTCGTCGTTGCTAGTGGTGGTGCCGACCATCATTCTCATGCACCAACCATTGATGGTTTCCGTCCTCCTCCATCGTGAATAACACCACAAGATTTGTGGAAGGGTTGGCCCATGTTGGTTTTTCCCGTACCCTCCGCGTTAGTGTGGTAGCATATGGATCATCATGATAATGAACATGAACTTGAAATTCTATCCTCCTATAATGATTATTCCCATCCCATCAAAGAAATAGAAGGGGTTTAAATGGGAAGTGATAAAAAATAGAAATAAACACCTACCTCATTCTCTTTATGAAGTCAATGAGGTCCCAAGGAAGAAGAATAATCATTGGGAAAAGATAGATATCGGTGTCGTTGGCATTTTCCTTGATTTTCAGTTCGTGCGTCGTTGGAGATCCTTTGACATAGTTTAGAGAAGAAAACGTCGAAGTAGAGGCATTATTCACTGGCGTTCTTCATTGGAGAGCTTTTCGGCCAAAGCTCCTCCTCTACCAAATCCACGAAAATGAAATGGTATCCCCAAAATAATATATTAAGTGATCTATTATGTTTGTTGTAATAAAATTAAAATTGGATTAATTAATCTCATAGGTTGGAACTATTATAGTGGGGTGTTGGATTTATTATTGTGGAAGAGGGTTGGCATAATTAATATTGGTGGAGTTTAAGAGGCTCTCCTACATTTAATGAGGGAGTAGAGAGGTTTAGGACTTGGGTAGTCCCCACCACCATAACCTCTCTAGGGAGGCTAGGGTCTGGTGGTCCAAACGTCTCAACTTCCATGTGGAGATATCCTAAAGAAAAATAAAATAAAATAAAAAGAAAGATTATTTTATTTTATTATTTCCATAGAACACCCAAAAACTAACTTCAACCCTCGACCAACTATCGTCGAGGTGAATGTCTCTTCAAGTGAATATCAGTGTTGTGAGTTCAACGGTGCCCTCAGATTTCATTTCAAAGCACCAGTTCAAAATTTAGAAAACCCCTCTCGCACTTTTACTAAACGTACCCAAAAAAAAGTTCAGAAATTCAACTCGGGCACTCCGGGACTTGGAATCACGTGCTGTCAAATTTTGAGGACTTATAAAATTTCTATATATTTAAAAAAAATTACATGAAAATTCTGGGTCATTACATTCTCCCCACCTTAGGGCTCTACATCCCCTTAATCCACTACTCAAACTAGGTAAACATGTGGGGGTACTGAGCACGAATATGAGCCTCTCGATCCCATGTAAACGCACATTCTCTTCCACATTGAGGCATCCCAAGATCTCTACAGAATCATGCTCTCTTATCGATAGGAAGTGGGATAAATTGATGAGTCAATCGAAGATCACCCAAATCGAGTCATTTCCACTAGATGTACGTGGAAATCCAGTCACGAAGTCCATGGATGTCCCATCCCACATCCACTCTGGGACCTCTAATGTCGGAACCATGCCTGCTGGTATGTGATGCTCTGCCTTCACTTGCTGACATGTGTGGCACCAACAGACAAACTCTGCTACTAATTTCTTCATTCATATCCACCAGTGTTGTCGTGGGAGATCCTGGTACATCTTCGCCACTCTTGGATATACCTCTAGAGTGTTTGTGTGGAAATCCTTCAACAATTCCTCCTAAAGTGACACTGGTACCATGGTACGCCCTCTGAAGAGGAAAAAAAGCTCTCAACCTTCAAAAAATCCATTAGGTGTCTGTCATGTAGATATATGAGCTTGTCATGCCTTGCAGTTAGTGTCCCCATATTGCGCCTCCCTAACTCGCTAAAGAAGTAGGGGAGTGACTGTAAGAGACTGTACAAAACCTGGTCCATCTCTATCTACAGAGGATATCTGTAAAGAAACCACTAGTTATGTCCCCACACCCAGAAGCTCACTATTGGAAATCTGACCTTTCCCAATAATTCTATACCAAAGGTTTGTTAAAACCATTGGAATAGGTCCCTTTCCCAACGGTTTGGCCAAACCGTTGGGAAAGGGTATGGATTTCCCAATGGTTTGGACAAACCGTTGGGAAAAGTTCACTTTGTGTCCACTTTTCCCAATGGTTTGGCCAAACCGTTGGGAAAAGTATACTTTGAGGCCACTTTCCCAATGATTTGGAAAAACCGTTGGAGAAGGGTGGGTACCTTTCCCAACGGTTTGGCCAAACCATTGGGAAAAGTCCCCTATATACCTATGTTTCTCCAAAAATCACTGGACCTATACCAACCATTTTCAAAACCGTTTGTATAGGTCCTTTGATTTTTTATCGAATCTTATTACCGAGAACATTATATAAATCATACATTAAAATAATTATGATATTACATATATATATTTATGAAATTATGTTCACAAAAGTCATGTTAGGTTATTGGTTAGGTCGTTGAATGATAAACCAGAGGTCCTAGGATCAAATCCCACCGACTGTTTTTTTTTTGAAATACATATACCAACGGTTTAATGTAACCGTTGGTATATCTTTTCATATTAATTATACCAACGGTTTTGAAAACTGTTGGTATAGGTTTATACCAACTATTTTCCAAAAACTATTGGTATATAACTATCCCAATGGCTTACTTGCCTATGGTTCTCCAAACCGTTGGTATGGGCTATACCAATGGTTTGGAGGCCTATACCAATGGTTCCAAACCATTGGTATAGGTATGTTTTCCAGTAGTGGCTATATACCAAACCTCCTGCTAAGTGTATCTGCAACAACATTCCCCTTCCCAAGAGTATAGACTATCTCAAAGTCATATCCCTAGAGGAACTCAAGCCAATGTCGATGTCTCTTGTTCAGGTCCTTCTTTGAGAATATATACTTGAGACTCTTCTGACCAGAGTACATTGTAATGTGCTCGCCCATCAGATAGTATCACCACATCTTCAAGGACAACCACTGCTTCTAACTCCAGGTCATGGGTAGTGTAGTTCTTCCCATTTTCCCTAGATGTTGAGAACCATATCTGATCACCATTCACTCCTACATCAGGACTATCTGACACCAGTCCCTGATGTGTCGCAGTAGACTACGTACCCTACGCCCTCTACTGGAAGCCTCAATATGGGGGCACTAGTCAGCCTCCACCTCATCTCATGAAAACTCTACTTGCATCTCTCCAACCACATGGAGGGTTTCCCCTTTTTCTTCATCACTGAAAGAGGTGCTGAAAATATGGAGAAATCTGGCACAAATCTCCGGTAGTATCCAGCCAATCCCAAGAAACTCCATACCTCCGTCACAGACATGGGTGGTTCCTAAGCAAGTACTGCCATGATCTTCATGAGATCCACTGCAACTTCAGCCTTTGATATGGAATGTACCAGAAAGTGAACCCGTTTGATCCAGAACTGGGACATCGATAGATTACCATAATGTTGGTGCTCTCGGAATGTGTCTAGTACTACCTGCAAATGATAGGGATGCTCCTCCTTAGTATTCGAGTAGATCAGAATGTCATCGATGAAGACCACCACAACGTGATCAATGTATGACTGAGAGATCATATTCATGAGTCCCATGAACACTTCTGGAGTTTTGGTCATGCCAAATGGCATTACCAAGAACACGTAATGGCCTTACAGGGACCTGAAGGCTATCTTCTGCACATCCTTATCTCGTACTCTGAGCTGGTGATAGCTTGATCTGAGGTCTATCATCGAGAACTACCGTGCTCTATTTAGCTGATCAAAGATGTCGTCAATACTCGGTAGTGGGTACTTGTTCATCACGGTCACCTAGTTCAGGTGCCTATAGTCAACACAAATCCTCAAGATCCCATCGGCCTTCTTAGAGAACCGAATCAGGGCTGCCTCAGGAGAAACACTAGGCTGGATGAATACCTTCCCCTATAAATCCTTTAACTATACCAGCAGCTCACGAAGCTCTGTGGGAGCCATTAGATATGCTGGTATAGATATTGATGTCATCCTGGGGTATAAGTAAATGTAAAATTCAACCACTCTACATGGAGGAATACCACGAACATCATCAGGGAAAACATCTGTGCACTGGTCCACCACTATAGGATACCTCAGAATCTCCACATCAACAGCTTTGAGGGTATGGCTAGCCAACTGATGAGTGATCAGCTACACTCTCCTCTGAGTAAGTCCATCCTGTGCTGCAAAGGCTCCCTTATCACCTATGAAGGTAAACTGGGTCCCATCTGTGCGGACACACCGCACCGTGATCCTAATACAGCCAATCTGAGAGTGAACTGTAGATAACCATTTTATACCCAAGATGATATCGTAAGGCCTCGATGCCGCTACTAAGAGATCCCAGTCCAAGATCTCACCTCCTAGTGTAAGCTCACACATCCAGAACCAGTTCTTAATCGCCGAATCCACTCTTGTAGGTGTCTCTGGCCATAAGGATCGAGCCAAAAGCTCTATCAGAATCTATGAGTTCCGAACGAGAACAGTGGAAATAAAAGAATGACTGGAACCTGTTTCTATAAGTACTACAAATATGGTGGAGTAGACCTATATCATACCTCGTATCATCTCTGGAGTTCCCTGATCATAGGCCTCAGCTACCTGGAGCTGAGCTCTACCCTGTCCACCTACTCCCTCTGGTCGGGTGGACCTCCTAGTGGTGGTGGTGGTGACATCTAAAATAGTTTCCCACAGCCAGTTTAAGGGCTAGCTCCCCTTCCAGTCTGATTGCTCCCTACAGACCTCCCCGATCGAACCTTTTGTCTCTGCCTGGGTGGTCCTTCGACCATATGCTGATCATTCCTACGACGGGGTCAGACAGTCACGAACTGTGTGACCCTGCCCACCGCATGTGAAGCACTACCCGCTCCGGGTATATCTAGCACCACCTCGGGTGCCCCGAACAACCGATCCTGAGTCATGCGGTCGTCCACCTGTAGGTCTTGTCCACTTGGACCTCTATGACGTCTGTCTACAGCCAGCTGCAGAATACTCTGCTACATGATGACTGGTAGTGGGTCTCGTTTCTGGTGACTTCTCAGCAAGGAAACTCTCTACCAAGAGGGATCTCTCAAATACCCCGCATGAGTCAGGATGCTGAGTGAGATCATTGAATCCCTGATCTCCTTCCTGAGCCCCTGTATGAGGGTTCTGTCCCTGAAGAAAGGTTCTTGAAACATATTTCTAGAGTAGTGTGAGAGTTCAGTGAACCTCATTGAGTACTAATCCATATTCATGCTACACTACTGGAGATGAAGAAGCTCTTGAATGTGCTCTGCACGAAGAGTCGCTGGAACAAACTCTACCCAAAACAGGCTCTCGAAGTATCCCCTGAGAAGCATCACCTCATCATGAACCTAGAGAATAAATCTCTACCATCTGTTTACTACTGCCTGTAGAAGGTTAGCAGAAAGGATCACCATGAGATCAGCTGGTGTCCCTGCGATTCGAAAGACACTCACCATCCTCTAGCCTATCCCCAACTGCCTACAGGTCCGTCTCTCCCTTGAACCTGGGTGGCCTCTAGTGCTGGAACTCGTGATATGTGCTCAAGCGGCGTGCATCGTCTACTGCTGGGGATGGTGGCACTGGTTTCCCAATAGGGAGTGGTACAGTTGGTTCCTTCGTAGGTGCCTCTTCTGGAAAAGGGCCCGACACCTAGGCCTCGTCGCTCATTGTGCTATCAGTGTGTACAACTCTTGGAACCCTAGCCAGCGGGCTGCATGGAGGCATCCTAAAAAGAAATAGGTGGGCCACGGATAAAATGTTATAACTAGTGAGATGACTCTAGAGATAACAAAGAAAACTCTTCAAAACACACAAACAATCAGTTTTTTCATGCACTGAGTCTGAAATCAAAAGTCAGGGTCCTGGTGTATGGATATGTCGGCCACCGAACAAACACTGCTTTCCCTAAACTGATAACCACACTCACTACACTTAGCACTATTTTTGATAAAAAGAAAGATCTGAGTCATAATATCTGCAGTAGAACCTACTCCTATGAAACAAAATTTTCATGACCAATCCCTCGGGGCTCATGCCGTGACTAACCCAAGCCCCCTTCCATTGGCCAGGGGCTGGGGACTAGCACCAAAGGCATATTCCCAAAAACTTGGAAGGCATTGCCTTTATAACCTGTAAGCACATGTAACCAAGCACATAGCATGATAAAAACACAAGTATACTGAAATGTAAACAGAGTGAGTGCAGTAAGTAATAGGGGACAGAATACAAGCCCAACTAGAAAGTACAAGTACACCTATGATAAAATACAACTGAATAAAAGGGAAAGTCAGCTGTTGTGTCATCCTTCGAGGTTCCTACCTAAAGGATAGGTACAGATCACCCCCTCTTCACTCCATGTCCACCCATATCCTATGCATACCAACATGTTGTATGGTCCACCTCTAGGTACCGTCTAGTGCTGGTACTCTGAGCCTCAGTTAGCGTTGTCTGTTATCTGCATCCAACACAACATGGTGTGGGCATAGCTCGTGCTGGGGTGAGTATAACGATATCCAGTAGAAACCCCGAGACCCTCTAGGTCTCACAAAATCCATCCCGGATAAATAAAAAAGCATGAAATCAACAGATAACCTTAGTTAGGTATATGCCCATACATATACCTATGTTATCAAGTAATCTATCTCAATCATGAGGAAAACACAGAGGTACTGACTCATCTCACACCATGATTTATTCTAGGGGTAGTATCAATTATTATTCCCAGTCACATCGTCGAACACCTCGGCTATTGGAGAAGTCCTCCCATATCAAGTACAACGGGCCTTCCACGTCACATAGAGGTGCTTTCCACTAACCTAAGAATACCGAGGGATTCCTTTTGTTGAGTATCGTGGGTCTGTTGTGTCACTAAGGCGCTCGCCACCGTGGGTCTGCTGCGTCACTAAGGTGATCCCCCTTGTGGCCTGTTAAGGTTTTGTGTATTGTGGGTCTGCTGCATCACCAAGGTGATCCCCACCATGGGTCTTCTACATCACCAAGGTGATCCCCACTATGGGTCTCCCATTTCACCAAGGCGCTCCCCACAGGGCCTGTTAAGTCACTCTAATTCGAAACTGTCAGCAGTCGTCAAGTCTCAGCCATCCACTGGGTTCCCGCACTATGCTCTATCGTCTTCGGGAGGATCCTCTCCATGATATCCTGGTCAATAATCCAACATACATGATGTCCTAGGGAGAAGTATGTAAAAGGTCTGCCACATAATAGGGGTATCAACGTAACAGAAAGTGCGTTAATCGGATGCCCAATTTGTGAGTTGTTAGCCTTTTAGTCCCGGGGGACCGGTTGGATTTGTGCTCGATCCAACCAAACTTTTCCCCATATTAATCAAAAACACAGTGGGGTATCACTCAAATGGGGCGAATCTCTCCAAGGTTCTCAACGCTGCTGAAGGTTCGTTTAACGGACGTCCGGTGCCAAAGCTATGACCGAATGAATGTAATTGGGTCGTAGTGGGCCCAGGTTCAATCTGACCCGATCAGACCAACTCGACTCGACCCCGCCAAGTCTGACCATGTTAAGGTTGACCCGGACTGACCCGTTGGGTCCAGCCCGGCCCGCTGGGCAGCCCGGACACTGGATTCAGCCCGACCTATTGGGCGCCCTGGCCTGATGGGTCCGGCCTGACAGTACGTGAGGGGCCGCGAAGGTCTGTGGGTGGCTGCGAGGCCGTGGAGGGTGTCGTGAGGGCACAAGAACGCGGGGCGACTTAGCCATGGATGACGGTTTGGCAGCAGGACGCCGGTCTAGCCGTGGGGCTGCAGGGCGGAGGTCCGGCCACGGGGCTGCGGTACGGCCGCGTGGCGACGGTCTGACCATGCGTGGGGCGGCGGTCCAGACGCACGGGGGGAGGTAGCCCGGCCGTAGGGCGGCACCCCAATAGTGGGGCATTGCCTTGGAAAAGGGGTGATGTGGAGCCAGAGACACTGTGTGGCTGCGGTCGACACAGAAGCCGGGGGCGACGGTGGTCACCGCGGGGCGGCGTTGTTGCATCGTTGCCTACGTCGCGGTCGGTGGTGGGGTTGGCCGCCGTTCTCGTGCCCCAACCATGGATGGTTTCCATCCTACTCCATCGTGAAGAACACCACAAGATTTACGGAAGGGTATGGCCTTGTTGGTTTGGCCTGTACCCTCCGCGTTAGGGTCGTAGCATATGGCTCGTCAAGAACATAAACATGAACGTCAAATCCTATCATCCCACAATGATTGTTCCCATCCTGCAAAAAATAGAAGTTGTATAGATGGGAAGTGATAAAAAAATAGAAATAAACCCATACCTATTTTTCTTGATGACGTCGAAGAGGTCTCAAGGAATATGAAGAATCATTGGGAAAAGTTGGACGTCAGGGTCATTGGCATTTTCCTCTTTTGTCAGTTCATGCATCGATGAAGATCCATTGATGGAGTTTGAAGAAGAAAACGTCTAAGGAGAGGCATTATTCATTGGTGTTCTTCATTGGAGAGCATTTCTCATGAATCTCCTCCTCTCCCAAATCCACAAAAATGAAATGGTAGACCCAAAATAATAGATTATGTGATCTATTATGTTTGTTGGAAAATTATTCCAATTGGATTAATTAATCTCATAGGTTTGTACAATTAAAGTGGTGGGTTGGCTTAATAATTGTGGGGGAGGGTTGGAACAATTAATATTAGTGGCGTTAAAGAGGATCTCCCACATTTAATGAGGGAGAAGAGAGGTTTAGGCCTCATGTGGTCCCACCACCATAACCTCTCATGGGAGGTTAGACTCTGGTGTTCCCCACCACCATAACCTCTCATGGTAGGTTAAGGTCTGGTGGTCTCCACATCTCAACTTCCAAATGGAGATATCCTAAATAAAAATAAAATAAAATAAAAATAAAGTTTATTTTATTTTATTATTTCCATATAAAACCCAAAAACTAACATCCACCATCGACGAACTGCTATCGAGGTGAATGTCTTTTTAAGCGAATATTGGTGTTGCGAGTTCAACGGTTCCCTGAAGTTTCAATTCCGAGCACCGGTTTAAAAGTTTTAAAATCCTGCTTTCATGTTTACTGAACGTACCCAAACAAAAGTTCATAAATTCATTCCGGGCACTCTGGGCCTCAGAATCATGTTCTGTCAAATTTCGCGGACTCGTAAAATTTATTTTTATTTAAAAACAATTTCATAGAAATTCTAGGTCATTACAATCGCATACCCTCATAACATGTTAGGGGGAGGGTATATGTTAGTGTATTATGAAATGATGGCTGAAAATTTTCAAAAACTCAGAGTTGTTCATCATTCTCTGTAGAGGGTTCCCATCCATCCCCACCTAGACATAATAAATGGAAGAGGGCTCGAATGAGACAAAAAGGAAAATATCATAAAGAAGAGTTGACAGGTGTATCTAAGAGATATATAATATGTTTACATCATTTATTTATTTATGTTAATTCAATTTTTTATATAGTTTTATTAATTACAGAATTAGATAATTTATATAGGATTCTCTTGAGGCTCATAACATACAAGGGGTTTTTTAATTGTTAATAGGATAGAAATTTTAGTTAAAACATTGGTAATTCCTGAACACCCTGGTCATGTAAGAGGATACAGATGGGTGTATTAGTGAAAAATGTGTTTACAAATTCTATATATTTTTTAAATAGATGGTGTTTATTAAAAAGTATATAATATTTGGAGGATCAATTTGAGGATATTCTTGAGAAAATTGAGGATAGGATTATATCTTCGTTGTAATCGATGTTTGCATACATGAAAATATAGTCTCAAACTTAATATCCCACTCCTCTACTTCCACCAGCAGCTCCCACTCTCCACATCTACCTATGGATCCCACTATTTATCTTACTCCTACACCTCTCCACCTCTTCTAGTAACTCACACTTCTTTACCTCTTCATAATGATTCCACTCCTTTTCCTACTCATACAACACCTCCTCCATAGCATTCTGATTATTGTGAGTTATATCTTGATGATCCATGTATCATATTGTCACATATGAGATGAAATTTTATATTGGAGATACCATTAATCCTAAATATTTAGAGACATAGGATCATAAAATCACTATATAGGATATTATATATATATATATATAAACTAGAGTAACGTTATATAGAGATGAGGTGAGTACACTTGGACAATGTACCATCAACATTTAGTTTAGCCATATAGACTTCTATGACACTGTACCATAGTTGTGTGTGTATGATGTATCTTTTAATTAATTTTGGTATTAAATTTATTTTAAAATTTTAAATTTTATATATTTATGATTTTTTTAGGAATAAATTAATGGTAAATATATATTTTATAGAAAAAAATAAAATGATCTTGGACTTCAGATATATATTCTAGTAATATGGATTACTTTTCAATATATTAAGAATTGTTGTCAGGTTTTTATGAGATTGGAATGGAATATTGTGTTTGAGAAAGTGAAACTATTGTGGAACTTTTGAAAATTGATATCATTGACTTTATTACTGGAGATCAGTTGGGAAAGAACAAGAAGTCATTTTTTCCCTAAAAGTCTTGACATAAATATTTTCATGAAGTTAATTTATCAAAAATTTATTCTTATTTTTTGTGTTAGGAATCATTATAAAATGTGTAAAGAGAATGAGAAGACATATTTATATATATTTAAAGACCCAAAATTCATTTCACCTATAGTGAGGATAATTGTTGAAGTCGAAAAATAGCCTATATTGCAGATTTATTTCAAAAGGATGTAATTATATAGTGTTGGTTGTTTCCTTATCTTCAAAGAGTATGAAATGTATTTCCCACCAAGATTTAAATATATTTTTACCATAATGATCGCTAAATTTAAATTTTTATTTATATTAGTATCCATTGGATGTAGGGAGTTTTTTTCAAGGGAGAAGGCACCTTACTGGTTATGATCTATCCATGGGGATGTGAAACAACATTTTAAGATATCATAATGAAAAAAATAAACCAAGATCAAATATTTAAAAGAAAAGGTGTAATTTCATTTTTAATTAGTAAATTTTTAATATAGTAGCTAATTTTTTTTTGGGGAAATAAATATTTAAACATTATTTTCATTAAAAATATGGCATAAAATAATGTGGATATTAGGGGTATATATTTAAGTATGAAATAATTACGACAGACACACTTATAACATTCCAGCAAGTCAGATTTCATCATAACCATTTATTCCATATTTTATTCATTATATTTGTAATACATATTAAATTAATATCATTTAATTTTTAGATTTTTGAGGACTCTGATACTTATTTTTTAATTGATCTCAATCACATACAGTTTGAATGGGAAAATCAATTTCTGGTTCATTTTTATTTTAATTTTTTTAATATATATTTTTATTTTTTATGTTGTACTTGTAAATGTGTATTACTCTTTGTTTTGTTACTAATGTTGTCAAATTTTTCATTGTTTTTAGATGTGTTCGTAGATAGAGTGGATGGGTGAAAATGATTTCTTTTAAAAATAAATTTCTTTTAAAAATAAATTTCTTCTTTACATCAGTTATTTAATAACTGACGTGAAAAATTTATAGTGACAGTTTAGAACATACTTTATTAAATAACGTACATGATAAATCCATCTCTAATTGGTTTTCCACATCAGTTATTTTATAAATGATGTGGAAAACCAATCTGAATGGGTTTACCATATCATTTATCTAATTGCTGACCAGATAAATCTATTAGATAATTCCATTACAATGTCAATTATTTTAAGATTTCTTAAATATATATTTGATATGTCTCCTTTAATAATATTTCATAATAAGAAATGTTAAAAATCATTAAAAACAGACTTAAAAATTCATTTTTTACACTAGTGACACTATGTTTTATCATGATCATCATTGGTATTGAGAAAAAAATCACTCTAAGGATTTATTATAATTCTCATATTTACATAAAATCTAGTTCCAAATTATTCAACTAAACTAGATGTGATACAAACTATAACTACTCAAAGCATAGTAGTCTAGAGTCAATGGTTATTTTATTACATTTTCATAAATATGAGATATCACATCACCATGGATAGATCAGTTTTTTATTCTTTAAGAAATAGATACATACATGGTTCCCTTATTATATTTGTACATAAACATAGAAATTAACAAAGGGAAACAAACTTCTTCCTGACACTCATTATAAGATTTCATCATCATAACATGAGGAAGGAAATAAAAATAAAAGGGTGGGCTCAAATGATCACTAACAGCTACATGAATCAATAATAAGTGAAAAATCAATAAGAAATAATCATTATGGTGTGGAAATTAGGTGAAGCACACAAGCCAACAATACACATAGAATAAAAAGGCATCCATATTTTTTTCATAGTAAAACTATCATGGAAATTAATAATGAAATATTGAATGATGAAAATTCTTAATCATTGTACATCATGTATCTGGAACATGAACCACTATACTATCAGGATGTTTTAGGTTTGTAAGAAGAATCCCATCAAATTATGCTTTAAGAAAAAGGTTTTTCACCATCTATATTGTCTAATGGGACCTATGAATTCATAGATGGGTGATCTATACCAAATCCTCAACAATAAATACATTTAAATATAATTCTTCATACATTTATTTAATTCATGAACAACATGACTTGCCAAAATATCAATATTGAGTAGAAAATAATTTTTTCTCAATATTTCCCATGTTGAAACAATACTAAAAGAATACATCGTATGTAAATATTGTATACCTATAAGGAAATAATATTATCCCTGATATAATATATATTGATATTTAATGAAATAAATAATTAATGATGATCAAAAAATAAAAAGGAAAGTATACATAAACCATACATGAGGAATAAGAGGCGATTAATCCATAAAAAATTCAAATATCATAATGGTGTCTACAAAATAATTGATTTAAATCATAAAATTAAATTAATAAATGAAAATAAGAATAATATAGGTTAATTGATGTCCAACTGATGTAAAAACATGTAAAAAGAGTGTTTATGATACTTTATAAATGATTCACTTTAGTACAATTTAATGGAAAATATTTAAGAGTCATTAAATTAGATAAAACCAAAATAGTATCCATAAAAGAAAAAAAACATGATAAAAATATATATTTTATAACGAAAATTTGAGGATTAAAATAAATTATTTAGTATACTTGAAAATGTGTATTAGATAGGGAAGTTTTCATTAATCGGGGTTTCTTATCGAGGGAATTGAAAAGGAAGCCTCATAAGACATGTATTTCCTTATAAAATAAGGATGAATCGATACGTAGAAATTTTTTTGGAGAATTAAATATAATTTATATTAAGCAATAAAAATAATGAATTACAGTAGGGTAAATGGAGAGAATGTGTGACCAGAAAGAAAAATGGGTGTTCCGAGAAATGCCCTTATGTTATATCAAAAAGTGTTCATCACCGAAACCTAATGGAATTGATAATAAAATAATATTCATTGATAATTTAATTCCAACCAAATTAAACATGTATTTTATTTACTATAATTTTATTGAGTTCCTTTATATTCTTTTTGATGAGTTATAAAATTCAATTTCTTCGTTTGAGAGTGTTTATTTCTCTGGTATTTATGATTTTTTCACTTTTATACATGTATGAATAATCATGTAAAATTAGATTAGTTATCCCAAATAGAATATATATGTTATTAATGAAATTCCAAAAGACTAAAAGGACATATATGTCATTTTTCTTCGATATGGGGATGAATGATTAGACATAACATTAATGATTATCATTTAGATTATTTTGTAATTATTTTAATCATCACAAACTAGTTTTCCTTTATTAATTAATATTATGTATATATAACAGTTCCAAAACAATAAATAAGTTTCAATGAAAAGTTAAAAATATATTCTAACTGTTATTATGGTTTTATAACCAGCCTTAAAGGTGGTATTAGAAATCAAAAAATTGTCATCCATGAAGGTGGTGAGTCAACACCTCTAGGACAATTTATTCATTTATAGAACAAAAAGGGAGGGAGAAGAGATTTTAAGGAGGATATACCATTAACCTAGTTACATTTTAGTATATATATATATATGATAATAGATTCTTAATGATACTTTTAAACTTGGATTTTTATGAATGATAAGATAAGATAATAATTTCAAAGAGAGAGAGAGATATATATTTTACCTCATGTGTGTTGTATCATTGACAACCTCCTTTTGGGACATGGAAATGTATTTTGGTGAGACCAGTAAGACCATATCATAGTGAATAGGATTGGGATGGTAATTGGAAAGAAGCTAATTTATGTCATTTAGAACTAGTGGTTCTTAAATCATCCATTCATCATCAATGACTTAAGAATTCCTATATTTAGCTAATACTATAAATTAAAATATTTCGCAATTCACCAAAAATTCACCTATTTTATAAAATACCAAAAATTCAGCCTATCTATTTTTGAGGTTTATATTTTAAAAATTTTCCAAATTTTTTGAAAATAATTTTCTAAATTTGATAATTTTATTGTTTTATCTAAAATCATCATTTATTCAAAAAATAAAAATTTCAAAATTATAACTTAGAATCCCATACATTAAAATTTTAATTCAGTTCCCATAAATATATTTTATTGTCATAAGAAAAAAATATTATTTTTTTAATTTATTTCTTAAAAATTAATTATTATTCCAAAAATTCTATTAATTATAAGACTATGAAAACACATTTATTGCTTACAAAAATTCTGACACATAATTTATAATTTTATGGAATTTATTTATATATTATATTATATAAATATATCATATTTCCATTTATGAGATACATAAAATTTATTTATAATTTAATAGTTCGTGTTATTAATCTGTTTTCCACATTACTATTTTTAATACTTAAATTTCTATTCCAACATGTATACTAAAATTTAAAATTATATCAATTTTCGTTTGTGCAACATAAACTATCAAATAAATTAAATTTATTTATATATGAACCATATAATCATGGGTTGTTATCTTCTTCCCCTGTTTATAAATTTCATCCTCAAAATTTTTCATGAATATTTCCTTCTAAATAGTTGTGTGTTTTTACATAATATCCTTTGTTTCCCATGTTGCTTTTTCTATTTTATGGTTTCACTAAAGAACATTTACCTATCGAGTAATCCAATTTCAAAATAATTTCTCTCATGTGTCAAGAATCTTGATATTCTCCTAACAATAAGATAGATCTTGTTTTACTTCTACTTTATAATAGTTGACACTACGGCAAAAAAGGCATTTAGCGGCGGTTTAAACCGCCGCTAAGTCGTGCGTCGGGAAACTATTCGCGGCGGTTTTCAAAACCGTCGGAGAACGTTTCATGGCGGTTTTTTAGCGGCGGTTTAAACCACCGCTAAATTATTTACCGGCAGTTTTTTTGTTATTTTTTGTTATTTTTTTATTTTTTATTTTATATATATATATATATATATATATATTTATTTATATATTTATTTATATTTTTCGTATTTATTTATATATTTATTTATATATTTATTTATATATTTATTTATATATTTATTTATATTTTTCGTATTTATTTATATATTTATTTATATATTTATTTATATTTTTATTTTTCGTATTTATTTATATATTTATTTCCTATTTATTTATTTTATTTATTTATTTTATTTATTTATTTTATTTATTTTATATATTTATTTATTTATTTATTTATTTATTTATTTATTTTATTTATTTTATTTATTTATTTTATTTATTTATTTTTCGTATTTATTTATTTTATTTTATTTTATTTATTTATTTTATTTATTTAATTTCGTATTTATTTTTTATTTGTTTTATTTCATATTTATTTTATTTATTTATTTATTTTATTTCGTATTTATTTTATTTATTTATTTATTTATTTATTTCGTATTATTTTATTTACTTTATTTATCCATGCATGCACATCCCATGAACATGCACATGCACATGCATAGCCCTACCTCTTGCATATTTTCCAATGACTTACCACTCCAGCAAGCTCGCCATGTGTTTAATAAACAGAATTTAATATACTTATATATATTAATTGAAAAAACAAATAATACATAAATAATAGATATAAACTCAATAATAATAAATAATAAATAATAAATAATAAATAATAAATAATAAATAAGGAATAATAAATATAAATAATAAATAATAAATAAATAAAAATAATAAATAATAAATAATAAATAATAACTAATAAATAATAACTAATAAATAAATATAAATAATAAATAATAAATATTAAATATTAAATAATAAATAATAAATAATAAATAATAACTAATAACTAATAAATAATAAATAATAAATAATAAATAAATATAAATAATAAATAATAAATAGAAAATAATAAATAATAAATAAATATAAATAATAAATAATAAATAATAAATAATAAATAAATATAAATAATAAATAATAAATAATAAATAATAAATAAATATATATAATAAATAATAAATAATAAATAATAAATAAATATAAATAATAAATAATAAATAAATATAAATAATAATTAATAAATAATAAATAAATATAAATATAAATATTAAATAATAAATAACAAATAATAACTAATAAATAATAACTAATAAATAAATATAAATAATAAATAATAAATAATAAATAATAAATAATAAATAATAAATAATAAATAATAAATAATAAATAATAAATAATAAATAACAAATAATAAATAATAGATAATAAATAATAAGTAATAAATAATAAATAAATATAAATAATAAATAATAAATAATAAATAATAAATAATAAATAATAAAAAGAAAATAATAAATAATAACTAAATATAAATAATAAATAATAAATAATAAATAAATATAAATAATAAATAGTAAATAATAAATAATAAATAATAACTAATAAATAATAACTAATAAATAAATATAAATAATAAATAATAAATAATAAATAATAAATAATAAGTAATAAATAATAAATAAATATAAAAAATAAATAATAAATAATAAATAGAAAATAATAAATAATAAATAAATATAAATAATAAATAATAAATAAATATAAATAATAAATAAATATAAATAATAAATAAATATAAATAATAAATAATAAATAATAAATAATAAATAATAAATAATAAATAATAAATAATAAATAAATATAAATAATAAATAAATATAAATATTAAATAATAAATACATATAGATAATAAATAATAAATAAATATAAATAATAAATAAATATAAATAATAAATAAATAGAAATAATAAATAAATATAAATAAATATAGATAATAAATAATAAATAATAAATAATAAATAAATATAAATATAAATAATAAATAATAAATAAATATAAATAATGAATAATAAATAAATTTAAATAATTAATAAATATAAATAACAAATAATACATAATAAATAAATAATAAATAATAAATAAATATAAATAATAAATAAATAATAAATAATAAATAAATATAAATAATAAATAATAAATAAAAAATAATAACTAATAACTAATAAATAATAAATAATAAATAAATATAAATATAAATAGTAATAATAAATAATAAATAAATATAAATAATAAATAATAAATAGGAAATAATAAATAATAAATAATAAATAAATATAAATAATAAATAATAAATAATAAATAAATATAAATAATAAATAATAAATAATAAATAATAACTAATAACTAATAACTAATAACTAATAAATAATAAATAAATATAAATAATAAAAAAATATAAATAAAAAATAATTAATATTATCTAATAAATAATAACTAATAAATAAATATAAATAATAAATAATAAATAATAAATAGAAAATAATAAATAATAAATAATAAATAAATATAAATAATAAATAATAAATAATAAATAAATATAAATAATAAATAATAAATAATAAATAAATAGTAAATAAATATAAATAATAAATAATAAATAATAAATAATAAATAAATATAAATAATAAATAAATATAAATAATAAATAATAAATAAATATAAATAATAAATAATAAATAAATATAGATAATAAATAATAAATAAATATAAATAATAAATAATAAATAATAAATAAATATAAATAACAAATACATATAAATAAATATAAATAATAAATAATAAATAATAAATAATAAATAATAAATAATAAATAAATATAAATAATAAATAATAAATAATAAATAATAAATAACCAGTTACAAATAATAGATAATAAATAAATTAAAGTATACTATAAATAATAAATAATAAATAATAAAGGAAACACATGAAAAAGTATGAAAAGACATGATAAGGGATGAAAAATCATGAAAACGCATGAAAAAGAATGGAGAAGCATATGAAGAATGAGACATTAGAAAAAATGAGAACGCATGAAAACTCGTAACAACTCTGGAAAACTCCTTAATAATTCAACATAATCATCATAATAACCCATAAAAACCATTGATAAAGATAACAAGTCATGGAAACCCAAATAAACAGTAATAAATGGAGCTACCGTTAAAACCCGTCAAAACGGTCATAAAGAGACAAAAACATTGGACTCACATTAACGAAGATAACTTATAATCCGAGAGTCCGTTTTAGATCCACGACCTGTCAAATCAAATATCCTGAAATTCTCTTCAACTTGAAAGGTTAAAGAGTCTGAATGGACAGAGGGATCGGAAGTTATGACCATTTAAAAAAAGCTGACGGAGAACGGGTGCTAGAAACGAGGCATAGAAAAACATAACAAACCCGATACCCACTAAGAAGGCCATAACATATGATCTGGGAGTGCATGTGGGCGCCGCGACCAGTCAAACTGAAGCTCATGGAATGAGCTATGATCTGGCAGGTGGAGGAGGCCAAACTGACACGCGGATCGATTGTTAGGTTCGTTTGAAGACAAATTCGACGGGACACCGGTGACGGAAATGAGGTTTTGGAGGCATTCGGAGGGGTTTTTTGGGTTAAAAAACTTGATAGAAGCTTGCTTCTATCATCATGGTGCATAGCTCTCTTCGCTCGCTTCGATTTGATATGTGGTAGAGCCAAAACGGACACCCGGAGCGAAAGTTATGGCTGTTTGAAGTTGGAGAACTTGTTTCAACTTTCTTATAACTCTAATATCTTCCACACCTTATACATTCTCACGGTTTTGATTATATGTGCCTCTAGATCTCTTCATGAGCTTCGATTTGACTGGTCGTGGCACTTCAACGGACGCCCGAATCAAAAGTTATGGTCGTTTTAGTGATTTTAGGGTTTCTCGCGTTTTCTTATTTTTTTCATTTCATTTCGCGGCGGTTTTACGGAAACCACCGCTATTTCACGGCGGTTTTACGGAAACCACCGCTATTTCGCGGCGGTTTTTTAAAAACCTCCGCTAATCCTCGAATAAATATATAAAAAAAATAAAAAAAAATTAAAAAATAAATAATTTTTTTTTTGCTGTTTAGCGGCGGTTTTTCGAGGCGGTTCTTAAAACCGCCGCGAAATGGCTGCCCGAAAACATGTTTCGCGGCGGTTATAAAAACCGCCGTGAAAAAACCTCTGCTAAACAGCGATTTTTTTGTAGTGTGAGTACTTTCTTTTGGTTCTAGGATGTAATTATTTAACAATAATATATAGAACACATCATAAATTCTGGGCACATTAGTGACATTTATAATAAATATACCATAACTCTAGTTGTTTCTATAATTTCAAATGGTTTGATATATCTTGGGCTCAGTATCCATTTCATACCAATCCTTAAGACACCCAAATATGTATATACTTTCCAAAAGACATGATCAACCACATGAAATTCCAAATCCTTTCTCTAGTTTCTAGAATAAATATTTTTCATTCATATATATGATTTAATATGATCATGAATTATCTATGACTTCTTTGTTGACTATTCAATAATTGTAGGGACAGTAAGTCTCCTCTCACCAAATTCACCCCAACTAGTTGGAATTCGACATCTCCTTCCACATAATGCATTATATGGTGCCATTTAAAAATAATAATAATAACTATTATTGTTGGAAAAATCTACAGAAGGAATATAATTATCAGTAATACCATAAAAGTCATTTGAGAATCAACGTATCATGTATTCTAATGTTTGAATAGTTATTTTAGGCTATCTGTCGGTTTGAGGGAGATAAGAAGTACTTATATGAAGTTCAGTATCAAAATAACTCTGGAGAATCATCCAAAATTTTGATATAGATTGGTGATATAAATCAAACAAAATCCATAGAGGTGAACCATAGAGTCATACAAATTCATTAATATAGTCATTCTATGAAATCAATAGATTGATATTCTCTTATATCATGAAAATGTTCTAATTTCATAACATGATCAACAATAACACATATCATATCCTTATTTCTGAGAGTATTTGGTAATCATGTGACATAGTCTATAGTAATTTCATCCCACATCAATATAGAAATATCTAGAGGTTGAATGAATCATTTAGGATGTTGTCACTCATCCAGAACTTGTTAATAAACTAGGAATCTTTAAAGATATATCACTTTAACACTTTATATTATTGCACCAAAAACATTCCTTTGGCACTCTGTACACATTTTTCTCTACAATGGTGTAGAGGGAAATTTGAGTTATGAGCATCATACAATAGTACCACTTTTATATCAGGCATTGATAAAATTTCTAAACTCTCCCAATATTTTATAATAATATAATCGTACAAGATGAATTGAAATCTTCCATCTATAACATCATTAATTTTATTTTGAAAATCATCATCATCATATTGAGAGATTTTTATATTCTCTAATAATTATGGATTGTCAATCATTTGAAAAATCAATGGTGTTCTAATTTTATTAAAAATTCTTGTATCCATATTTACCAAATCCATGAATATTGAATCTTTATCTATCAAAATTTGGGTGAGAATCCCATGATGTTTCTTATTTAATCCATCTTCTACCTTATTTAATTTTCTTGGGTGGTTGTCTATTAAGAAATCATAATTTTTGAGAAACATGAGATTTAGTATTTTTTTGTGGTGATTTATTATAGTGAAAATATGTATTTAAAACTATTGTGATCCATATACATCTCAAATATTTCACCATAGAGATAGTTTCTCCATATATTTAGTGGAAATATTAGGGATTAAAACTCAATATCATGAGTTGGATAATTGTTTTCATGAATTTTCAACAACCTTCAGGAATATGAAATAAGATTATCATTTTCATAAGAAATCAACATAGTTATTTCTTTGATGCGTCACTGTATACTACGAACTTATAATTTCCTGATGGTTGATTCAAAATCGGAGCATTGGATAATTATCTCATTAATTATTCAAAACATTTTCCACATTAATTTTCCATTCGAACATAACCCATTTATATATGGGCATGGATAATGAGTTCTTTAATTATGATACATTCCGAATGAAATGACGATAGTAACCAACTAATCCAATGAATATTTGTTACTTAGTTATATTTGTTTGTATAACCCATTTTTTTATTGACATTGTATTTACAGAATCAGTTGAGATTATATGCTTAAAGACAACATGACCTAGAAAATAATCTTCCAGAATCCAGAATTCACACTTTCAGAATTAATTATATAAATCATTACATATAAGAGTCTTTAGAATTATACTCTAGTGATTTTCACTGTATTCATTTCAAATAAAATACATCAGAATGTCATTTAGTGATACTAAAAAAATATCATCAGGATATTCCTTGAATTTTATGTTCATCATATTCTTGAAAACAAAGGGTGAAATTTCTAATCAAAATTGATTTATTTTAAACTCATAATGTTCATATGTCATTTGAAAATGTATATTCAGAATATCTATCTTATTTACTCGTAATTTATGATACTCATAATGAAGGCCAGTCTTAGAAAAATATTCATCACAATGAATTTGATCATATAAATCATCATTTTGAGGTAGAGGATAGTTCTTCATTACTATATTAACATTTATTTCTCTATAATCAATGAAATACCTCTAGGATAAATATTTCTTCTTATGAAATAGATCATGGTCTCCCTAGGTTAAACACTAGAGAGAATAAATCCATTGTTACTACAATCCTAAAGTTTTTTCATCATCTCCAAAAGTTCCATAGTGGCTATTCTATAATGATCCTATGATATTGGTAATTAATAATTGATTAAATAAATGTTAAACTCATCTTCACACTCTAGGGGAAGTCAGGGTTGTTCCCTAGAAAATACATCAATTTTTTCCATTACAATTGGCTTATACTCAATTTGAATATAACTTTACTCGTAGATCGATGTTATTTTCTATTTTTCCCCATTAATTTTATTAATTAGAAATCTTGGTGGTGGATCTAATAATGAATCTGATGACGAAGTTTCTACCCAAAATATATGTGATTATACATCTTCCTCACACTTTAAAATTTTTATCTTCTTATTGATAAATGATTCCATCATATCTTGAACGCTAGTTCATAGTAAGGATTTCATCAAATACAACCATAGGTAGGATGATAATATTATCAAATAAAGAATATTTATTTGTGAAAAATGGGACTAAAAAACACATTTTTTTACAATGATAATTCCCTAATGATTTTTGATTGCCAAATTAATTATTAAATTAAAATATAAATGCATTATTTTCCTGGAAAATTGGATAGATATAAATAAGTGAAATTATCATAAATCGAATAAAGAGTTGAGTAAATTTTAAGATATTGATAATATACCTACAACCAAATCATGGAGTATGTGTACTTAAATTGTGGTGATTGCTTAATCTTGGACATCTCTCATTAGCTTTTTCTATAATAAATATCTCTGACACTTATGACATTAATTTGAATAATTCTATATTTCATTATAGTTGAAGCGTTGAACAAAATTTATCTTTTTCTCCCCTTGAATCTATTAGCTCGATGACCCTTTAATCCACATATGTAACAAACTCTAATTCCATTCATGTATTTCCCAGGATAGTTCTTTACATAATTTTTACACAATGGGAATTTATTCCTTCAACTCTTCTACATTGATGCTTCTCCTTTTCCACAGTTATCAGAAGTGCAGATATTCTCTTGATTACCCTTGATCATATAGGACCTATAAAATTCATCCTCCATTTTTCTATTACTCTACACTATTTCATCATTTGAGGATAATTTTTAGAATTTAGTGACCATTGGATACTTGGATTATGTCCTAAAAAGAACTGATTTATATATATTTTTTGAATCATGTAATTAATCTATAGTATACTTGGCTATTCTTGTAAAGGTAGCCTCACACTCTACAAAACTCACTTATTTATTTTTCTTTATGCTATGAAATATTATACACATTTAAGTTCATTCCACATGAGGTAAATATTGGTTGAATAATGTTCCATTAAAAGTTATCTATTCAATATCACATTTTTAATCACTCTACATAGTATTTTGGATGAATGATCAACAATGATCAGCATATCCATTGAGAAAATATCTTTCCTCTACTACCATTTTATTTTTATTGCATCCCAATTCTAGAAATATATATTCAAGAGAATTGATAAACAATTAATTTAAAAATAGAAAAGTAGTCCCAATATAATATAGGGGATTCTTCTACATGAAACGATCCAACCTCGGTGTAGTATTGTTATTTATTATAACCTGAGTAAACACTCAAAACAGGGTCATGATCTTCATAGCTCCATTACTAACTTTGTTCACTTTTTCAGTATGGAAATCCATACACTATCTATGGGTTTACATTCTATACCTTCCACTATAATCCATAACTAAATAATAAAACACAATTAGTTAGCTCATAACCATCAAGATTATTGAGAAAAAAAATTCACTATAAAGAATTATTATAATTTTTTTGGTTTCAAAGAATCTAGTCCCCTATATTTCAACTAAACTAGATATGATACCAACTGTTACATCCCTAACTTCATTAGTCTAGAGTTAGTGGTTAATTTAATGAAATGGCATATATATGAGATACCACATCATAAAGGGTTGATCAATTTAGTAATCTGGAAGTACCGGATTGAAACATGGTTCCCTTATTATGTTTATAATTAAATATTTAACATTACAATTGTAAATAAAATTATTTTTGGAAATGTATTCAATGATTTAATCATCATAACTTCTTAGTAAGCGATACATGAATAAATAATATGTGAAACAAATTCAATAAGGAATAATCATTATGGAAAGAAAAATAATTGAAAAACACATTTCATCAATATACTGAGTAAAAAATGAATAAATATTTATTTCAAAGAGATGATCTTATAGAATGAATAACTGATTACTTAATAACGAAAATTTTTAATCATTAGATGTAATTTATTTTGAACATAAACCATTATTCAGTCAAGATGGCTTAGGTCAAATGGTAGAAAACCATATTATTTTACATGGAAACAAACATTAAGTGTTTTTTCCATCATTTTTGTCTCATGGGACATGTCGATGCATCGAAGGGATATCTATAACCGAGACCCACTAATCAGGTCATGCCCTAAGAAATATTTAATCATATATTTAATTCATTAACAATAAAAAATTTCAACATATCTTTATTGAGGTGAAAACATTGATTTATCAATATTTTACTAGTGAAATAACATTCAAAGAAAACAAAACATGTAAAATTGTATATGAATAATATAATAATCATATCCATGATAAAATAAATATTTATATTTAATAATATCTTCAATGAATGGTAATCAGAAATAAATAGGAAATATATACACACCACACATAAGGAGTAAGATCTAAATAAGGAATAATTAAAGAAAATATCATAATAGTATCCTTAAAAGAGTTTATTTAAGTCATAATTAGAAATTAATATTGAAAAATAGCCGTATATTATTGTAAATGATATTTAGATGAAGTGAAAACATATAATATAGTGTTTGAGAAACTTTAGATATGATGCACTTTAGTGAGATTTATTGGAAAATAATAAAGAGTATCTAAAGCAGATAAACCCATAATTTTAGGCATAAATCAAAAAATTATTAAATATGGTTTTTTAGAAAAAAAGAAATTAGAAAAATACTTGATGCTTAATATATATTATGTTGTGTTCAAGATAATTGGTGTGAAATTGGGAAGTTCCCTTTAATTCAGTTGGCTAATCGAGAGGAATTGAAAACATAACCTTATAATATGTGTATTCCCCTATCAACTAAGGATTAATGTACATCTAAAAATAATATTTGAACACATAGACCAATTTTATAAGGAGTAAATAAGAATACGTAAGAATTACATTTGTGTAAAGGGATAGAGAGAGTAACCTGAAGGAAAATTAGGGTTTCGAGAGAATCACTTACCTCATGTCTGAAAGTGTTCTGTAGTGGCACATATTGTCATTAATAATGAAAATAATTTAATTAATAAATTAATTAATAATCTCTTAATAAATATTTTATTTATTACAACTTTATTATGTTAAATTATGGAATTTTTTATGAGTTAAAAGATTCAATTTCGTCAATCAAGAGTATTCTCTTCCTCATATTTTGTGAATGGTTCACCTATATACATGTATGAAAGATCAAGTAAAATTATAATAGTTATCCATAATTGAAATTATATTTTATTAATGAATTTATAGAATATTAAAGTGTCTTATATATATATATATTTCAAATATTAGGATGATTCATTATATAAACCATTAATGATAACTGTTTAGATTTTTTTTTCATTTTTAAGATCATCACATACTATGTTTACTTTATTAATTAGTATTATGAATATATTATGGTTCCATAACAATAAATAAATTGTAATATATGTCTTCGAATCTATTATAACCATTATAATGGTTTAATTACTAGCCTTGAATGTCATAAAATAAAATGAAAAATCATCATCCAAGAAGGTGGTGAATCAATCTCTCTCAGTTAATGTTTTTATTGTTAGAGAATAAGGGGGGGGGAGAAGAGTATCGATGGTGCATATACCATTAAAATAAAATAAAAAATTATTTTATATTGGTGTTTTTAATATTACATTTTTATAATTGATTTTAGGGAAGGATAAGAAAATAAAATAAATTTAAAGAGAGGGAGAGAAGGTTTTACCACTTCTTTTTCATCTACTTGAGAAAATCATCAAGAGAAATGGAATTATAATATTAGTAAGACTATCCTAAAAAAATGTGGAGAATGGCTTCTATAGAAGAATCAGATAGAGTATAAGAATGATCAATTTCTTATAATGGGTGATGGGGAATGGTGGTGAGGTGTGGTATTTTTAGTGGAGGAAGGGATTTTTTTTATAACATTATTCGTTTGTTTATTATTTTGGCATAAGATTATCAATAGTGACCATTCTTGTGACGATGAATATTAACTAATGAATGTGATTTATAACTAATAGTTCTAACATATTCTATAAATAAATAATTCATGTATCTAGAAAATAACATAAATTATCATATTTCACTATTTAGAAAAAATGTCAACAACATTAAAGAAATACCAAAATTCCAAGCTAACCATTTTAGAATTTTCAATTTCAAAAATTAAAAATATTTTATGAAAATAATTCTCTAAATAAGAAAATTATATTTTTTTAAAATAACTCATCATTTATTAAAAAATTCTTGACTTTAAAATTATAACTGATTTTACAACACTATGAGAATTTAATTAAGATCTCATAATATTTTCTTATAATCATCTGACAACAAAACATTAGTTTATGAATCTATTTTGTGTAAATAAGTGTCTTATATTTAATTATAATAATTATAAAATTTTACAAAAATGTTTATTCATTACAAAAAATTGCAACACTTAATTTATCATTTTTAACTATATATGTACTTATTATAGAATATAAATATTACATATTTTCATTTGTGAGATACCTAACTTTTATTTATAATAATATTGGTGAGGATATCATTCTGTTATCCACATTTCAATTCCTAACAGTTTCATTTTTTTCCAATGCTTATTATAATATTGAATATAAAATCATTTTTCATTTGTGTAACATAAAATATCAAATAAATTGAATTAATATATAAAGATATATACAATAAAAACATGGAGTGTTATATAAATGGACCACCAAACATTTATAGGTCATACAAAGATCATTTTCACATTACATCTGAGGAATTTAGATTTTGTACCCATAAATCGTGTAATTTTAATTCAAAAATAGCTTCTATATTAATTAACATTCAACTATATATGTATTTATTTGAAACAATATCATACTCTAAAAAATTTGGATGACATGGGGGAATAAAATCTAGTTGTACCAAAACTAATTGATGATAAAACGGACAATGTGTGAGCTATCTAGAAATATATCATTATATCTGATTTCAGAAAAAAAAATTTAATATTCTAGTGAAGGACATGTAATTCCATATAAGAGATCATGTCTTCTTGAATTTATATTCATGGAATGGTGTTATATGGTTTTTTAAGAAAGTATTACTAATCCCATGGTATATTTTTGCTATTAAAATTTTATTAAGAGTTGGTCTAGTGGATTCTCATTTATTTTTATCACACATCCTCTCAACTTCTCATATACTTCATTATATATAAAGGTTAATAATATTTACTCTGAATCATATGCATGTTCAATCAATTTAGGTATTAATGATAGAGCCTAAAATCCTATATAATAAAGAGCCTATATAGAATATTTATAATAGAGAAATGGTGTTATAGTATCGAAAAACAAAACTGGTGAAGGATTAATTATGGAATCAAATGATGGATGATGCAACATGTGAACCTCTCCATATAATGAAAAAAATTATCATTATTTTTTCAGGAATTAATTTTCTCTTTAATCTATTTTGACTAAATTATTAATGTGATAAAAAATATAAATTTCAAGGTTATATAATTTTAAATAATCACTTCTTAAAAAAATTATTCTATAATTCAGTCTTTATTATTTCATAATAATATAAAAACATATTATAATAAAAAAGAAAAAAATTAAATTACATTTGTATATTGATATAACACTAGTACCATAAATAATCTAAGAGTATTTGGAATCCTCATAATCATGTAATCTACTAGATCTTATAAAAATGAATAGTATACAAGGTGTTTTTTTTATAATTAAGAAAATAATAATAAATATAAAATAAATTTTATAATAACCAATAGAAATAAATGAATGATTATTCTAATTATATTGATGCATATGTAAAAGGGTAAATTTGGCCTTTGAAATATAATTGTTTGAATATGAATATTGGAATGTTAACATTGATAAGAACACCATTTTAAACATAATATTACCATTATCAATACATTTGTATAATAATATTTATAAAACATGCTAATATATCTCTAATAATTAATAATCTAAAATCTTCATAAATGATTTATAATATAATTGTATACATATTTCTTCGAATAAAAATACCATAAAAGTGTTTTTAAATTTTTGGTAATAAACACCTTGTTTTGATATATACATATTGTTTTAAAAAATTAGTAAAATTATAATATAATAGAACTAATTTATATAAAAACAATTTCTATTTTTTTATCATTATGTATAATTTTACCAATAATTAATTCTTCAAAATTATCTAATGTAGTTTAATTGTTTTGTAACTAGTAAACTATTGTACGAATATTTGATATTTATTATGACTTCATTATACAATAAAAATCATATAACATTTAGTAAAAAAATTCTTAGAATGTAAAATTTATTTCATTAATATATTTTATTTTAATGAACTAGAATCTCCTTCCACCCCATTAGTATACATTAAAAAATTTTAAGAGAAAATACAAAATTTTAAAAAATATTTTTTACAAAAATTAATTTTCCCAATAAAATGGAATATAAAAAAAATTCTGGTTTTTGATTTTAAATTTCTTCAGCCCATATATTTAATATTAGAATCCTTAAACTAAAACCATGGGTCATAAAATAGTAAATTTTTTTCCACAACCTAGGATTTCTTGTGAAATGATTATAAACAAATAAACCATTAACCCGTATTTTATATAATACCCACATATTAATCCATTAATATTCACTATAAATAAAATTATAATGAATATCATCTCATTTTCACTACAAAAAGTATTAACAACTAGTTTTCATGGATCGATATATCAAAACTCAGGTATTATAAAGAATCATTACTAGGAAAGGTTCCTATAATTTTCTTCACCCTTATTTTTTCTATCCTTTTACTTTTCATTTCGATGAGTAATTTTATTACAAAAAATTTATATATATTACTTATAAATATATTAATTATAAACCACAATTCTATATTATTGTGATTTATTTTATAGATATTGAAATACAAAAATACTCCATAACCCCTAAAACATCAAATTATTTTGGTAAGGTGTGCGTAGATTTATAGAAATGAAATCCCTCTCTGGATACAAACATTTGGATACCTATTCATTCAAAGATAAACCTTTGGGAAATAACACTGAATAATGTATGTTTGGTATTAACTTGTTTTTTCACTTAGTGCCATAATTATTCTCTATGTAGCAAACTTGTCTCAACCCTCTTGAGGTATATGATTTGGTTATTTCACTAATCCAAAAAACTAAAATATAGGATCAATTAAAATTTATATCCCCACATAATGATTGTATTCCTCACTAATTAATTTTCATCATTCTCTTTTTATAAGTATAATTTCCATTTCATTTTGAATATATTTTTATTCCTATGACTGCTATGGGATATTAACTATGGAATTTATTTTATTCCATTGAATGGAGAAATATTTATATTCTATTAATCCAAATTTCTATATCAAAATCCTTAAATTATTTATCCCTGAATCTGTATGAGGTTTCATAAGAAACATAATCATCTATATTATTTTTCTATTCCATTCAAATAATTGTTTTATTGGACTTATTTAGTAATGGGTGGAGAATGGAATTATACCGACCCTAGATGCATTAGTGGGTCTCATGAGACTAACTTAATTAGAATTTTATGTAATTTTTACCCATTTATGTATAATGAGTTTTAATAATTTGATAACTACATATTCATGATTTCAGAAATTATGTATTACACCACTAGGTGATCAATTATTTTTTAATCAAATAATTTATTTTTTGTTATTGAATTAATCGATATATATTATTTTATGAACTAATTTTTATGGAATTTATTTATTAATATCATACATTTGATTCCATGGTTATGTATGATATCTTCCACTAAATTTTACCCTTTATTCAGTATCTAACTCACCCATTTGTATTGATTCCTATTTCCTAAAGAAACCATAAGGAATACAATGCACATCTTATTTATCTTTATGCCGAAATAATAAATTTTTGTGAAATTATTTAATATCATATATTTTATCAAAATAATGTGATGTTCATTTATATTTTTATTCTCTTGTGACTTATAAACAATAAAATCATAAGAAATATGATAAATATATTTTATATCATTGTAATAACATAACAACGAACTCCAATATGATGGAGTTGGTGTGTTATTATGTCTATCATAGACTACTATTAATAATTTCAAACATTATTCATCTTGTTTTTAGATAATTTTTATTATCTTCCATGAATTAAAAAATATATTACTTCTATATTGATTGATGATATAGTTGGATTAATTTTCAATGATTAGATGATAAGATACTAATTTTTCATGGATAGAAGATGTCTTTATATAGGAAATATACAAAATTTGAATTATTTATTGTAATATATAATCAATGTATTGGAATTAAGTAATGACTGTAATTCACTTAAATCACAGAATAGAAAACCATGGAACCATCATATGTGTCATGTATATTAAAAACCAAAAAAAAGTTATCAATTTTTTTAGAATATTTTAAAGTTATGAAACTTGATATATGTCACACATTTCTACAATGAAATATGATCAACGGTATACTGAGTGGAAATTTTGATAGGCCAAAATAGATTTAATATGCATTTTATATAGATATTTTTAGAAAATATCCAATTAAATATTGGGTTTTATACTCATACATCATAATTTTTTTGGTGGATCTAGTGGTTATGAATATGTATACATAATGTGGTATAAGTAAAATTCCTTCAAAAAATTAATGGAAGACAATAAAAAAGTAGAACTAGTCTGGTAATAATATAAATATACTTTTTTTGAACCATAACAGATAATATGGTATCCATTTTCTTTATTATCAATTAGATTTTGGGATATTATGCCAATTCACTCCATATACACCACAATATAATAGGCTATGTTGAAAGAGTAAACACACATTGTTGGACATGTTGTGAATGATGTGGAGAATCTAACTTTAGAATCTCCATCTAGGGATATACATTATAAAAAATAATTTACAATCTAGACATAGTGAAACATAATTTCATCAACCGAGTGTAATTCAAAATGTAGATATGGAAATACACATATTCTTTCACATGTGTATACATGAGGATGGGATAATTGTTTTGTCTATATTGTCAAACTAAATTTCAGCATGAGGCTCTAAGATTTTATTTATAGGACATACATTAGAAATTAAAATGTATAACCTAAATAACCCCTTATATGAGAAATTAATAGTTTTCAGTAAATCCATATTACCAGATATTTAGAAATTTTCAAAATGAAATATTTCAAGTAATAAAAACATTGATTAATTTAAGGCCCAAGATTTAGAAGAGTCTGTATACGACCAGATTCCAAATATACCTAATGAAAATCTGTTTAGAATACACAAGTTCTACATAAGATAATTAAATATTTTAGAGTACAATAGTGACATGATTTTTTATTCATAACTCATTTTGAATCATTATTATTTGAACAAAAAACAAAGATTTATCCTATATGAATATTATAAGTGTCTCAGAATATAATATATGAAAAGAATATATAAAATTTGATATGTATTATTTATGCCAACACCATGAATGTATATTTTTAGATCCTCAATTTGATCCAATTATCATTTAATGAAAATTATTATACAAGATAAAACTTAACATGGATGTAAGTTAAGATATAAATACATCTAGACTAGTTGGAAAAGGGATATAAACAACTACAAGGCATTGAATGTAAAAAACTATTTCAAAAGACTCTATGCTAAAACCAATCATAAATATACATTCTATAGAAACCTACCTTGATTATAAAATTTTAAAATGGATGCCAAAATAAATTCCTTAATTACAACCTTTCATATGGTAAATATATATATGAAATAACTAGAATAGAATTTAACAACAATGAATTCCAACAAGGTTTCATGTTATAAATATAAATTTTTAGTTTATGAAATAATTAATATTATGGAAAATTAACTTTGGAAAATCTATATAGTTATTTTATTTCTTAAATAATTAATGTGATCTATATTTATATATGAAATTTAGTGGGAATGATATAATTCTCTTATTGTATATGTTATTAGCATATTAATGAGTGGTAATGAGATATTGTTCTTATAGTCTATTATTATGCTACTCAACAAATGCTTCTCAATTAAGGGAATAAGTGAATAAATATATATTATAGGGATCATTTTCCATCCTAATAGATCAAAGAGGCATCTTAGAATTGGTCAATGTATATACATTGAAAATGTTTTTAATGGGAATCAATAATGAAAAATGTAAGAGGGTATTGATTGAATTTCCAAGTAAAATAAATCTCCTTAGGAAAATATTTCATTAGAAATATTAGGGATAGAGTATGTACAATATTCTATTCATATCAGTGACTTGTTCAGTCATGTATTCCAAGAGAGATAATAGAATTGATATTGTCTAGGCCTTGAGAATGTGATCTAAATATCAAAAATACTTTAAAGACCACCATTATATAAAATTTAGGACAATATTTAACTATATAAGTAATTATAAGTATATATTATTGATTATTGAGGAGGTTATATGATATTAATCAGGGGATATAAATATTTGAGTATCAAAAATTATTTTAATGATTTAAAATCACAATTGAGATATTTATTTTTTCTTAAAAGATGATCTTTGAGTAGGAAGAGCTCAACAAAGCCTATTATTTCCAATTATATAGTTGATTTTGAGTCTATATTGGCCCCATATGTGGATAAGGAAGAAGTTTGTATTCTAAAAATATATATAAGATCATAATGTGGAATGTAAATGTAATGATCCTATAATTATGGATTTTAAAATACTAAATCGTAGGATCATTCAAAGAATCCAATGTCAAATTAGCAGATGAAGAATATACATGAGAAGTATTTTCTGTTGTGGAATTCTTCTCAAAATTTTATGCTCACTATAAGAATATTTTTTAATAAATATACCTTCATAGAAACATTGAAAAAATATATATCTCTGTAGAATCTTGAATATCATGTCAGAGATTATGGATTAAAAGATATTAGAAAATTAATATAGATAATGTATTTGTCAGCTGGAGCTAGTTCAGAAGTACTAACTATATCATTTTTAAGATTACATTTAATTATAATAATAGAACTAAATTTTAATTAATATGTTATCTCATATTGATTCTTTTTCTATGTATCATTAATATTATATATTCCTAGATTGAATATCACATTGAAACATCATATTTATTACCCTCTATGATGATAACCTGTGAAGTAATATAGATATATTGTTAAAAATATGTATTTTGTATAAATTTCATCATATTGTTTGACACATAGTAAGATTTAATAATATTTCAATGATATATATATATATGTAATGAGAGTACATTTTATGATGATTTCAAAAGGTAATCTTGAAGGAAGAAGAATATTAGGACAAATCCAAAGTCGGTATTCCATAAGTTTATATATCATTGAATTTTCCTATATGTGTGTTTGATTTATAATACATAAACATAATGATATAAATTATATATATCATAAATCTTGTACGTTATTGTTTTTGTCAAAAACCATGATGACCTGGGCATGATAATTCATGATCTGTTAGGGGATATCATGAGTGTTATGGATTTAGTGAAAATTTTAATATAATAATTTTCTATTCTATCTTAATGATTTTTATATTTTCTTGATTTTAGGTTGAAAAAAAAAACAAAATTCTATTCCAATGGTTATTGAAAATATCATTCTAGAAATTAAAGAAATTACATATTTTTTTTAAAAAATTTGGGGCCGAAGACTCATTTATTTTTAAAGAAAAGAAAATACCTTTTTTAATAGGGTAGAGGGAGACCCATTACATATCCTGAAGGCCCAGTGGTCATTTAGCCCATTACATGGACAGTAATCCCATATTTTTTGCCCAAGGCCCATTCTGTGAATAGTATTGCTACAGTACCACGCTGATACAGTACCACCCAATACCCGTCGCTGCTACAGTGCTCTACCGCCGCTATAGTCACCTGCCACCGCTAAAGTACCCGCATGATGCTACATTGTCGTCACTGCTACAGTACTCTTCAATACTACTACAGTCCCCACGCCCAATATGTTTTGAACCCCCATTTTTTCATGTAGGATTACGGGGTACTTACCACTAATCCAAACCCCAACTACATTAAATGAAATATATATCACCCATATAGGTTGATGACATGAGTATGCAACATGATTGATGAAATATATAGAAATTAATGTTATATTACATAGTAATAATTCATATTAGGTAATGGTTTTTTGGAATATTAACTTTTTATTTTATGGGTTCCAAGAAATGTGCCTAGAATATGATTTTTGAACTCGAGAATGCTCTCTTAATGCCACAATAAAATTTTCCAATGTGAGTCACACAGTCTGTATATCTACTGATCTAAATTTAATTTTATAAGTAATTTTTTTTAGAATAAATTTATTATAATGGACGAGTAGTAATATTTATTCCATATTTATTGATCCAAATTGTTCTATCAACACTTATATACTGTTCATAATATTTATGTGAGTTTAATTTTGAATAAATATTTATTTTCACAACAATTGAGTAGAATATTTGTTTTTTATTCACATGGTGGTAAATAATAATAATTATTACATAAATGTTATTTTTCTATTATGTGAATGTTAATATATATATATATATATTTCAGATAATGAAAATAGTATTTATTTAAATATCAAATAAATAATTTTAATATTTGTGTTTCTGTAAACAATGTGGTAGGTGGAAAAAATCTGTTAAGGGCCTAGTAACAGAAATGATCTAATAAATAATATCTTCTATACAAACATAGAATTACTTATTAAATTAAAATGACACTTATTTATTCATGATAACATGTTTAATAATATATAATAATAAAATTATTATTATTATTTACAATGGACTATATTGGATTAATTATTTTCTAATGGGATATTTTGAAATTGTCTTCACATTCCTAGGTTATATCATTTATATATGTAGACCTTGATGGTTTTAGAAACACCTATTTCCCCTATAATTTTCCCTATAAAATAAAGATCTAATTTATTTTTTCCAGCAATACTAATATTATATTCAGCACAATTACTCCCTATAATGATCAATAGAATAAGAGAGTCAATCAATCATGCCAAAAGAATTGTGTTGTGACCATTAAAAGAAATGAATGTCATTTGTATCATTCTCACTTGCACATGGAGTACTATATACATCATTCCAAAAAATTAGTTTTTTTAGATGACTAGAAGAGGGATGTGTTTATGTATTTCTAATAATAAAATAATGATCCAACTAGATCAAGGGGTTCCAATGATCAATATCTTTAATGAAGAAGATATTTTAATTGCTTAGTAATTCATGTTATACAATTATTTATAAAATTCAAATAAAAGAACCTCTATCCTTGGTTCCATAATTTTTTAGTTTTTCTAGTTATATAATGTAGATGTGTTATTCCTAATCACATTCTTTTTGTTTATTCATTGAATTTTAAAAATTCCCACTCGGGTATGATATTGAATGATAGTCCCATTACGCATTGAAAATTAACAACCACTTTCTACATATATCATCAATAATCAATGTGATGCTGAAACCAACACCAAAACAAATAATCTTAAATTTTATTAATAATTATAGAATTTTATTATCATATTATTCATTTCCCACTTTTATATTAGTAGAAAATTACGTATATTTATATTTAAAAAATATCATAATATACATGTTTAATAAAAAATATGTCCCATAAGGGAGACCCCAGGTAACCCAAGAAACCCTAAAACATTAAACATCAATTATTCAAATTTGATATAAAACTTTAGGAATATACATAATAATGATATAACTGAACTTATAATCCAAAAATATTTATGATAGTCACAAAACTAGAAAATGTATCCAAAAAATATTTTTATAAAACCACTTATGAAAGGTCTTATCAATTAATATTTAACCATATGAGGACCATATTATAATTATATAGAAATAAAATTATATCCATCAATAACTAATGATAATGATGAATATTCAATATATCTCAATCAATAGTAGTTTTTTTGAGAAAATCACTATTCAATAACAAGTCTAGAGCCACGTTAGAGTTTTGAATGAAAATAAAATGGTATGCTATATCATTATCCTCCTCAGTTAAAAAATCTGTTAGTAAGAAATATTATAAACATATAGGTGAATAATAATATATATTATAATATAATCGCAACAATATATATAGTCCACATAAACATATAATATTGGATAATACAATAATAAATTCAAATATTACATAATCAATGTCAACTGATTCAATATAATAAATTTGGTATTAATTATAATAGTTATCATACTATATCAATATCCAAATGTTACAAAATTATGTGACATCTATAATTTCATGCAAAAATATAAAAAATAATTTTCCCAATAAATTTTATTTATATTATCTACACACATCATGTGATATAATATTCCACAATGGCATCATAATATCCAAAAACTTTATCTATGCCCTCAAACCCTCGTAATCACAAAAAATAGAAAGTTATTTTTTTATTATTTAGCTACTCACACTATCAAATTAGTAATATAAATGTTTTATATATATTATACACCACAATCTATTATAACAATACTTGGCCATGGGCATTTAATTTTATGAATATGAAATATAAATGGATATGAAGTTTTGATTATTAAATACCATATCATTTTCCCTCTTTATTTCACTACAGTCAACAATAAACCATTAATAATTCATAATATCAAAATGAAAATTTTTATTTACTACAAGGATGAGTTTTCTACTAAAACATATATGTAATAATTAAATGGTGGGGTTGGTTGGTTTATTAACCTTTTTAATAATTAAATATTAAGAATTAAAAATTATAATTCAACGGATTCTAGAAATATTCAGTTAATGCATAAATGATACATGGAGTTATAAGTGTACGTGGAAGAATAACGAAAAAGGTATTTGATGGTAGTTTAGATATTAATGATCCGTCATTAAATTTTCAAATAGTAAATTCAAGAGAATAGATAAACAATATGAAATATTATTTTACTACTGTCACATACCAAACCCAATATTTTGACCTACCATTTTTGTACATGATTGTTAATATATTTCCTTGATAAGATATTAATATAAAAACCTCAAATGATTCTTTTAGGTTTTGTACATTTGAAAATAGGTATATAATACTTAAGGATATCATAAAAATATATTTTATTTAGTCTAATTTATTGAAACTTTTTCAATTCAATCTTTTATTAACTCACTACAAGTGATTTTCTAGGGGAATAAATCAACCGAAAAGTGTGACCATAAAACCTATTAAATGATAAGAATATTTAGGTGAACATTATGGATCATTATTGATAAGACACATTGCAAAACATGAGATTGTAACCATATGTATGTGATACTTAAAATTGAAATCAGGGGAAAAATTAACTAAGAGACATCCATCAGCTTCTCACATTGGTTCATAACCATAGTTTCATAAAATATATTCCAAATTTTATTCACAATGGTATCATAAACATATCTTTTCTAAAGAATAATTCAGTACCCATCACACTGGAGAACAATCTGGGTGGACGATTCAAATATATTAAATCATATATTCCTCATAGATCATATATCCTAATAATAGATTTCATCATTAACCCTTGGAGAATAATGAATCAGTTTCAAATAAAATAATTTTATACATAAGTGTTTAATGATGTGAAAAATGAATTAATTTAAACCACGAGAAGGTAATGTGGGATTGATACCTGATAAAACATAATCAATGAAGTATAATTATATCTATTTGAATAAAATTAAACAAAAATATATTAGGGTGTTCAAAATATAAAATAAAAGTAAAGAAAAATAAAATAATTATTTTGGAAGCATAATGGGTATACAAAGTATGGTATTGAATGAGATTAAGGGTACTTAATGGAAGTCTCATACTGATAGTATATAATTTGATGTGATATATAATTACAATATGTTTTTCTAATATATTTACTATTAAAATAGATTGATATCTATATATGATGTACTTGGAAAAAATGGAGAGTAAGAGAATCCCTTACCTTACAACATTGTTTCCAAAAACATCAGAGGAGTTCCTTGGAAGATTATAAATGACATTAAAATGAACTAGAGTGGAATAAATAGGGTAAGACATTTATAAATGGATTTTTAGAGAAATGAATTCCATATAGAGGTGAGTATTTGTTGAAAATTTAAGGGTTGTTATTATTAATGTATAAATACAAGTCTTGAAATTCATTATTATCTATTAAGGGATACCATTTAATTACACTAGGTTTTAGTTCATTGTTTTGGATAATTAAGAATTTTTTTAACTTTTATCCCAATAAAAATGAAAATAATATTTTTAAAATTTAATTTTAGATTAGAAAGTAATATTTCAAAAAATAATTGCTATAAAAATATTAATTTACATTTTATATTTTTGAAGATTGTGGATAGTTCTCAAAATAATTTTAATTCATTAACATACGTTATATTAATAAAATTTATAAATTTTGGTATTAAATTCAATTATTTATTTATTGAATAATTATTAAATTTGTATTGTACTATTCATTTGTGTATTGTTACAATTCCAGTGGCTATATAACTATCACAATACAATGGTTTTGTGATAGTTAGGTAATGATCTTGTAATGATCTGATATTAATGGTCACAGATCCAATTAAAACCTTAATATACTCAACCAATCTTATAAATGAACACACAAAAAATATAATAAAATTGTTCAACATATCCTTTGATGTTTCATATCTGCTTTTAAACTATTCTATTTTTCTATAGTTTTTAGAAGGATCTATCATTATTTGAAAATTCAATCTACTGTATTTTACATTATTGTTTTGATCATTCATATTTACTTATGTCTCTATATTATTACCCACTATTATGGTTAATATTAATGAATGATTTTGATGAAATTATATTATATTTTATAAGATTCTGTTTTCAAACATAAAAAAAATTATAGTAAAAGATGTCTTACCTTTTCAATAATAAAAAAGGAAAATCATCTCTTACACTCTCCACCCTTAAGAAATTTAATCTTTGATATTTGTATCATTCTATTTAATTATAGGTGGTATTTTTCATTCATTGCTTCATAAGTCTCCCACGTTACTTATTTTAAGCTTATATTTTTTTATAATTCATTAATGAGTTAGAATGTCTTACACATCAACATGTTTTCCCACTCATAAACAATCTATATAGGTTATTATAATTACAAATAATCTAGTTGCATTTCATCATCATCTATTTTGAGTATATTTGATGGTTATGATATATAATTTCTAAATATGGACACATGTAAGATATTATAAGAATTTAAAATATTTAGTGTTAGTGTTAGTAGATATTAATATTCTCTAACAGAATCTAGAATTTTCAATGGTTTACTATATAATTTTATTAGTGTCTCCTTCTTTCTAAATCACATGGACACCTTCTTAGTGATATTTTGAGAAATTTAATATCACCGACATGAAAATTTAAGTCCTTAAATTGATTATTACTATAGATATTTTTGTAAGAATCGACATTTTTTTATTTTTCTGGGATCACATTAATCTTGTATATAGAATAATTCACTATGTTTGGTCCCAACATTCTTACTTCTCCAACCTCTACCCAAAATTATTGAGTAATACACCTCATCTAACAGATTCAATCATAACGAACTACTTGAATAATCAAGTGAAAAAATATAGCAAAATTAAACAAGTGGTAGATGTTTCCCCTAAATCCCTTGAAAATGTATTCAGATAATTCATAGTATATCTTTTAGTATCTATATATTCCTCTCCCATTTTCAATCATTTTTTGGATTAGATGTTTTTTTATTTCTTTTCTTCAGTATTTGTTTCATTTGGAAGTGTCCTCCTTAATATAAAAGTAAATCATTGATCAATATATGACAAAACGGATAGTTTTTCCCCTAAAGTATAATAAATTCTATAATATATAGATAATAAAGTCTCCTAATGTTGAAATCATCTCATATAGTTATATAATTATTAGACTTTTTTAAACTATAAATTATTACACATATAGATCTATTTTACTTTGTAAATCAAAACAATTATAGTAACAAATTCCGTTATGATGTTTTTACATATCCATATAGGTATGGGTTGTGGTTGAACCACCATGTTATATTGTATTCTCTTTAAATTCATGTACTGGAAAACCAAAAATTTGGAATTATAATAAAAAATATTTATTTTCATGTTACCTGACTAATAATGATTTTATAGATCATTATATATTTTGGTCATTTGTGGATACCTTTGAAGAAAACTTTGTGATCATCATAATTAGATATTCTTGTAAAATTATAATATATTGGATACATAAACATGGACCAAGACTAAACAATCCCTCTTAATCCACAGTAGGTTCAAGACACTTTTTAATTTTCTTAATTTTTATATTCTTTTATAACATAGAATCATATCATAATATTATTTTTTATTTATTGATTGAAAATCTTCAGTTTTAGGATTGATGGTTTTCCATCAAATATGACTTACACATACACGCTCAAAAAATACAATACCAATAATCATCCACTAACATTATGTATTTTATGAAATCATGGGCCTTTCTTGCTAAATGCATCAGTGACTTTATTTTCTTTTTTAAATAGATAATTCATAGAGTAATCATAGTCCTTGAGAATATATAAATATATTCCCATGAAGAGTTTGTATTCCTATAATGTTAATATATATTTCATAATTTTTTTGTCAATGTTTATATCACACATCTCCCCATAAGGATAATTTCATCAGATCATCCATTAAAAGATAACAACATCTAACTCTAAATCATGTGTAGGTAAATTATATTCTTGAATCTTTAACATTCCTGATTTATATAAAATCACCATAATTTTTTTGTGTAAACGTTAATTTCTATATAATTATGCATCAATATATATATGTATAATAAATCCCAATTTCAGGGTATGCATTGTACTAGTAAAAAAATCTGACCACCTCTTAATTTCCTATTTCCTTTTTTCACAATCGATTATCTAAAAAAACATAAATTAAATTTGAGTTTACATATTTAGTGGATCATAAATCCATTAAATGTTTTTTAAAAACAAATACAAAGTATCCATGTAGTCTATGAGAACCAAAAATCTCATTTAATTTTATTGGTTGATTCCACTCCTATATGACCATTTTCTTTACAAGATTGACCAAGATTACTACATTGGATACAATATATCCCAAAAATTTTATTTTTTATAACTGAAAATAAAATTTAATAAATTTACCAAAAAGTCAATCATTCCCTAGAGTATTTGACATTACAATGAAATGCTCATCATTCTCCCCAAAACTTTTGGAATATAATGGAAATTTTTTAATAAGTAATACAAAATATTTAATAGGTTTTTTGTGAGGATTAATTTAATTAAATCCATAAATATGGAAGCAATATAAGTTAATAAAAATTCATAAATAAATACTGAAATTGGATGAAAATTTTATAAGAGAAATTATTTTATATATCTTGTTTCTTCACCCCAACAGATGATACTCAGATCTGAGGTAAGTCTTAAAGAAGCAATGGGCCTAACAAAGCTGGTTGAAAAAATAAAAAATCCATGGTAGAGGGTATATTTTTCTCTAATGTGATCCCATCATGTTAGATAAAATTAATTCATAGTCATATATATATATCACTATTCTTTTGAAATAGAATAGGTTCTCCTAAAGAATAAATATTCAGATGAATAAAATCCTTTGGCAAAAGTTGTTAATGTTTCTTTGTTATTTCCTCCATTCCCACCAATTCTATTCTATAAGGGTCATTCGATATTGGATAATAACAAATTATGATACCAATTTAGAAATCCACACTACATTTTAGGTCAGATCAATGTAATATTGTAGGAAATTAATCATTCTATTAATATATATTTTAATTCACATATATTGACACATTAATTTTTTTCCCCTCTTCTCCAACCATTAAAAGTTTTCCCCTTCTTATGGAATTCCACCCTATCTAAGAACGAAGATCGCCGAAGAAACTTCTCCTTCTTCGACACCTTTCGAATATCAGTATCGAGAAGTCATACCAATGTCATAACCCCTCAAGGACAAATGTGAGGCAATGAACATTATAGGTAGGTTTTTTAATCCGTTTCATGTCCCACCCATTTGTAAAAGAAGAATGTGGATTAACCAACAAACAGTTCAATCTAAGGATAATGTGTTATAATGGTGGGGTAACTTATCTTTTAGGGTTATTATTCGGGGGTTCAAATCTTGGCATGTAACGATTTAATGGAGACTCCCAAAATCTCCCTAATCTATAAGCTTCGAACATAGAGTGTGTGGGCCGACAGAAACAAAGGACATTACCCCTCTAGTTGTGCCCTCATGGTGAATGTTTTTTCTGAAGCAACGGTAAGTCCAGTTTGAAGGCTTCATAGTGAAGGAATCCTCTCCCCATAGACAATTGAAACAAGGGTGCATGGGACAGAACACCGGATCGTGTCTGGTGTGTAACCCCCCGACCCCAGTTACCCAGAGTCGGTGCATTATTACATAACATTGGCATGATCACACGAAAGATCAAATCTCGAAAGACTGATTATTTTAGTAGCCTTGGAAATAATAGATATAATCATAATTCTTACATTACATCCTAAAATCAAAACAACAATAACAACCTTCCCCCTTTGAATACACTTATCCCTTAGACTATCTCTCTAGGTTAGTCATAATATACTTCCTCACATCCTGGAAAAAATAAAACATATAAAGGGGTGACCTCATATGTTCAATAAGGATTACAATATCATGGAAGCTTTCATAAATAAGCATAAAAATTTAAGGCAATGTATAACTAAAACAAAAGCCTTTTAAACTTGATCTTCAATATAATGTGGCAAAGATAAAATGAAATATTTTCATTTACTTATTCACATGGATATTCTACTAATCGAATAATCACATGCAATATCAATTACCACTTTCATAATAAGGGAATTCATAATGCTAGACTATCACAACCACATAGTCAAGGCCTTGTGCCATGACTAAAAATAAGATTTTTTCAAGGCCTTGTGCCAAGACACTAGTTTGTCTCATGAGACCTACCGATGCATCGAGGAGATATAGCGGGTTCCACCCGTCACTTATTAAGTTCAATTCATTCCTCATATGAATAAGTTTAAACATAACATAAACATTCGTATTAAAACTAGAATATCGAATGTCAATACTTTCTCCAAAAACCATGAATGGTATAAAAATAACACATCCACAGTCAAACATAAAACAAAACCTTCAATACAATATGGATGTTTTTTATCATAATAAATCAACTTAAAATAAGCTTAAAATCCATCAAAGTATGTTGACATAGATGAAATGAAAACTATTTGAGAGAAATACCTCTTTTTTGAATTCATTTACAAGCCACATAATTATAAAAGAAAACATTTATGTAAAAACCCGATATTTTATGATAAGTATTCTCTTTAATTTATATGATGTCATTTGTTTTATGATACAACAAGATTATCTTGTGTTATACGCCACACTGTATTAGCTTGAAGTAAACACAACACTATTCTTAGATTATGTTACACACAATTTCAAGTTCGTTTTATAATATTCATTCTACGCAACATTGAGTTTATATATATATATATATATATATATTCAATGTATAAATGAAATATGGTTGGATTCTGTTATACGTAGCAGCGAAGGATTATTTCACAACACGCAACCCTGACTTGTCTTGCATTACACGAAATCGCGACATTCCTCGATAGCGTGTGTTATACGCAATATCAGGTTTCACTAAACAATGATATATGGTTATAATATTATTAAAAACTAGCCTTTATGAATAGTATTAACTAAATTTTGAATGTTATAACATTATTATTTCATCTTACACATTTTCTAGAACATGGTATGTGAACAAAATAAATTTATTTTGTAAAATAAGTATTTTTCAAAAAATACATTTTTGCCGCCTTTTGATGGCGCACAAACATTAAATCTAGTTTTTGACATGTTTGTAAGTTAAATTTTATAAAATAAAATTATTGTTTGGAATAAGGATATAAAATTTTAACTTGGATAAAATTTTCATATTATTCTGATAACTTTCATATTTTAATAAATAGTAAAAACACGCTATATTTTAATTAAAAACAACTTTTTTTCATCGTAATAACTTATATGGTTAAATTATAATATTGAATGGTTTTAAAGTATCAATAGAATATATTTTTACCATTTAATATAATTTATGTCATTAGCATTTATTTTACCTTGAATTCGTAGGTTAAATCAATTCAATCTTTTGCAATGTTTTAAACAAAAACCCGTTTTCTTTCGACAACGGGATTAATTTTAATTTAATTTCTGCAAATTTTGTGTATTGAATTTGGAAAAATGGATTCCATATTTGGAATCAGTGGGTCCAAATTATGTTAATAATCTACTTTTTATTTTTGGGCTTTATGAATAGTAACTACGGTAAAATTTATTTACCATAGTTAAAGGTAAATCAGGTAATTAAGGGTGAATATAAGATTATAAAATTATCCTAACACCTTCCAAAATCCTATTGGATGACTAAAAGTCGACCCATATCACCTAAGGGTCCGATTAGATTTATTTAATGGACTTTTGTCCATGGAAATAATTTAATTATCATTAAAACCGAAGAAAGTGACAACATGTCACTTTCTTAAATCTTATAAGTATAATAATTTTAGTTTAGTGATTAACTTCATGAAACTTCAGATATAAGTAGTATCCAGAAATATAATTAAATTATATACATCATATGAATTTATTTATAATTTTTATGGTTTAAATGAATATCATTAATTATGACACAGTAGTGATGCAGAAATTGTTTATCTAGTGAAAAATCAAGAATATAGTTTTTATTAAACTAATAGTGACCATAAAATGCACAAAACTCTGACCAAAACATATTGGTCATGTACATGTAAACCATAATCATCCAATGGTAGAATAGTTGACCATTTGGAGCCTTATTAAAGTGATTATGACACTTATATTATTTTATTTTATATAATTCCAAAGTTGTCACCTTCATAATTTAATAAATATAAGAATTTAAATATTGTGATTTTAAGATGATAAATTCGAGTAAAAGTATTATTGTGAAATTTAATAGATTTATCTTCATCATAGGATTTTATTTTTAATTTTTATTCAATAAATAAGTATATTAAATAATTATACGAAAATGTTGTAGTATTTATTTTATTAAGAGATAAACCACATAAATGGTTTTAAAAATAATAAAATAAATATTATATGAACTATTTAATGTGCTAAGCTAATTTTATATATACATATGACCTTTTATGAATCTATTAAATATTTTAGTTTGAATATATACTCGGTTTAGTTTTTATTTAAAATCAAATAAATGAATAGTGTCAAAATTTACACTATTGTTATATTATAAAAAATATATATTATTAAATTATTTAAAAATCAAAAAAATATTTAAAAATTATAAATTTAACTTTAAATGGTCTAAAATGTTATAAAGTATCCAATTATGGAAAATTCACAACAAATAAGGTATTATTTGTTATAATTTAAAATTTAGAATGTTATTACCACAAATAAAATTAAATTGATTAAATAGTGATAAATCAAGTTGATAATGTTTAAAATAAATTCCTAACATGTCTAAATTCTATTGGTTGATGGTATTACAACCCTATCTCATCTAATATTCTAATATGAGTCATTTTTGGAGGTTTTTAAGTGGGGTTAGATTTATTATAAATTAATAGTTTTAAGATTTCCAAAGGTGCCCCTCTCCTCCCTTATAAAAGGGAACCTACTCCCTCTCTTTATGACACCACATTGAGCCTTCATGCTCGGCCAACCCCTGCCAAATTATCTTCTCCACTTACCTAAAAACACCCTAGAGGTCCTGGTCTACTTCAAAGACCAATCGTAGTGCCCTAAGAGGAGGTTTCAAAGAGGCGTATCGAAGAAGAGGTAATTTCTTCTACCGATTCTTTCAAGATTCTTTCTTCTTCAACTTCTTCTTCTTTAGTTGTTTCATTATAAATTAATAACATAATTATCACTAATATACTGATATGTTATTATAAATATGAAACTAACCCATTTCACCTTCTATCCATCCTACGGAAAACAAAATCACCTAGCGTGCGTACGTACGGAATACCGTCTCCACGCCGTGGTGTAATCTGTTTTTCCACCAACACCTTACATGGATGGGTATAATGGTGTAATGAATAACTATAAATAGTTATTATAACATCATATGGATTATGATATATTGTATCATCCACTCCAATTCAATTAAATAATTATGGAAACGATATCATCGGTCGTGCGTACGTACGGACTACCGTCTCCACAACCTGATGAGATTCATTCTCCATGTTAACCATTTAAGAATGATTATACAGTATATGTAAGAAATAATAATGAAATAAATGAAATTATAATGCTACTGGATTTATGTATCTATATATATATGTATGTCATCTACTTAATTCCATTCAACTCAATAAGGAAACGAAAACAGCGTTCATTCGTATGTACGACCTACCGTCTCCATGAACGGTGTATTTCATTCCATTTATCGATCTATTATATATATGTATATTATGAATATATATTATATATAAATAATATTTTATATTCAGTAATTAATTAATCACGATCTGAGTAATCATATGAATAATTATAAGTCAAAACACGGACGACAAATGAAACGATTTTACCCAAAACACTCTTTAACATGGAATTTACAAAAGAACGAGTAATATAAAGTCATAAGTGAACCATATATGATATCATAACAATGAATATGATTCTGTAATAAGTCAATGACATTATTTAAATCATTATATAGGAGGTTCGGATACATACGAAGCATATCGTACATAAGGTAAGGGATAATTTTGTAAATCTCATTTTTATCTGAGATTACATATTCGTAAGTATTTACTAGGGTTATTGCTATCATCCATGTCAATGTTTTATAAAAGTGTTTTCATGTTTGTTTAAAGTTATTTTTTCCCATTTTTTACTTTTACTACATGGTATTTCAGGAATATTTCTTTTGTTTATGTTACGATGTACTTTTTTGACTTTTCTGAAAAAGTACAAGGAGAATGTTATTTTTAACTTATACGGCATGAACGGATTTTTACGGTTTCATAACGCCTCATTTTCATGAAGATTAATCTACATGATTTTATGACTATTTTCAACAAAATACTTTTATTTTATAATTTCATGGCATTTTTTGAAAAGAAAATGATTTTGACAAAGAAAGGATATTTTCCTCAAGAATTCATTTCAAATGTGTTATCAAAACCATTTTCCATCTAAGATGAGATTATTTGATATGTGTATATTTCATGTTTAATGTCTCTATGATTTACATGGTTCACTTTTATTATGATGAAATTCCCCTTTGTTTTATATGGATTATGAAATGATGGGATGATGTTTATGAAACCCATTTTATGCTTTGGGTTATGATGAATGTTTTAAGTTTATTTTGTGGAACAAGTAAGAATGATTTCACTATGATATTGGTGGAACCTATATCTCCCTCCAATGCATTGGGTAAAGATTTATATCTCATGATATAGACATGGCTGGAACGGCAGGTTAAACCGGTTCAGTAAAAAAGGACTGAAACTAGGAGTGAACTCGATTCAGAAAGGGACTTTGTCCACTAAGATAGTCTTGGAAGCAATGCCTTGGCTACTATAGAAATCATATCATGTGCTTAATGGTTTCCACAATTACATGTTTTATTCCCATGCTATTTTATTATGATTTATGTTCCATTATGATCTATACCTTATGTACTTCCAAGTTTTATGTCGTTGCTCAAGCTTTTTAATGGTCATGTTTTTTTAAGTTCAAATATATATGGTATGTTTTCTTTTATCCATGCTTACCCTTACTGAGCATTTGAGCTCACCCTTTTTATGTTTTCTTTTCCCCTATAATTAAACGAATGATTTTAGGTAAGGAAACAAAAATGGGAAGATCTTTATGGGAGATGTTGAAGATCTTTCACCACGATTAGAAGATTACGTTCCAAGTTTCCAAAGACACTAAACTATTACAGTCCTTGTGTGTCTGTTTTTGTTATGTATAGGTATTCCGCAAAAGTAATGTAATTTCTATGTACGTCAAGCTTTGGGTCTCTACAGTTGGTATCAGAGGAAAGGTTTAGTCAACCTTTGGAAACTAGGATGCGAAAACGTTAGTGAGATCCCTAGAGATATTTCTAAGGTATGTCTAGAGATGTCCCTAAAGATAAGTATACGTATAGGATATAGTCCTAGAACTATGGTAACGATCATAGAATTTAACCTATGATGTTAGATATTGAGGATACTCCCCCTTTACTATGTTTTTTTCCCTAGCATGATTTTTTCCTCTCACACTATTCTTTTTGGGTTTTAGAAAATGGCTGGAAACAGGAAGATTCACGATAATGGAGGATACGATAGACAATGGAATGATTTTCTTCATGAGAAACCAAATGAAACGAGATCTGGAAGTCTAAACATCGTTATTATCCCTAATCAGAAATCTCATAATATGATCAATAATCTCAAATTTGGTAAGTTTCCCAACTCAGATAATAAGAGAAAGATGGAGGTTCATGATGATCATAGAGGAAATAAAGTTCAATTTCCCTCATGTAAATCATGTGGGAAGCGGCATCAGGGAGATTGTTTCAAAGGAACTGGAAGATGCTTTGGGTGTGGAAAAGAAGGACACAAAGCCAGTAAGTGCAAAGGAAATGGTTCAGTTAAGACCATGGACAAGGATAATGGTATTGTTACGACATAAACAATGATTAGATGTTTTAAATGTGGAATGTAAGGGCATTATGCAAACCAATTCCCTAATGGAAAATATCATGAAGAGAATCAGCATGGTTATATAGGTAGTATTTATGTGGATAACGATGAGGAGACTACAAATGATATATGAGCTGAAAGAAGTGTTGAATCTCAGTCAGTTGTTTTAGAAGGTAGTGGAATGATTGTATGTTTATCGATAGTTATGTTGTATAGTTAATGGTACTATGGAATAAATAATCATCTGAGGATTTTTACACTATTGTTTTTCCTAAAAGTATTTGAAAGTATATGTTGAATAGTACCAGTAACCATGGAAGGTTATTCAGATATTTTTGTAAAGTAGATGATATGCACATAATGAAGGAATAAGAAGATAATGAGATGTTTGATTGTATTCATGAGCACATGATTGATATAAGGACTAAGTAATATCATGGTTTGAGTATATAGAATTTTTAGGATTTTGTTATGTGTAAAATTTTAACTTTTAACTGCATTCATGTTTTCACTAGGTTCAATGGGTATTCATTTTTCAAGAGAATACATGATTAAGGCCTTCGAATGTTTAGAATGTGACCAACAAGACATATCTTATGATATATGGGGATAGACGATGGAATTAACATGCTTGTTATATGAAATCTCTGGTAATCATTTTCACTATAATATGAGAGTGGACTACAATATTATGGATAATACTAAAGATTGGAATGGATTATGTTGAACATAAGTTAGTATTGTTTAAGGATAGAAGTTTTTTTTGGATGTTATAGTAATGTAGTTTTAGAAAATGGAAAACCTGCAGGACGGGCAACAACCCATCGCTTCAGACAAGGATGTGGGAATCAAACCCACAAACGAAGTGCAACTGGCCTTTATCACCTACCACTCGCCTACAGGAAGTCCATGATTAGTAGAAACTAGTTTTATTATATTAAGTAGTGTGATATATGAAGTATAAGTTCATTTTAGGAACCATATATGATTAATCTCACCATAGATGGACTTATGTATATTTGATGACTTTTGCTAACCTTTTGTTTGAAACAAATGGAATGACCCATCATTCTATCACATGATCTGTTAACACTTCACGAATAACAAATTCAACTTCATTTCTTTAAGAGATTAATTGGAAATTGTTCAAAGCACGTACAATAGTGAGATTGTACCAAAATCAAGAAAGTATTTATTCTAATTATAAATTTTCAAATTTAGGGAAATGATATTGAAAACCAAAAATTTCATCATATTGCTCTTATATCTGATGAATCAGATGGTACCTTAGATCATCCCAAATTTATGGCTTTGTGATTGATGGCTTTTTCATAGCCATGTTATCTACCACTCTCCATCAGAAATTGATGGTTAGGTTTTTCTTCCATATCCATATTTTCACCTATGTTATCCTATATGGAAACCTAGTGATAAGTTACTTTGGTTAATCGAAACATTTCATACCATAGTTTTTAAAATTAAGTTTCAGTATTCCTTTTTACGATGTGGGTTTCTATGAATAGTAAATGATTTATAACCCCGATGAATTTTGAGGGCGAAATCCATTTTAAGGGGTGTAGAATGTAACAACCCGATATTTTATGATAAGTATTCTCTTTAATTTATTTTATGTCATTTGTTTTATGCTACAACAAGATTATCTTGTGTTATACGCCACACTGTATTAGCTTGAAATATACACAACACTATTCTTAGATTGTGTTACACACAATTTCAAGTTCGTTTTATAATAGTCATTCTACGCAACATTGAGTGTATATATATATATATATATTCAATGTATAAATGAAATATGGTTGGATTATTCTATTCGAAACAAAGAAGGATTCTTTCACAACACGCAACCCTGACTTCACTTTCATTACACGCAATCGCGACTTTCCTCGATAACGTGTGTTATACGCAATATCAGGTTTCACTAAACAATGATATATGGTTATAATATTATTACAAACTAGCCTTTATGAATATTATTAACTAAATTTTGAATGTTATAACATTATTATTACATCTTACACATTTTCTAGAACATGGTATGTGAAAAAAATAAATTTTTCGGGTAAAATAAGTATTTCTCAAAAAATGCAGTTTTGCCGCCTTTTGATGGCGCACCAACTTTAAATCTAGTTTTGAAATGTTTGTAAGTTCAATTTTACAAAATAAAATTATTATTTGGAATCAGGATATAAAATTTTACCCTGGATATATTTTTCATATTATTCTAATAACCTTCATATTTTAATGAATAGTAAAAACACGCTATATTTTAATTAAAAATAAATTTTTTCATCGTAATAATTTATATGGTTAAATTATAATATTGAATGGTTTTAAAGTATAAATAGAATATATTTTTACCATTTAATATAATGTATGTCATTAGCATTGATTTTACCTTGAATTCGTAGGTTAAATCAATTCAATCTTTTGCAATGTTTTAAACAAAAACCCGTTTTCTTTCGACAACGGGATTAATTTTAATTTAATTTCTACAACTTTTGTGTATTGAATTTGGAAAAATGGATTCCATATTTGGAATCAGTGGGTCCAAATTATGTTAATAAGCTACATTTTATTTTTGGGATTTATGAATAGTTACTACGGTAAAATTTATTTACCATAGTTAAAGGTAAATCGGGTAATTAAGGGTAAATATAAGATTATAAAATTACCCTAACACCTGCCAAAATCGTATTGGATGACTAAAAGTCGACCCATATCACCAAAGGGTCGGATTATATTTATTTAATGGACTATTGTCTATGTAAATAATTTAATTATCATTAAAACCAAAGAAAGTGACAACATGTCACTTTCTTAAATCTTATAAGTATAATAATTTTAGTTTAGTGATAAACTTCATGAAACTTCGGATATAAGTAGTATCCAGAGAGATAATTAAATTATCTACATCATATAAATTTATTTATAATTTTTAGGTATTAAATAATTATTTTTAAATATGACACAATAGTGATGCAGAAATTGTTTATCTAGTGAAAAATCAAGAATATAGTTTTTATTAAACTAATAGTGACCATAAAATGCCCAAAAAGCTGACCAAAACTTATTGGTAATGTACATGTAAACCATAATCATCCAATGGTAGAATCGTTGACCATTTGGAGCCTTTTAAAAGCGATTATGACACTTATATTATATTATTTTAAATAATGCCAAAGTTGTCACCTTCATAATTTAATAAATATAACAATTTAAATATTATTATTTTAAGATGATAAATTCGAGTAAAAGTATTATTGTGAATGGTAATATATTTATCTTCATTATAGGATTTTATTTTTAATTTTTATTCAACAAGTATTTATATTAAATAATTATACAAAAATGTTGTAGTATTTATTTTATTAAGAGATAAACCACATAAATGGTTTTAAAAATAATAAAATAAATATTATATGAACTATTTAATTTGATACAATAATTTTATAGATACATATTACCTTTTATGAATCTATTAAATATTTTATTTCGAATATATCCTCTGTTTAGTGTTTATTTAAAATAAAATAAATGAATAGTGTCAAAACTGACACTATTGTTATATTATAAAAATAATATATTATTAAATTGTTTAAAAATCAGTTAAATATTTAAAAATTATAAATTTAAATTTATATGGTCTAAAATGTTATAAAGTATCCAATTATAGACAATTCACAATAAATAAGTAATTATTTGTTATAATTTAAAATTTAGAATATTATTACCACAAATAAAATTAAATTGATTAAATAAGGATAAATCAAGTTGATAATGTTTAAAATAAATTCCTAACATGTCTAAATTATATTGTTTGATGTGATTACAACCCTATATCATCTAATATTCGAATATTAGTCATTTTTGGTGGTTTTTAAGTGGGGTTATATTTATTATAAATTAATAGTTTTATGATTTCCAAAGGTGCCCCTCCCTTCCCTTATAAAAGGGCACCTCCTCCCTCTCTTCCTCACACCACATTGAGCCTTCATGATCGGCCAACCCATGCAAAATTATCTTCATCACTTCCATAGAAACATCCTAGAGGTCTTGGTATACTTCAACGACCAATCGTAGTGCCCTAAGAGGAGGTTTCAAAGAGGCGTATCGAAGAAGAGGTAATTTCTTCTACCGATTCTTTCAAGATTATTTCTTCTTCAACTTCTTCTTCTTTAGTTGTTTCAATATAAAGTAATAACATCAGTATCACTAATATAATGATATGTTATTATAATTATGAAACAAACCCATTTCACCTTCTATCCATCCTACGGAAAACAAAATCACCGCGCGTGCGTACGTACGGAATATCGTCTCCACGCCGGGGTGTAGTCTGTTTTTCCACCAACTCCTTACATGGATGGGTATAATGGTGTAAAGAATAACTATACATAGTTATTATAAAATCATACTGATTCTGATATATTGTATCATCCACTCCACTCCAATTCAATAATTATGGAAACAATATCATCGCTCGTGCGTACGTACGGACTACCGTCTCCACGACGCGATGAGATTCATTCTCCATGTTAACCATTTAAGAATGATTATACAGTATATATAAGCAATAATAATGAAATAAATGAAATTATAAAGCTAATGGATTTATGTATATATATATATATGTATTTCATCTACTTAATTTCATTCAACTCAATAAGGAAACGAAAACAACGTTCATGCGTACGTACGGCCTACCGTCTCCATGAACGGTGTATTTCTTTCCATTTATCGATCTATTATATATTTGTATATTATGAATATATATTATATATAAGTCATGTTTTATATTCTGTAATTAAGTAATCATGATCTAAGTAATCATATGAATAATTACAAGTCAAAACACGGACGACAAATGAAATGATTTTACCCGAAACACTCTTTAACATGGAATTTACAAAAGAACAGGTAATATAAAGTCATAAGTGAACCATATATGATATCATAACAATGAATATGATTCTATAATAAGTCAATGACATTATTTAAATCATTATATTGGAGGTTCGGATATATACGAAGCATATCGGACATAAGGTAAGGGATAATTTTGTAAATCTCATTTTTATCTGAGATTGCATATTCGTAAGTATTTACTGGGGTTATTCCTATCATCCATGTCCATGTTTTATAAAAGTGTTTTAATGTATTTTTAAAGTCCTTTTTAACCATTTTTTAATTTTACTACATGGTATGTAAGGAATATTTCTTTTGTTTACGTTACGAGGTACTTTTTTGACTTTTCCGACAAAAGTACGAGGAGAATGTTATTTTTAACTTATACGGCATGAACAGATTTTTATGGTTTCATAATGACTCATTTTCATGAATCTTAATCTACATTATTTTATGACTATTTTCAGAAAAATACTTTTATTTTAAAAGTTCATGGCATTTTTTGAAAAGAAAATGATTTTGACGAAGAAAGTATATTTTCCTCAAGAATTCATTTTAAATGTGTTATCAAAACCATTTTCCATCTAAGATGACATTATTTTATATGTGTATATTTCAAGTTTAATGTCTCTATGATTTACATGGTTCACTTTTCTTATGATGAAATTTCCATTTGTTTTATATGGATTATGAAATGATAGGATGATGTCTATGAAACCCATTTTATTCTTTGGGTTATGATGAATGTTTTAAGTTTATTTTGTGGCACAAGTAATAATGATTTCACTATGAGATGGGTGGGACCAATATCTCCCTCCAATGAATTGGGTAAAGATTTATATCTCATGAGATAGACATGGCTGGAACGGCAGGTTAAACCGGTTCAGTAAAACAGGACTGAAATGAGGAGTGAACTTGATTCAGAAAGGAACTTTGTCCACTAAGATGGTCTTGGCAGCAATGCCTTGGCTACTATGGAAATCATATCATGTGCTTAATGGTTGCCACAATTACATGTTTTATTCCCATGATATTTTATCATGATTTATGTTCCATTATTATCTATGCCTTATGTACTTCCATGTTTTATGTCATTGCTCAATATTTTTAATGTTCATGTTTTTTTTAAGATCAAATATATATGGTATGTTTTATTTTATCCATGCTTACCCTTGATGAGCATTTGAGCTCACCCTTTTTATGTTTTCTTTTCCCCCAGGATTAAAAGAAAGATTTTAGTTAAAGAAATAAAAATGGGAAGATCTTTATGGGATATGTTGAAGATCTTTCACCACGATTAGAAGATTACGTTCCAAGTTTCCAAAGACACTAAACTATTACAGTGTTTGTGTGTCTGTTTTTGTTATTTACTAAGTATTCCGCAAAAGTAATGTAATGTCTATGTACGTCAAGCTTTGGGTCTCTACAATTTACTTGGAAAATATTCTTATAATCTTTTAAGGGAAGCTTCAACGATTTTATAACGTCATAAAATAGCCGCACCCGCCGTATAAGTTAAAAAAGACATTCTTACCTTAATTTTGTCGAAAAGGTTAAAAATGACCTTATTTGGAAAAAAATGGAAGGATTCCTTTGAAATAATCCTATAAAAAGTCAACAAGGTTATATATTACTTTAACCTATAGTCTATAAAATAGTAAGAATGATTTGAAATAAATTTTAAGAAACATGGATGTTGATGATAAAGCGGTATCATTAGATAATTACGTATAAACAACCTCAGATAATGAAAAGATTGTGAAATAAACCCTTACCTTGAAATTTTCCTTGGTCAAGGGTAGGATAACCTCTTTTATAATAGTTAAATCATTGTTATTAAATTATACAAGAATAAGATATCATATATGATCTTTTAATATTGCTTTGTTAATAATATTTTAGTATTATCGTCGTTTCAGGTGTTCACTTACTCATTTGCTTTTATTTGTTTTGTTAAATAAGCCATGTTTTTTATCCATAGGTTGTATATTATTCATATCCAGAATGATATCTGGTCTTTAAACATTATTTTTAATCATAAAATTAAAGTTAGTCTTGAATGGATATGATGGGGAATGAATCTCTTCGCGTTCGTGGAGACGGTTGTCCGTACATACGCACGAGTGACAATATCATTATTTTGATTTTAAAATAATATATAATTGGATGAAGTATCATATATATAGAATAATTATCATGTTATATTTATTAGTTTAATAAATTACACATCATTATTATACCCATCCAAATAATTATGTGTTGAATAACAATTACACCACGACGTGGAGACGGTAAGTCGTACGTACGCACGTATGGTAACATGTCATTCAAAGGATGGATAGAATAATGAATATGCTTGTACCATAGTTACAATAAAATTACATTATATAGAATATACTGGAGTTATAATTTTAGAATGGAAATAACAAAGAAAGAAGAAGTGGAAGAAAAAAGGAACATGAAAGAGTGTGGTGAAATTATTACCTCTTCCTTAGGTTCTTCCTTTTGATTTGATCAAAAGGGCTCCATAGGTTGGATTTATGATCGAACTATGGCCTCTAGATTTAAGTGATGGAAGTTGGGAGAATAGTTGGGCAAGGGTTGGCCGAGAAAGAAGGCTTTGAAGTTATGAATTTGAGAAAAGGGGGAGTTCCCTTTCATAAGAGGGGTGAAGGGAACCTTAGGAAAAGTTAGAAATATTATTTTATAAAAAATTCATATTCAGTTTATAATGGCTCAAAAGTGACTTATTTTGAGGCTATGGTGGGTATGGGTCTAAATTATTTCAACCAATATATTTTAGGCAGGTTTGGGTCCCTAAATTAACCTTATCATTTATATTTATGTCTTAGTTAAATAGTTTGACATTTACCATGTCTCTTTGTAATTTTATATTATATGGTTAATAAACTTAATATATACATCCAAGAGAACACAAAGTGGTTCATTAATGATACAACTATCATTATATAAGTCTCTTTGACAATCCTTAGATTTTTAAGAATATAATATCAATTAATAATATAATATTTGTTTTTAAAAACTCCTTTATGTCAATTTGGACACTATTTGGAATTTTGTTTTTTCTAAATTCATAATAGCATTATTAATTATAAATTAATTCATTTAATCAACCCTAAAATGTCATAGTAACCTATAAAATTCTTTTAATTAATTAAAAGTCTCAAAGTTTATTTATTTGGGTATTTATAATATCAATTATTTTAATATTTCACTAATAAGGTAATTACTGCATCATCATTGTGTCATAAATAAATTAAATTATATAATGTCTAAAAATTATAAATAAACGTCCATTATGTAGGAATTATTTTTATCTTTATAATTAATATTTATAATCGAATTTATATTATGTATAACCCTATATTAAAAATGTTTTAGTTATTAAACTTTGATTTTAACTCTTTTAACTATTCATTGAATTAAATAATAATAAATTTCCTAATCTAATCCAAGTGGACCAAAGAGGTTAATATTTTATTACTAAGGTTGTTTTAGTCGAATTACACTTAGCCAATAGAATTAGGACACGTGTTAAGGTAATAATAATATCATTTATACCCTTAATTACCCTATTTACATTTAACCGTGGTGAATAAAAGTAAAAGGTTACTATTCACCAAAAATTATTTTTACCTAATTGAACCACATTTTACTCCTTGATATTAACTGTGTCTCTCATATTTTTGAAATTCCACTCACAGAAGCGGTAAAATTATGTTTTATGTGAATTTACAAATTCTCATAGGAGGTGGGTAAAAGACGATGAAAAGTTCAATAAAAGTTTTATATATCTAAAATTACTATAAATTGACTCTAATGATTTAAATTGAACATATATAGGTATTAGTTATATATTTTTACCTAAAATAAATTTAAATAAAATAAATAAATATTAAAATAAATATTCGGTTTTAAACTATAACTCAGTGTTTTTCACTATTCATAAAAAATTGAACGTTTTCAGAAAAATACCATAAATTCACCCTAAGCTAATTTCGAAATTCCGAATCCAAAAATGAATTCCATTTTGAATGATAAAATTTATAAAATTTTTAAAAGTGGGTATTACTATTCATAATGGCTAGTTTTATTGGTCGTGTTGAGTGTTAGAACTCGAAGTTGCGTACAACACACACTATTGTATTATTCAAAGAGAATCGTACTGTGGAAGCTTGGGGTGTTACATTCTACCCTCAATCAAATAATTTCATCAAAAAATTTCTAGAATACTACCGCATGAAAATACTCGGGTGGTTATTCATCATAATTTCATCAGGTTCCCACGTTGCCTCTTCCATCTTATAGTTTCTCCACAAAACTGGTACATGAAGAGTCGTCCGGTTTCTCTGCACTTGTTCTCTAGTATCAAGAATCCTGATGGGCTCTTTGCAATAAGACAGCTCTAGTTCTAGTTCTACTTCCTCATAGGTGAGTACATGTGTTGGGTCAGGCATGTATTTTCTCAATAGTGATACATGGAACACATCATGAACATTGGCGTGACTTGGCGGCATTGCCTAACGGTAAGCTACAACCCCAATTCATACTAGAATTTTGAAAGGCCCGATGTACCTGAGACTCAGTTTACCTTTCTTACCAAAATGTATAACCTCCTTCCATAGAGATACCTTCAAGAAAACATGTTCTCCTACCAGAAACTCAAAATCCTTCCTTCGATTGTCAGCATAGCTCTTCTGCCTACTTTGAGCTACTTTGATGTGGTTTTGGATTACCTTCTCTTTTTCCATCATTCCCTCCAACAGTTCTGGGCCTACGAGTTTTCTTTCACCAACTTCATCCCAACAGATTGGTGTGCGACATCTCTTTCTGTATATTGCTTCATATGGTGCCATATGAATACTTGAATGGAAGCTATTGTTATAAGAAAATTCTACCAGAGGTAAATATTGAACCCACATACCCTGAAAGACAAGTGAGAAAGATATCAACATGTCTTTTAAGGTTTTAATAGTCCGTTCTAATTTTCCATATGTTTGTGGGTGGTAGGAAATGCTCAAACAAAGTTTAGAATTCAAGGCCTTCTGAAGACTCTTCCAGAGTCTTGAAGTAAAACATGGATCATGATCAGAAACAATCGATAGGGATACTCCATAAAGCCTCAAAACTTCATTAATGTATAGTCTTGTTAGTTGTTCAATTGGTAAATCTTTCCTTATAGCAAGAAAATATGTTCAGTTGGTAAGACGATCAACAATGAACCATATTGCATTGTTCCTTCTAGGATTATTTGGTAGTCCCATGACAAATTCCATCGTAATATTATCCCATTTCCACTCTGGTATGGGAAGAGGTTTCATGACTCCTCCAGGCTATTGCCTTCCAGCTTTCACTTGTTGACAAACCATACATATAGGAACCAAATCAGAAATCTCCCTCTTCATGTTGTCCCCCCAAAATTTTCCTTCAAATATCTATACATTTTGGTGCTCTCATGGTGTATAGAAAAATTGGAACTATGAGCATCGTCCATCAATTTCCTTTTTAGATCAGGTATATCAGGAACACAATGTCTCTTCCCAAATTTCAAAATTCCATCTTCATATACAAAGTCACTCAATCTCCCATCATTCATAGATTTAATCTTCTTTTTAAACTCTTCATCATCAGTCTTATAACTCTTTATCCTTTCAAGTAATGATGGTTTGGAAGCCATTTGAAAAATTATTGATGTTTCACCTTCCATGGTGATTCCCATATACATCTTTACTAGATCCATGAAAATAGGATCCCTCTCAACTATCTTGTTCATAACACCATGATTCTTTCTACTTAAAGAATCTGCCACCTTATTTGCCTTTCCTAGGTGGTAGTGTATCGTGATATCATAATCCTTTAGTAGTTCAAGCCATCTCCTTTGCCTCATGTTGAGTTCTTTCTGTGAGAAAATATACTTTAAAATCTTGTGATCAGAATAAATCTCACATTTTTCACCATAGAGATAGTGTCTCCAAATATTCAAAGCAAATATTACATTAGCTAACTCAAGATCATTAGTAGGATAGTTTTTCTCACGAATTTTCAGATGTCGTGATTCATAGGCAATAACCCTATCATTCTGCATAAGGACACAACCAAGTCCTTTCATTAAAGCATCACTATAAATCACGAACACATCATTCCCTGATGGTAGGGTCAAAATAGAAGCACTGACTAATATTTTATTCAGTTCTTAAAAACATACATTAAACTCTTTTGTCCAAACAAATTTAACCCCTTTACGTGTGATCTTTGTTAATGGGTTAGCCAATCAAAAAACATTCTGGACGAAACACTGATAATAAACTGCTAAACCAAAAAAAATTTGTACCTAGGTTATACTCATTGTTGTTGGCCATAAATGGGTTTCTCTTGTCTTATAAGGATCAACAGAGATTCCATCCTTAGAGACAATATGGACAAGAAAAGAAATCTGTTGAAGCCAAAGTTCACACTTGCTAAACTTCCCATATAATTCATGTCTTCTTATAGTTTTCAATATATTGTGCATGTTATTTTCATGATCATCGTAGATTTTGGAGTATACCAATATATCATCAATAAATACCACCACAAAATCATTAAGATATTCCTTGAAAACTATATTAATTAGATCTATGAAAATAGTGGGTGCATTCGTCAGCCCAAAAGGCATTATTGTAAACTCGTAATGACCGTACCTAGTTCGAAATGCTATCTTCGGAATGTATTCCTTCTTCACACACAACTGATGACATCCAGATCGTAGGTCAATCTTTGAAAAGTATTGAGCTCCATTCCTTTGGTCAAATAAATCATCAATGTGAGGTAGGGGATACTTGTTCTTTATTATTATTGCATTGATCTCTCAGTATTCAATACATAACCTCATAGATCCATCTTTCTTCTTAACAAAAAGGACAAGGGATCCCCATAGAGAAACACTAGGGTGAATAAATCCCTTATTACTCAATTCCTCTAGTTGTTTCTTTAGTTCAACTAATTCCACAGTGGCTATTCTATAAGGGGTCTTCGATATAGGCCTTGAACCAGGAAATAAATCAATGGAAAACTCAACTTATCGTTCTAGAGGATGTCCAGATAAATCTTCTGAAAACACATCAACATATTATTTAACAATAGGTACATACTCTATTTAAACATTCTTTTCCTCACCCACATTAATTTCATTCTCTTACTCCCTGATAATTTAATTTATTTGAGCTACTAGGGGTGGATCTAGACAAGAATTAGGTGGTGACGATTCTACTCTAAAGATAAGGTGTTCCTTCTCATCATCATCAAAAAGTGTAACCTCCTTATTCTTAAAATAAATATTTGCATCATGGTCTGAAAGCCAATCCATACCTAGGATTATATAAAACTCAATCATTGGTATGACGATGAGATCAGCAGATAAAGAACATTTATATGCTCTAATGGGGACTGATTCAAAAAACCTTGTTGCAATGATACTTCCCTTAGCAGTTTTGATTGACAACTCCCTTGTTAAATCAAATTGAAAATATCTAATTTTATTAGAAAACTGGGAAGATATAAAAATGTGATGATCTAGAATCAAATAAAGAATTTTCTAAACTTGAGGAAACCATTAAATTACCTGCCACTACATCTTTCAGAGCTTCAACATCAGCAGTAGTGATTGCATAAGCATGGCCTTGATCCCTTGGCATCTTCTGAGGTAAGTTTCCCTGATGATTAGGACATTCATTTTCATAATTTCCCATCTCCCTACAATTGTAGCATTGAACATCAGTAGCTTCTTTCTTCCCCTTGAAAACATGAGCTTGGTGGCCTTTTTCACCACAATTGTAACATACTCTCATTTCCTTCAAGAAAGTATCGGGGTTTTTCTTCCCACATTTACTACATGATGGATATTCAACTTTTCCTTTATTCCCGTGATTTCCATTTCTAGAGTGATTAGCAGATCTCTTCTTCTCTTACTTTTCTTTAAAGTCATAAAAATTAGAGAATTATTTTTCTGTCTTAATAGCACATGAGAGAATATCTTCGTATGATGAAAAGGATTGCGATACTAAAGCTTGATGGAGAAATGGATTTAACCAATCAAAGAAATGATTAATATTAATTCTTGGGTTATGTATATAATATGAAACATGCCTTACCTTGTAAAGTTAGCCTCATACTTTGCAACATTATCATCCTCCTTTTGCCTCAGGCACATAAATTTCCTTTCTATATATGCTCGATGGTCACAAGGAAAGTATTTTTCTATGAAAAGCTCTTTAAAGTCCCTTTATTCCATATTTGATACTGCATCATCTTCCTTTGTGTTTTGAATCAATGACCACCATTGATCAGCATCTCCAGTGAGGTAGTAAATGGTCATGACAATTTTTTCCATTTCACTACTCCCCAAAGCATGACATATTTTCTCTAAATTATTTATTCATTGCTCTGATACAAGTGGATTTGTTCTCCCATTTAATTTTGGTGGTTGTTTTCTCATGAATCGATCTAACATTGATCCTCTACGCTGTGGATCTGGGTGCTCCATACAGGTAAGGTTATTATTCATAACCTGAGTGAGTTGTCCCGGTGTAGTGATTAGATGATCAGCACCAGTTGCATCACCAGCTCCACTATAATTATCTTGAGTAGGAGGGAAATCCCTACATGGAGTGCGTGCATTGATACGATTTCCATTCCTTCCACTAGGTTCCATTTCTAAATAATGGAATAAAATAGATCAATTTTTGAATCAAAATACATAATTCTATACTTATAAAACACTTAACATAAATTGAACTATTTATCGATATAATTCATATTCATAAAAAAAATGTTTTCATTGAGGAAGTATTTACTCATAAACCCTTCATAATGGATTTTAATGAAATGAGAATTATCTTAAGCATATCCCCTGAGAGTGTCGTAACCAAGAGTGCAGAAATTCCCGTTGTCGTGCACTAGTTCCTGTTCGAGTCTATGTCAAAGCGGCGTTTTGGGTTTTACCCCTAGATACATCTATGCCAGAGCCGCCTCTACCTGCTGGTATCCAGATAGGGATTTATTTCTTGGAAAACTCACAAAATCTCTACAATACCAAAATTCTAGGATGTTCTTCTATACTAATCCTCAAAGTCTATCTTAGGGCTATGTTCTCTAATTAGATTTTATCTAAATCTATCTTCCATGGTTTTTACTAAACTTTCTCTAATTCTAACTATAACGCCCCGAACCCAGTTACCCAGAGTCGGTGCATTATTACATAACATTAGCATGATCAAAGAAAATATCAAATCATAAAAGGCCAATTAGTTTAGTAGCCATGGAAACAATAGATATATTCATAAGTCTTACATTACATCATGAAATCAAAACAACAACAACATTTTGTCCCCATTGAATACACTTATCCCTTAGACTATCCCTCTAGGTTAGTCATAATATACTTCTTCACATCCTGAGAAAAATAAAACATAGAAAGGGGTGAGCTCAGATGCTCAGTAAGGATAACGGTATAGCGGAAACTTTCATAAATAAGCATAAACATTTAAGGAAATGTATAACTAAAACCAAAGCCTCTTAAACATGAACTTTAGCATAATATGGCAAAGATAAAATGAAATAATTCCATTTACTTATTCACATTGATATTCTACTAATCGAATAATCACATGCAATATAAATAACCACTTTCATAATAATGGAATGTATAATGCCAGACTATCATAACTACATAGTCAAGGCCTTCTTCCAAGACTAAAAATAAGATTTTGTCAAGGCCTTGTGCCAAGACACTATTTTGTCTCATGAGACCTACCGATGCATAGAGGAACTATAGCGAGCTCCACCCGTCACTTATTAAGTCTAATGCATTCCTCATATGAATAGTTTTAAACATAACATAAACATTCGTATTAAAACTAGCATACAAAATGTGAATAATTTCTCCAAAAACCATGAATGGTATTAAAATAACACATCCACAGTCAAAAATATCACAAAACCTTCAATACAATATGGTAGTTTTGTATCATAAAAAATCAACTTCAAATAAGCTTAATATCCATCAAAGGATGTTGACATAGATGAAATCAAAACTATTTGAGAGAAATATATCTTTTTTGGAAATAATTTACAAGACACATAATTATAGAAGAAAACATTTACTTTTAAAATATTCTTATAAGATTGTAAGGGAAGCTTCAACGATTTTATAATGGTGTAAAATATCTGCACCCGCCATATAAGTTAAAAAAGACATTCTTACCTTAATTGTGTCGAAAAGGTTAAAAAGAACCTTGTTTGAAAAACAGCGGAAGGATTCCCTTACAAACATCATTTAATAATTCTACATGGGTATAAATTACATTAACCTATAGTCTATAAAATAGTAATAATGATTTGAAATACATTTTTAAGAAACATGGATGTGGATGATAAAGAGGCCCCATTAGATAATTATGTATAAACATCCTCGGATAATGAAGACATTGTGAAATAAACACTTACCTTGTACTTTTCATTGGTTGAGGGTAGGTTAACCTCATATATAATAGTAAAATCACTGTTATTAAATTATACAAGAATATGATATCATATATGATCTTTTAATATTTCTTTGTCAATAATATTTCAGTATTATCGTCGTTTCAGGTGTTCACTTACTCGTTTTCTTTTATATGTTTTTCTAAATAAGCCATGTTTGTTATCCATAGGTTGTATATTATTCATATCTAGAATGATATAAAGTCCTTAAACATTGTTTTTAATCATCAAATGGAACTTAGTCTTGAATGGATACGATGGGGAAAGAATCTCATCGCGTTCGTGGAGATGGTAGTCCATACGTATACACGAGCGACAATATCATTATTTTTATATTAAAATAATATATAATTGGATGGTGTATCATATATAAAGAATAATTATCATGTTATATTTGTTATTTTAATGAATTACACATCATTATTATAACCATCCAATTAATAATGTATAGAATAACAATTACACCACGACATGGAGACGGTAAGTCGTACGTATGCACGTATGGTGACATGTCATTCAAAGGATGGATAGAATAATGAATATATCTGTACCATATTTATAATAAAATCAAATTATATAGAAAATACTGGAGTTATTATTTTAGAATGTAAATAACAAAGAAAGAAGAAGTGGAAGTAGAAAGGAACTTGAAAGAGGGTGGGTAAATTATTACCTCTCCTTCGGGTTCTTCCTTTTGATTTGATCAAAAGGGCTCCTTAGGTTGGCTTTATGATCAAACTATGGCCTCTAGATTGAAGTGAGAGAAGTTGATAGAATATTTGGGTAGGGTTTGGCCGAGCCAAAAGGCTTTTAAGGTATGAATTTGAGAAAAGGGGGAGTTCCCTTTTATAAGAGGGGTGAGGGGAACCTTAGGAAAATCTAGAAATATTATTTTATAATAAATTAATATTCAGTTTATAATGGCTCCAAAGTTACTTATTTTTAGTCTACGGTGCTGATGGGTCTAAATCCTTTCCACCAATATATTTTAGATAGGATTGGGTAACTAAATTAGTCTTATCATTTATATTTAACTCTTAGTTAAATAGTTTGACATTCACCATGTCTCTTTGTATTTTTATATTATATGGTTAATAAACTTACTATATATATCCAATAGAACCCCAAGTGGTTCATTAATGACACACATATCATTATATAAGTATCTTTTCCGATCCTTATATTTTTAGGAATTTAATATCAATTACTAATATAATATTTTTTTTAAAAACTCTTTTCTGTACATTTTTACACTATTTGGTATTTTGTTTTTCTAAATTCATAAAAGCATTATTACTTAGAAAATAATTCATTTAATAAAACCTAACATGTCATAATAACCTATTAAATTCTTTTAATTCATTAAAAGTCTCAAATTATATTTATTTTGGTATTTAAAATATCAATTATTTAATATTTCACTAATAAGGTAATTACTGCATCATCATTGTGTCATAAATAAATTAAATTATTTAATGTCTAAAAATTATAAATAAAATTAAATTATGTAGTATATATATTTATCTTTCTAATTAATATATATAATCTAATTTATCTTATATGTAACCCTATATTAAAAATTCTTTAGTTATTAAACATTGATTTTAACTCTTTTAACTCTTCTTTGAATTAAATAATAATAAATGTCCTAATCTAATCCAATTGGACCAAAGTTGTTCATATTTTATTCTTAAGGTTGTTTTTCGTCAAATTATACTTAGCAAATAGAATTATGACATGTGTTAGGGTAATAATAATATCATTTTTAACCTTAATTACCCTATTTACATTTAACCGTGGTAAATAAAAGTAAAAAGTTACTATTCATCAAAAATTACTTTTTTCTTATTGAACCACATTTTATTCCTTGAAATAAACCATGTGACTCAGATTTTTGAAATTCCACTCACAGAAGCGATACAATTATGTTTTATGTGAATTTGAAAATTCTCATAGGAGGTGGGTAAAAGACGGTGAAAACTTCAATAAACTATTTATATATCTAAAATCACTATAAATTGACTCCAATGAATTAAATTGAACATATATAGGTATTATTTATATATTTTGACCTAAAATAAATTTAAATAAAATAAATAATTATTTAAATAAAAATTCGGGTTTAAACTATAACTTAGTGTTTTTCACTATTCATCAAAAATTGAACGCTTTTGGAAAAATACCAAAAATTCACCCTAAGCTAATTTAGATTTCCGAATAAAAAAATGAAGTCTATTTTGAAAGATAAAATTTATAAAATTTCAAAAAGTGGGTATTACTATTCATAATGACTAGTTTGATTGGTTGTGGTGTGTGTTAGAACTCGAAGTTGCGTACAACATACGCTGCTGTATTATTCAAAGAGAAGCGTATTGTGGAAGCTTGGGGTGTTACACGGTGGCCCGCTGAAGATTCTACCGACTCACCGATGCTAGCGGTGATAGCACGAGGTGGAAACGACAGCACGCACTAACCACATGCTGGATGTAGGAGTAGGCCACCAGCCGTACTGGCAGCCAGGTGCAGTGGCTAGCCTCGGTAGTGTGCCGATGTGGCGGAATCCATAGTAGATAGGGCCGCGACTCTAGACACCCGTGACATTAGCATGACGATGCATTGACCGGGGTCAACCCGTAGACTAGGTCCACGGTTGATGTGAACAGAGGCCGGTCATCACCGGCTGCAGGTGCATAAAGGAGTGGCCCGCTCCTGGAAGACCACACTTGGGAAAGAAGGGATATGGCAGATTGCTATGCCCAAGGCACCCCCCTAGCATGCCGGACCTGTTCCCTCTTCGGGCTCGGTCGGACTTGTCCCGGTCATCGGGAATCCTGGTGGGCTGGACCCTTTACGAACCGGACAGGTTCCAGCGAGGCCTATTAGGCATGGCCCACTGGCTAGGCTAGACCAGACTGACCCTAACCCACACCAGGCTAGGTCGGGTCTATCAGAATGAATCGGGGTATGTGGATCTTTTGAGCTGGGTTGGTTGGGTCGGTCTGACTTGGTGGAGCCGAGCCATATCTCAAGCGGCCCCCTAGTTACTAAAACACCAGTATCATGCAAACTACATGTCTGACTGATGAGCTTTTTAAGGTGTTGGGACCCTCTTGAGGAGGCAGATCTTTTGGCATGACATGTCTTGACTTTCATGGACTCTAAGAAGAATCGAATTTCTTGAATATCGGTTCTCTAAAGCACGCTATGTATGAAACCCTACAGTTGGCTGAGACCTGAAAATTGCTCGATGATGGATCAGTGAGAAGAGGCTCTATTTGACCCAGTTGGCCTAAGGTGAGGATTAGCTCTGTGTGACCTTGAAAACCCATGGTACTCGATGGGAGGATTACCTTAGTTTTACTATGGTGGGAAGCAACTTTGTGTGGCCTAGCAGAGCCAGAGTGGGGAGAGGCTTAGTGTGACCCATCATACCAACAATACTCATCAGGGATGAGTACCATAATAGTTCAAGGTTTGTGGGACGCGACTCTATGTGACACGGAAGGACCACTGTACTCAATAGAGGAGGAGTTCTCCAGCAGCTGAGGAGTTCGACTTTAGTTATTGATGATGCTACCGTTACTGCCCTAGAATATAACTAGTGTGAGGTGTGTTGTATTTTGTTCTTTGCATTGAAGAATTGTTGTGTGTTCTTTCCTTTTTTGTTTTGGGGTCCCTACTGAGTGTTGTGTTACTCAAACCTACACATTCATCACCAGAATGTGTTGTGTCTGGTGCAGACGACTAACGTTACGATAGGGGTGCTCAGAGAGATGGGATTGACGGACGCCATGATAATGGAATTGGTAGCCAAGGACAAGGCGGGACCTAGTAGGACCAAGCAGTTAGGACACACTACTTTTCCTTCCAGTAACATCACTACTATCCCGATAAGGTGGGGTTTTTGTGGATGGCCATCAGAGATTCCTTTTTGCGATTGTTGTTTTTAGTTCTTGTTGGTTTTGTGTTCTGTCCCGCATACTTTCAATTGTACTTTCGCTCATCTTTTTTCATTGGTACTTGTTTCTCATTTTTAGTTGGTTGGGATGTGGTTGGGTGTGTGTTTCTGTATAAGTACTCAAGAAAATGCCTCTCAAATGCAAGTTGACACCTTCAACGCTAGTCTCCAGCACTTGGCCATGGGGAGGTGGTCATGGGGTTGTCATGACATGGGCCCTAGGGGGGAGGTTGTGACAATAACTTATAAATATTATTCTCAAAGTCCATATCAGTAAAATTATGAGTAAAAAAGAAAAAATTAAATATTTATTTTACACAAATTGATATTGATTTGAAAATTTATCTTTTTACAAATCCATGAAATGAATTTTTCATGTAGTATGCTCAAGCCACAATCCTTATGTCATAATAATAGACCAGTTATTGGTAATTAATTAATACCTTAATGATCATTAATACATTGCTCAAGGAAAATAACAAATCATAAATCATATTAGAATGATATTATTGTGGTAATATTTCATAATATTTAAAATATTTTTCATATTAAAAACAATATAAATTATTTGTTTATGGTGGGGGATCCTATGGATTAAATATAAGTGCCTTCATTTTTTTAATACCATACAACATGATGGATTTAATCAATTATCATTATTTTACTATACTATAAATTAACCTAACATCGACACCCCCATCAGTCCTGAAATCAAATTTTTTTCATTAACCTTAGAGTTTTCTTAATACCTACTATATAACGAAAGAAATGAGCTCCACCTAATTGTAATTTGATGACGTAGAAATTCCACTATGCTCAATTACTATTATAGATGTAACAAAATCACTTTGAATATCAATATTAGTTTCATACAAAAACTATTGAAATATAGCCTCTCTCAGATGTCTTCCCTACATAATTATCACAACTAAAAGAAACCAATTACACTTACCTAATCCCTAATATACATTAAAAATTAATTACAACATACACCCTTTCCCCTTATAAATTATATCATGATTCTAACATTGAAAATACATCATTAAATTGTGAGTTATCAATAGCACTCTAAAATTTAATGACTTTATAAATGATGTGAGATCAAAAGTTACTCATTTTATATTAATATATTACACCCTTGGATAAAAATATATTTTTAACCATAATAAATAAGATATAAATTTTAGGGTCAAAAAGATGTTTAGACGACATAAAAATCCATGACAGTATTTTCCTTAATCAATATTGTCTAATATATACCGTCACCTCAATTGTTTTTTTATATTTTTAAAAAATATTTAAGGATTTTTGTAGATTAATCATTAATTATTAAAATGAAAATAAATATTTGTGAATGAAATTCATATAGGAAGAAATGTTATTATGCAGTATGTGCAAATGTAGTATGTGAATTTCATATAATTATTTATCATTTTTCATGAAATTCTCTTAAAAATGGTAAGGTGGTTATAAATTTTTTAATTAAAAATATGCTTGACCATTTTTTATAAAAATTATATAGAACATATAAATCTTATTTGAAAATCAATAAACCAAGAATACAATGAATTGAATAGTATTAAAGACATAAGTTCAAAAAATTACCCAAAACTTATAAAATCAGAATGAATACCCAGATTTATTGACAAAAAATATTATTATTATTAAAGCATTTATTTGTGGTATTTTCATGAAAATATTTATTTTCAATTTTTGTGGTATAATTTATTTTTTTAATTTTCAATTTTTTAGCTATTTAACATATTTTCTATTTTTAAATAATAGTAATTTTTAGTTTAATAAATTATTATTATTTATAGTTAGTTTATTTGATTAAAATTTAGTTAAAACTATTTATTTTTTTAATATTAGTGACTATATTTCAAATGTAATTATTGATAATAATAGTAAATTTATTAATAGAAATAATGATTAATAGTAATAAATAATGAATTTAATTTTTTCTATATGGTGAATGGTATTTACTAATCGCTATAAATATATGTCTGAATTAATTTTTAATTAATTATTATAACAATTTTGGATAATTATTTTAAATTTTATTATTGGGGATTTTTATTTCATTCCATTGCCTTATTATATATTGACCTATATGTCAATGATTTTTTATATATAAAAATTCCCAAATAACCCCTCACCTACATAGGATTATAATTTTTAATGATATTTGTTATAAGAGAAGATGTTGTCCAATTCATGATCGACTATAATTATAGAAATAATGATATAAAGTGATCATTGATTACTGAAACAGAAAATAACTATGACTTTAAGAGATTTTCCATGAGGTATGGATTATTTTATCATTACTCAAGGAAATAATTTTTACATAATTTCTCATGGTCATTTTATAATTTTTTTATGAATTGAAAATTGATTTATCATATATTTTGTACGATAGAATAACTAAAAAACTATAAATACACCTAAAAATATAGAGATTTTGATATGTACTTAGATAATGCACCATGGAATTGATTTTCAGTACTAAAATTATATTTTATAAAGGATAAAAAAATAATTTTTCAAATTTAAGGATTTAATGAAAGAAATAGATTTAATTGAAATGTTTGTATAGTTTTTGTATATGTTCATTTTTTTTAAAATAAAAATATAGACTACCCTACCATGAATATCGTGGTTTTTATGATTTTTTTGTTAGTCAATAAGCTATATAAAGAAAGTTAATATTTTATTTAAGTCTAAAAGAATAAATTTTCTCTAGTTATTGTGACCTCATGAATGTTAGAATGTTTATTCTAATCAGGATTCAAACTAGTTACAAGATATGGACAGGTAAAGCATTATGATATTGGGGAATCACAATGGATAATCATCACAGAAGTCAGGAATGTTGTTCTGGTCCAATATTTATAGAAGTTAGGTTTTGGGAATAAGGCCATTTATAAATAAAAATAATGAAAATACAAGGGTTGGTTTTGGGTTTGATTATAAATATTTGATAATAATGTCATTAAAAAGAAAAATTAATATATTATGTGTGCCTTTATTTTTGGATATTTTGTATATTTTATAAAAGAATACCATAGTGAACAAATATATTGTGAATATAATTCTATTAGTGATACTTGAGAAAACCTACCTTTGGATAGGAAGATATGTGATTGAAATTGATCATGAATAGTCATGAAATTGAGTATTGGTTAAGAGAAATTTCTAAAGAATAATTCACTAATGTTATGAATGAATATATTATTTTATAATATGATTAAACTTAATGAAATGATGAAAAGGTAGTGGTGAAAGTTTTGTTTTAGGAATAGTTGTTGGAAAAGGTATCCCCATGATTGGTGTTTCACATGATAATATTGATTAATAAATACTTATATGAGATATAGCTATCTGAAAGAGAATATTCAGTTGAAAATATCATTTTAAAGATAACTGTTAAAAATGAATATAAATGAGTCAGGGTATGTGGGTGAAGAGGATTGAGAAAATTATATTTGATAAATTACTATGAATGTTTTTTGGGGCAACATTTCTCTAAACCTCATATTAAAAAAACTAAAAATATTATTTTTTTGTACAAGGTACCTCTAGTTTGATAATGAGATGATTATACAATTTTAATTATTGAGAAAAGTACGAGTTAATGAATGTTTTTTAAAGGGTGTAGTGCACTCTACTTAGATCATTCTTATAAATGAATTATGAATTAAGTGGACAAATCCTGGATGGAAATACATATTCACAAAACTATTAAACTATAATGTATATATGGCAGTTTGAAAAATTTGTATCTCTATACTTGTTTGAATATCCAATAGCGGTATATAATTTAAAATGTCTTATTCCCTATATAATTTATATATTTTTAATTATGGCTGATGTGTGAATAAATTAATTATGTTTAATGAGTTCCTACTAACATGACAATAAGATCGAATATAATTAATGAAAAATATCCAAAAAAAATCATGAACATACCAGGTCGTATTGAGTTGAAATAAGTAGTATCAGGGCCATAGTTTATGTGAATTAAATTCATTATATAATGATAATCAGTACAGAGAACTAATTAAATTAAAAATCTGGTATGTTGTTTTGTTGTTATAATTACCAAATATGGAATTAAAAGATAGTATATCACGTAAAATCCATAGATATTAATGTTTACTCTACTACAAATCATGTGAGACATTGTAATGATGTATCAGTACTATCCATCATATACTCATAGAATAATTTTCTCAACACAGATATCAACCCATAAAATTCAATATATAGGGTTCTGTAACAAATATTACATGAAGGTGATGAAAATAAATAGTATGAATTACCCATGGGATATGTTGGACACTATAAATGAGGATGACATCAGGGCTATATATTCTATTCCAATAGTTCATCTTAATATGTTTGAGGTTTTGAAAATGTCTTTAGATAAAAATATATATGGATTCATCACATAAATCATCAATATTATTATATTAATTCAAGGAAATGATGAGGAAGTATTTTTTTTATATTATTAATAAAATTATATAATAATACCACTCATTAATAATATTAATGTAACACCGTTCAAAGGGTGAAACTTCATAGAACTGTCATTTTTTGTTTTATGATGTGGCTTTATTCTAATACTTCGTTTCCCCATCATTTCACAAAAATTATTATTTTTGATTGGAAAATGAAATTTTATTATAGTATTAATGATTTATGATCAATTTTTAATGAAAATATTATTTTTCTAATTTTCTTGTTAAAATATGAAGTATTAATTTTTATTAGATAATTTAATTATTAGATTAATTTATATATATACTAAGAAAAAATATTTTAAACTTTTTTCAAGGAACATTAACTAAATTATAATGACTGTGAAGCATGTATAGAAATTTTTTTATTTGATTTCATATTTTTAGACACCATATTTTCTTATATCAATAAAATTTTGTGGGATTTATTTTAATTTTGTTTGAATTACTTTATATATTAGTTTCTTATTTTTAATATAATATTCTTATATTTTTTATTCTAATTTTTTAATTATTGGTAGATTGACCACAATTTATTTATATATTATTTCTATATATTAAATGAGTAAGGTTTATTTTTTGGGATTCATATTAATTTTCTATGTATATAAGAGAAACCCATTTTGTTGGTGCCTATATTTTACAAGGTTAAATGAAATTATGGTGGAGGATTTAGTTTTATTGGGTAATGATAAGTTAAGAATTACCATGTTTTAAGGGGGTTGCATTACTATATTCTATTTCAAAATGATCATAATTAACCAAATATATATCATCAATGAATGTTTAGAGATGAATCATGGAAGATTAATTACCACTTCAGAAATCTTATAGTGAATGTTGAACACTGATTACTATGTTTTTTTATGAAAAAATATAGATCTTTTTTTCTTAATGAATTCTATACATATTATAGAGGGATTACTATTTGAAGATGAAACTTATGGTTGATGATATTATGACTTGAAGTTTTTTATTTACTTCTTAATTAAAATATATAACATTTTATGAACTTGAGTTGGGATCCTTCACATGAGCTCAGAAGTGTATTTTTTGTTTGAGTTTACTTTATTAGTTCTAGTTTTAGATATTATATATATTAACATAAATTGATCTATGAGAATTTATTTATGAAAATACTAAAAATGGAATTTATTTTTACTAATTAATTAAGTGTTGAGTTTTTATATGATGAAAAAAACCAATTGATGAATATGTGTCTCATGAATAGTGATGTTATATCATTTTAAAATAAATCGATGAGGACTTGGTACCCTATACATGATGAACTGAATAGGGAAAGGGAGATTGGTAGAATATGATAATTTTGGGAAAGAATAAATGATATTGATCACTTTTAATGTCTAATTTCATGAATTAATTGAAGAAGGTGAGTGGTAGATTTGATTCTTCTCTGGAATAACTCTGATGTTAGAGTTATGTGAATTACTGGTTCATGAATACCTGGTTTAGTGAGACAATTTAATATTTATCCTCGAAAGTCCATCTGAAGGTGATGATTTGATGATTACCTATGCACTCAAATATGATATTGAATGTAAACTAATGTCATAAACTATCAGCTAAATTATGTAACATTTGTAACTGAGAACAGGGATATCATGCATTGTTTGTAATAGAAGAAGAATCCATAAATTGTATTTGGTGAACCATGTAGAATATGGAAGTAGGGGATTCCATATTTTTGAGGTTGGATGTGTTTATTCATACCAATTTCTATTGGATAATAATAACTATTTTATAATAGTAAAGTTAAGTCATCGATATATTGAAACTAGATGTATTTAAAAGTAGTGTATAAGGTATACATATTTTTTTATAATGTATGAAAAAATATCTAAAAATAACATTATTTTAGGAATTAATATGTGTAAAATTAAATTATAGTTGTCCAACCTAACAGAAAATTAGAATATAATATAAATAACAATTCCAAATGATATTGAAATATATATTTCTAGATAAAACTCATCGAGGAAAAACACATAATTTTCATGAACATTTGAGAAATTAATTTTTGGATCCATATGATATATTCTATATAATATTGAATAGAAATAGATATTGATAAACTTTTTATATCTTGAGGATGACCGTTCATTGATTGGCTGATCTACCTCGAAAAATAAGACTTATATTCATCAAAAAACTATTTTCCTTATTGTATTTTTTTATTAGACTTTGTTATATGTTATTTAATGTATAAAATAAAATTTCTAGTTGATATTTTTTGATCGATAAAGATTCAGTGGTCATTTGTTTAATACCTCCTTTGTTTTATTATATCCTAAATGAAACTTTTCTTTTATTTTTTTACAAAACCAAAATTTAGATTAATAGTCAATAATAAAATATTTAAATGAAACAATTCAATTAATTTGAGAACCATTTTAATGAAAAAAATATTTTTAAAATAATTAATCTTTGAAAAAAACCATAGTAAATTTTTAGGATTAATGATTTGAAGAAAACAGTTGACATCTATATGAATTGTTAACTCCATTCAAGATTATACACATTAAGAATTTATTCAGAAATAGGTTAAACTATTTATAAAGATATAAAAATAATTTATATACATTGATATATAGTAATTTTCTAATTACATATCCATTGGTTTTTTTATCATTTTCAACTATCAAAATTAATTTATTTCATTAACTAATATACATTTACACAGTTCCCTTACATATTTACATAATACATATTTCACAAACTATAACTGTTTTATCTTTTTTTTTTCACAACATAATTCCATTCATCATAATTTTCTTATAGTTTGTTTTTATATTTGTGTATTCTTATCTATTTTGATTCAACCATTTATCCATTTTTGATTAGACCGACCGTGGTTTCACTAAAAATGTGGGTGGTTGGTTTATAAATAAATATGTTGTCTTCCTAATTTTCTAAATTCTTTTTACCATTTATATTGATGGGAACATTCATTGGTGAAAAAAATCACAAAAAAGAACCATAATAAAAATTTTATTAATAAAACTAAAATTGTATATTGTGTGAACCAAATCTCTAAATAAGAAATTAAATTCCTTTATATATGAAATCCCAAAAAATAGTGATATAAAATAAAATAAAATAAAATTCACTTGGAAGGCCCTTGAAATGTATCTTCTCACGATGATCAAATTATCCCACCATAATGTAAAAAATTAATATCTAGAGAGAGTTAGACAAAAGGAGTTCCAATTTAATACAATATCTAGAAAGCCTTTTTAAATTTTTCTAACTCATAGGTATAAAAACTATGATGATGTAGTCTTGCATCCTTATGTTTATATCCTATAATGGTTAACCTAATTATGACTCTTTAAAATTTATTGGGGACATTTTTAGTGTTTTGGAACAACATCCACTACATAGAAAGAGTGATGAAAAGATAAACATATTATTTCTTCTAAAAATTATCAAATTAAATGATAAAAGATGGTTAAAATAAATAAATTAGGAAATATATAACACATGGGACTATATTATCAATTATATTTAATGAAAATAAAACCAAGAATATTTAGAAAAAATATGAGGCTAAAATAATTTCTTTTATCTAGGATTATAGAGTGACATTCCATGAAATTTATAAATGAATTAGTGATCTTCTTACGTAATATATGAATGAAAATTTTAATGTTCTTATACCATATGAACAAATATATATAAATTTTTCTTCAAGTGGTCTGTTATCTGATAAAAATATTGTTTAGTTTTAAAAAAAATTAATATACATTCCCCAAACTCTAAAACAAAATATTTAGGAGAATATTAAATCATAGTAATTGATCAATTTATTATAATGAAAATAATTATTATGTTTCAGAAATTTATAAATATGAAAATGATAATTACATGAGAGATAAATGTAAACATATAGAATGTTCGGGAACTATGTATCATGCTATAAAAACATTAATATGACTCTCTAGCAATCAAAAAATTAATGTTTTTTAATGAACCAAAAATGCTTGATATTTATTAATCATTCTTAATAAACTATATTAAATTTTTTAACAATGACACAAACCACTCTTAAAATTTATAGGCTATATATTTATAAAAACTATATATCATAAATTACTAAAAAATATGACTATATATCCAAAATATTCATAATGGTAATCCCTCGGGTTTTTAATTAATTTAGATGGGTGTATTCATAAAACTAATTATCGAAAATAAACTCTCTAGAACCTTATCATCATATTGGAATGGATTCACTAGATTTTATATATATTACCAACTTGGAATCTCAATGGTAAACCATTGAATTTATGATAAAAAATCTAATATTTCAATTCAGTCATATTTATAGAGAACCTTCTTAGAGTGATAATGATAAACTAATAGGTAGGGTGGAAATGAAAACTAGGAATAACATCATAGATATCACCTGTATATGTACTTTAAAAACCCAATGGATGTTAGAGATTATGCCAGGGAAGTTCACACTAATATTTTTGTAGAATATGGAATCGAAAATCATAGAATCATAGAAACTATAATTTTTGATGAAAATGGGGAATATATGTACAAATAATCGATTTAACCTCAATAAATATGATTTATATAAATGATAATTTAAAATAAAAATGAGAAGGATAATGTTGAGGGTGTATTTTAGTGTATATACACTATATAAAAAACATTACCCACCCTATACTTTTATCCCTAGTATTGTCATGTAGAAAAATCAGGAAATTTAATTTCCCATGTAACTTTTATTATGGAACCATATTGAATTCCACATACAATATATTTAATATATTGATTAAATCCCATAATTATAGTAATTACCAAAGATTTATAAATAATAGATTAAAACTTTTAAGAAATATTTTACTTAAATATTCAATAAATAATTTATTTTTATCCACTAAAAAAATACATAAAATAATTTCACAAATTTTTTTTATACCATACAGAAATGTATATAATTTCATTATGATATAAAATAGAAAATTAATTCGATTAAATTTCAAATATTTAACCACTTGTTATTGGGATAATTTCATTCCACCATAATTGAATTTTAATTGGATAACCACTCCATTATTCACCCCTTAAGAATAGTGGATGAATTTTTAATTATAGCTAGTAAAAACATTTCTATTGATATTTTGATTTTGGAAATAGAATATGGAATAGTGGTCTATTACATCTATAGTATGAAAAAGTTTTCAACTATTGGAGTTATTATGGATGTATCATTATGATAATTGAAATTTTTCTTTACTAAAAATTTTTTAGAGTTTAATATTTTTTAAAATTTTTTACAGAACAAAAATTTTCAGAAAACTATTCAAGATATGAATATAAATAATATATGGACTCTTTTGATGAACTTGTGGAAAAAATTTAAGATTCATAGAAGAATATGATACAAACCAAAAATTAATCATATATATTGATAAATATATATTGTTGAGGATTAGGTTTACAATGATGAAGGTTTGAGTGAAATTTTTGAAGACCGTGATGAATTTACTAAGGAAATTGTTCTGAAAACAAATATATGTTTAGATTGTAAAATTTTATCTAGTTTTGGAAAAAACAAAATGATACATTTTACAGCATTCACTATTTTAAAAAAAACATTTAGAGATTTGGGAAACCTTAACACAAAAGTTCAACTTTTGTTAAATAAAAAACTATAATTGAGTATATATCATTTCCATAACCTATCCACATTCATTTTAGGTTATGTTTTACTCAATGTCAGCCATTTTTTAGGTCGAATGAATTTTTTTAAAAAATATTGGTTAAAATACATGGATGTGGTTTAATAATATTACACCATTAGTTAATTGAGGGAGATACATGTTGAAGAGAAAATAAAGAACATATTAAAGATATAATTTCATCACACATAACTGAAACATCAATTCATCTACCTAGAAGTTGAATCATCCAAGAAAAGAAGCCACACTATGTAAAAAATTCAAGCTATAAAAAAAATATTTAACTTCTCATAGGCGCATCAATAATATATTTTATATTAATAAACAATCTTGCATGAAGAATATAATAGAAAAATGTTAAATAGTACATAATCTTGGTGAATATATAATTTCTGAGAAGTTATAGTTTTATTAAACATCACATTATAGCTATATGCTTTTAATCATCTAAAATTAGAGAATAAACCCATAGTAAATGACTTACGTAAATCCAAATATAAACCTTTCTCAAGTATTTATGACAATTCCAACACATTGTTCTAGTAATATCAATTTTTTCTTCGATAACCATTTTTCTTAAATTGTAATTTATGTTATCCAGGTACAAAAAATCATCTAAGATGAAAGAATGATATATAAACCACTTTGGATGTACATAGAGTCACCCCTTAGTATCAAAAGGAAAATGAGCAGGGAGTTAAGAAACAAAAACATGGATGAAAGATCCAATAAACAACGAATCTCGTCAAATAATAGCACATCAACTCCCCACAATTTCTTCTTAGTCAGTGTGGGGAGAGAGTGGCATAAGATCACAAACCAGAAAAAATAATATCATGTTATGATGAATGTTTTCTAGTTTTCTAGAGATAGAATAAAAATAAAATTGGAAAAAATATTGATAGAATAAGTTGTTTATTTACATCATTACAACTTTATATGATCCTTATATATTCCATATAAATATTGATTGTTGAGTGATAGTGGAAGAATAATCATTTCATGAAGGAGTTGTTTATGGAGGATATTATAACAATTTTTTTCATGAATCATATATCATATCTCATAAAACCCTATGAATATCTAATTCATGTTGTATATGAGAAAGTCGGATTCACTTTTATAACCAATGAAATTAATAACTTTTTTGAATTTGTAGGGGACCATATAGAGGGGTTTTTTCATTATAAAATGTTAAAATATTCCACTAGAATGGGACATTTCCCCTACCATTTTAGATAAAATAGATGAGATTTAAAATTGAAATGGTTTGTATAATTTTATTCTTATCTTTTATTGATACAAGAAAATCCTATATACCATGAATATCATGAAAAACAATTCACATGTTCTTATATAATTATTCAAACCACTGAATCATACATTTTTGCAGTTATCTAGACACATTTTAATGTCAAATAATATCATTATTTATTGATACAGTTGAGAGAATAGTAAATGCATTCACGGATTATTTTTCTATTATCATGAAGAATTTTGGAAATTTTTATTTAGTCTAAAACTATTATTAATGATTACTAAAGGGACCATCATTTTTTTGGAATTAGAAGAAATGTAAAATTTGATCATTTATGTGATTGTTCTTGTCCACAATGTTTCATTGAAATGAATATATATTGACCCTTATAAGACATTGGTTATTCAAAATATCCCCATTCATTAAAATGTTAATGTTGTGAGATTAATTTTTTTATAAAAATAGTTTTACTATATTTTCATAAATATATTTTGAAAGATCATAATGAAATTATATTATCTACAAGACAATGATTAACTCATTATCTTTGATGAGAACTTCCTAGAATCATTTATTATTCATAAAAGAAAAATAAATTTTTTACTCATCACAACTATCCAAAATTATAAAATACCATTCCAAATCTTGTTTGTAAGAAGATATATTTCTTTTGTTCGTGTTTTTTATTAAATTAAGGAATTGAAGTTACAATTACTATACTATAAAAGTATAAATATAGATAAGGCAAAAAAATGATTACAATGAAACTACATAATAATTGTTGAATAATATTTTTTCCAATTAATACATGTCTGAAATACTTAATCTGGTCTAATGTAATGTATTTCAAGTTATTATTTGACCATGAAACATATATTTAAGAAATTGGTCAAATATAGATACACTAAAATGATAATTTTATTTTAGGGGTTATATTTGGAGAGTGAGGACCAGAATGGAACAACCAATATTTTTTTAAATACATATATAGTATATAAAATAAAAATAATATTTTTATTAGAGAGATTAATTCACTATTACTAGATAATATACTACATACATTCTAATTGATATTAACTCTATTGTGTAATGTTATTTTTTTATTTTTATATATTATAAAATCAGTCATATTACTCTCACTCAAAATTAATTGATGAAATTAATATCATACCATTATTATTAAAATTTTAAAATATTTTTCTATTTATAAGGGTTTTTAATGGAAATAATTGGATGTGTGTACTCAAAGGGCATATGGTTCACATTTTTTATACTTTTCACTCCCCAAAATGTGAATAAAAACATGGGGGAGAAAGGGAAGCCCAGTAGTATATCCAAAGAATCATCAATTTTCCAAATATCATTAAGGATTAATGAAGTTTATTATTTATATATGATATATGTTAACATATGGTAAATTGTTTTGTAAGGAAATCTATTCAACAAATTATTGTTAAAGGTCTATATTTTTCAAATATGCTTTATTTAATTTATATGACCATTTCCATATTTTCATGGGATGAAATATATATATTTTTTGTTAATTATAATTCATAATGTGTAGAGGTAGGGGAAATTCCTAGAAAACAATCCAATACGTTTTTTATGTTTATAAATAAAATACTTTATCTTGTTTTGGTGTGTCAATGTATTTTTACAGTAATAGTGGAAACGACATTAAAAATATAAATCTATGTCATTGATGGATAAATATGGTCATGTTCATATAATAGGACCCACTTACCTTCCTTAATATAGTTGATATGCCATGAAATAAAATACATAACTCATTTTGTTTGGAAAATAATATTATTTATAGTTAGTATTTGTCCAATAAAACATGATAAAGATTTATAGGCCTCTAAAACAAAATTAAAGACACCTATTTTAATATACAAAAAACAAAATTATTTTTGATAAATCATTCCACCTACCTATGTAGTTACCAAAAATATTTCTGTGTGATTATTTATCTGAACTATGATCATAAAATATATAGGGAAAATATATATTCAAGTATCAATGTGCCCACTGAGATCTGAAAAGGATCTTATAAATTGTTTTTCATTTTTAACGAATTCATAATTAAATTTATTATTTTTTCATCCAAGATTGATACACTAACATCAATGAAAAAAAATTAAAATTTTAATTTTACACTAACTTATCCCAGAGAAAATATAATTCAAATTAGTCTAGACTATTCAACTATTTAGAGTCTTGGATCATAGTGCTTTTGAATTCTTCCACTAGGTTAAAATGTCAAATTTTATTAATGGAAAAAATAATAAAACATTTATATGAGGGGGATCCAATAGTATTAATTTCTATTTTTATACTTAAAAATTTGAAATTATTTGAATATAACAAAAAAAATTATTTAATGATTCATCATATTCGATACATAATCTTACTCTTCCATGAATCTAGTTTTTTAAAAAATAAAACTAATTCTTTTTCCTAAATATTATATCAAAAATCCTTTATCATATGGTAATATTTTATAATAATTGAAATAATTTAGAACATCATTCAATGTTTTTAATTTTTTTATACTTCATTTTGTTTTAAAAACTACTTTTTTCTTCCGTTAATTCAAGGAGATTAATTAATATTAATTTTTGGCATTGTATTCACCCTAAACTAAAAATATTACTATATTATCATTTTTATAGTAACTACTAGAATATTCTATTAATATGTGAATAATTATAAGAGCCGTATTTAGGAATATAGTGGGATTTCTAGAAGGGGAATGTATGATTATAGGTTTACTGAATTCAAATGAGTATGTCTTATATAGTAAGGCTGATCTTTTTTAATTTTTTCTCTTATCATTCCCTTTTGCTCCATAAAAACATATGATTTCCCCATTTATAATTTATAATTTTAAAAAATATAATTTTTAATATATACTGAGATAATTTTATAAATTCTTATTATGTGAGATATGTTTATAAACATATTTTGTTTCAAAATATTCACATGATATTCTGGTTTATATTCCTATTTTAATATAATTTCGAATCCTCAAGTGTAATTATATACTATAATGAAAATATTTTTAGTTCATTGAATTTTCCAATGTTATTGATAGTTAGAAAAAAATAATGACCAGGGTATTATTTTTAATATAGTTCTATGTGGGAAGGGTATTTTAAATTTAATGTCTCCCATTATACAATTTTTAGAAATTTTTATTTTAAAAATTAATTTTCTCTTAAAACGTTTAATTGTTTTCTCCCACTATGGAGATTAATATTGTGGAAAATACTTGTATTTTTGTATAGTGGATATTTTATTTATGTATTGAACTAAATTTCAAAAGTATACATCAATATTATGTAATTAATTTTTTTAATTTTAATTATTTTTAGTAATTAGTTTCCATTTTTTGTTAGTTGAATTGTTTTATTTATAGTGATGATTTTTTCTACCTTAAGGATGTTATTTTTTTATTTCTTCATTGATTAAATTTATTATCATATTTTATAACTCTTGAAAATATAATTTTTATTACTTTACCTTGTATGTTTTATAATATTAATTGAAACATACATTTATGAAAATATATAATTTACAAAATTATCATCCAAATGGTCTAAAAATGAATTTATAATCCTTGTGGAGCCTTTTATTTTCAATATGTTTGTTGAATTTAAATATTTTTTCATGGTATTCCTTAATCAAATTCATCAATTTAGTTATTTCAAATTATGGTATGATACTATGTTATATATCACATTTCAAAAAAGAGAAATGGGATTTCATTAAGAAAATTTTGATTCAAAATGGGTCTATAAAATTATCGTTATTTTTTTTGAATATTATTCTCTAAATAAGAAACAAAATCACTAAGAAAAAATAATCAATTTTATAAATTAATATTATCTTTTATCATAAACTGTTCATGGGGGAAGACACTTCTACAAATAGCCACTATTTGGGAATTATATGTTGAAATCGAATCCTTAAACAAAAATTAATTCATGGATAATAACTTATGTTCCCAACAATACATAAAACGTATCTATATGTCTAGTTTCTTTGGATGAATATATATATATATATGCACATCATCATAATCATACAAACTAAGTATTTATATAAAATTTCAAATATTTCTCTTAACTCTTATAGATCATCAAAAATAGAAAGAGATATCCTTTAAAAAATACATAATAAAAATATTGTGATTCAAATCCCAATAATGGAAGAAAATATTAAGAAAACAAAAATGTGAAATTCAATAGGTATAACATGATATCATAATGAGAATTATCATAATCCTAGAAACATGTCCAATAGAAATAAAATCAAAAGGTCGTGAGATCATAAACTTATAGGATTATTTCAGTGAATTAAATAATCAATAAATGTCATGTTTATTGTACCAAACAATATTTTATAGGATCACCACCGTTTTAATAAGAATATTATTAGTATAACTACTATTTCATGATTTTTTTTCTTCTTTTAACCATCCACACAACATGAATAATGTTTTTTGGCTAACTATATATGCACCGTCCATACTATCTCATGAGACATTAATAGTACACAATGCATTGGAGGGAAATAACTAACCCACCTATAACATAATAATGTGAAAAAAAAATTTACAATAGAATAAATGACTCCACAAAAAATTAATAAGAAATATATAGAATAAAATAAGGAATTGGGTTTCACAATATTTTGTTAAGTCATCATTATATGCCATATAAAATAAATTTTCAGGAAAATAATTAAATAATTCATTTTGAAATTTCATAAGAGAAAATCATAAATGTTAATTGAACATGGAGTTATAAAGTAGATAATCCTTGAGAAGGATATATTAGATGAAAAAATAAAAATTTACAACATGGATGATGCTTGTAAAATATGTTTAATATGTTTTTTATTAATAAGGGATATTATTATGTATGATTAATACAGAATAGAACCAAGATGGGTCTATATAAAATTATTACATTTTATAAATGATATAATTTTTTTAATAACATTTGATAGGGATGATTCTAAACATGATATAAGATATATAAAAGATCAATTGAATATTGTTTATTAATAATGAGAATTATGAAGGGAACAAAATACATGTATAACTAGAAAAATTAAAAGGATATTTAACATGGTATATATATAAATAAATAAACTTATATATATAAATTAGAATAAATTAATTCTATGAAGGTTCTATAAAAGGGAGACAAATAATGAGAACACAAAACACCAAAGTAGCAATAGTAGTACCAACGAACATTTTGTATATCATATAACACCATTCTTTAAATCCCACATAATAAAATTAAATAATATTACCCATTCATGAATATATGAGGTTGTAAATATTATATTTACATTTGATAACATTTAATTATGTTTCCAATTTAAAATTAGAGCATTAAATGGATGAAAATTTATATATAAAAGAGAGAAATTGGCTTTTTAAATGGTTGGTAATTATTCTTAAGATAGTTAGATTTTAAATAAATTATTATATGTCACAATTTAAAATAATCAAAATCAAAAAAATTTCTAATATAGAAATATGATATACCTTATGTAATGAAATATGAATTTCAAGGAGAAATATAATTGCTTAAGATATTAGGATGTGATATGAACATCCCTATAATTTTTGGAATACATCAATCATATCCCACAATAAGGAAGATCAATAATAGAATTTATATTTAGTGGTTCTACAGTAGTTTATTATACTACTATTTATAGGGTAATTATATACTCTATTGGAATAAACAATGGTGTATAATATAAAAGAATTCCTCAATAGAGGGTGATTAAGATAAAACTCTTATAGTATAAGAATAATTTTAATAAAAACACCTTGAAATAGAAGGAGATGTTGATTTTTATGTTCAAATAATGTGAGTAATGATAAAGAATTATATTAAATATACAATTGGTTTTACACATACCATTTAAATTAAATTACTTATAAAACATGTCCCTGAAAGGAATAATTTTTTTTTTTAAAATCCAATCCATCTATAATAATTTTTGTATCCAATATAATTAAAAGAATATAAATTATAAGATTAAAAAATCATTTTAATTAAATAACTTAATATAGTAAAATACATTTTCATAATACATTTTCATCATAGAAATTATAAATTAGTATATAAAATTAAGTTATGTCATAATGATTGGAAATTGAAATAAAAACCCCTAACACGTTTCCAAAAGAATTTTGAACATGAACATAACAACTTTATTTAGAATACTATATTCATTTGATATATAAAAATGATTCTTATTGACCTATATTTTATATTTTAATTTCCATCTATTATTTTTTTTAATATATATTACACTCACATTGGTTACTTTGTCTTTTCTTGTTAATTTCCATCAAATGACTTTTATTTATTGTTAATGGATAAATATGTTTCAATATAACATCATGATATCCATTGCAGTTTAGGATTATGTCTATTATTAGTCTTTTATTCCAATAATTATATTGTTTTAGATATTATCTACAAAATAACCAAATTAAGAAATATTCTGTGATAAGTCCATTTACAATGGTTAAAGTAATTATAACAAATTTTATTATTTTATTAATTATATAATGTAATATAGAGTCATGAGATTAATTTAATTATGTTAGAGATATAATTTTTTTATTATAATTTTTTTATTTTCATGTCTATTTGGTGGTCATGGGAGACAAACTAAGTCATTCAAGATCATGGATGTTTGCAAACTCACATGATGAAGTTTTTTTTATACCAATGATTTTGGAAGAAAGTATAAAATATATATTACATTTTTATAATAGTAGTTAAAAATTGTAAAAATAATGGTATTATAATACCTTCATGGATATATGGTATTTTATGGGTGTCAAGAATAAAATATATAAATAAATTGGGGTGAGAGTATTTTCTATCCCTTAGAAGTTATCTCTTAGGTAACATTTTAAGTATTATTAGCAAGATCATCGTTTGGACCAAAGATATAATGGAGTGGGGTTCGAGATTAAGATATAATATTAAAGTGTATTGGTTGAACCAGGGATTTGGAATATGTGGATAAATGTAAATGAGGTGGTATAATTTCTTAAGTGGATAAAATGTAACTTTTGTAAAAACTCATTAATTATCAATAATATCACCCATTTTTTCCGGAAATAAGGATCCTAAAATTTTTAATAATACTATTAATAAATTGATAAGTCTGATACATCCACTAAACTATTATATCATACTTGTTTGCCACATGTTTTTGAACCATTCATTATGTTTAAAACCCTTCACCAACATTTATTGATAATGTTGTAACTCTATTTTATTCCATGGAAGAAAATTTTAGTGGTCTAAATTAAAATATAATTTTTTTATAATATCAAAATTATTATTTATAATATGATAATAATATTATAATTAAAATTTTATATATTTCATAGTTATTATTATTTTATTTCTATTTGTAATGAATAAAAAAATTGTTTTTAGTGAATTTGTATTTTTAAGAATAAATATTAAAAATTGAGAGAAATTATAAATGTTATTATATATATAGTAATATTAATATGATTTTTGTTTTATGAATAAGACTAATGTGATATTAAAAAAATCTATAACATAATTTCCTATTGTATAACCTTTGTTACGAAGTTTTAGAAAAATAGTTATCATAAAATACCACAAGATTTTGAAAAAATATATTCAAGGGTTTTACAAATTTAACATAGTATTTTTATATCCAAAATTTTCTTTATTTATATATATATTGTATCTAAATGTATTCAATAACATATAGTTCTAATTATTTTGATAGTATTAACAAAATTAGTATTGTTTACTATTCACTTAAAATTTGATTATTTTATATAAATTACATAAATTCAACATAAGATAATTTTGATATTATGAAATAAAAAATGTATTTTATTTTAATAAATTAAAATTTAAAATTTCGATGCATTTTTTTAAATGGAAAATATAAATTATTTATAAGAATAATTTGACGGAAAATTGAGTGTTAAATAATATTATTTATTCATATTATTTTTTTCAATTTTAAATTTAATTATTTGTAATATAATATTTTAAATGTTCTTATTTATTTTATTAGGAAAAAATTTACATTATTGAATAAAGATATTAAAAATAAATTAAATTTTTAGTAAATACTCTTGTAAAAACAATGTTAATTAATTATTTATCCTATGAAATTTAGTGTTACTATACAATCAATAATTAAATATTTATTATGTATTTTTAGATACATCATATCATATATTTATAATAATTAATTTTTTTCAAAACAAATAAATAAATATATATTTATATACATATATAATTTTAAACTATTATTTGTATTTCATTGTGAGTTTTATTTTTAAATAGCACACAAATTTAATATATTAATTTGATATATAACTAATTTATACATAGAGAAAGTAACCATTGAATTCCTATATATACTCAAAATATCACACATTCCGTCCACTTTCACATCGCAATGGATTTTTATTTTTATCATTTTATATAAATATCATAATGATATCCCCTTTTATGAATATATTCCTCATTATAGGTTTTTATTTTATTAATGATACCTATGGTTAATGATGATCCATGAGATTTGATATTCATCTATATTTTATTATTTTTTATATGTTTACCCAAATGATTTATGATCTTTTATGTATATATTATATCCATGATGGGTAATAATCTGTTACGTCAAATTAAAAGTTTTATTTTATTTTTTAATGCCTCGCATGTTAATGAATATTATATTTATAGTTTAGTTCATATCTCATTTGAATTATTTCTGAATCAATTGAAAAAAATGTTTATAACTATATACATATTTATAAATGGAAAAAGATTCCTAAAAACATGAGTGTTACATTTTGAACTATAATAAATTATTTCTTCACAATTTAATAAAATCCTAAATAATTAATGTTGGTGAGAGTATTAATAAAATATTCATCACATAGAATATATATTCTAATTATTCATTTACCATACCTGCAGAATCAAGAAAAAATTATTCATCTAACATAATGAAACCTTCAACATTCATACAAGAGTTCACCTGTGTATGTATATGTGATTACCATTAGTATCTAAAAGTCATTAATATATATGTAAATAAAATATTCCTTGAAAAAATATCTCTTATAATTAACAACTAGTTCATAAAGGGAAAAAATATTGTATAAACATATATAATAAACCCAAAAAATGTGAAATCATTTACCAAAAAAAGTTAAATTATCTATCAATCCCAATGATACTAATACTATATATCCTAAATTTTAAATACCAATCATTATTTTTTTAAATCAAGATCAATAATATTTTAAACATTTTTTATCTATAAATCAATAATGTGTTTTTCAATATGTATCCCAAAAAATATAACGTAATATTAAAATACCTATTCTTGTTTATGAATACCATTTAATAAATGTTTCTATAAAATTTAAGACACACTTCTGAAGAAAAATAATTAAATCTTTCACATAACCCTCTTAATGCTTATAATATATGAGAATACCATCGATAAATATAAAAAAATAAGGAAAATAGTTATGATTGATTAATATTATGGTATAAATCATACCTCTTTAGATATTAATATGAAAATAATAATTTCAATCAAAAGACCCATATTCTAATTTTTTTTAACAATTTTAGTATTCTAAATTTTATTTTATGAAATTTTGGATTTCAAATATATAACGTTGTCAGATTCATCATTATATTTTTGTTTTATCTAAAAACTAAAAGTTACATAGTTATGATAATAGTCAAATTTATTAGAGTATGAATAAAAATGATCAATCAGAAGGTTTAATCTCCAATGAAATCGTTATTTAAACATATAACCATCATGTAAAAATATTTATACATTATTAATCCTATAACTCTCCTAGTTATATCTTAACCTTTTTTTATTACCTTCAGTCCTATATCTTATCATAATTTATTAATGTAAAGAAGAAATAAATAATTTATAATGGATTGAAAAGAGAAAATGATTGAAAAAAAATCCCCAAGGTATGTCTGTCCAAGTGTGTTTTTGGGCCCCTATTTCATTAACTATGTCTCAATAGAGTATGTACCTAACCCAACCAATTTGTGTTTATTACCAACAGTTATAATTCTTATAGAACATTCTTCATATTTTAGATATCCAGATAGATAAACGTTTTCATGAAAATCCTTAGATCCTCAACATAAGAAAAAATTTATGATATTGTCATATATTAAGGACTATACATTATAATTATCCCTATAATCACCCCTAATATTCTATATTACTAATATCTAAATATTACTATACTATTCATTGATAACCATTTTAGATACCCAATTCTTATACACAAATTATTTTATTAATTATAAGTTTAATTCTAAAAATATATGACAATGATCTATAGGAATTCTATCTTTGTATGATTACATACATAAGTTTATCATCATAAATAGACAAATATATATTTAAAATGAATCATAATTATCCAATCTCTAATAGATCATTTAAATTAAAAAAATTTAACCTATGGGATATATATAAGGAATAGGGTGAGCTAGAATTCCCATTAACAGAATTAATATGGAAATAAAGCATAAAAATAAAGTTAAGAGGAATAAAATAATGTAATAAATAGACTGATTTTAAGATTGGAAACATGATATATGGAAATGAACTCAAAATATAATGACATCATAAACATGTGTAAGTACTATAAATCCAAGAATAATTAAAATATTTTTTTTCAATCTACTATGAAAACATAACAAAGGATAACAACCATCATTATTACTGTTTACATATGCTATCTATTATAATAAAATATTATTTAGATGATAAATACCTAAGAAAAAACTTATTATATTAAGGTATATTAACCTTAACCAAGACACTAGTGTTTTATAAAAGAACAACACCTCATATAACAATTTTTTACATTCATATTTATTCCAAAATGGAAAAAGAATCTATTATGAAATGATAAGCTTGATACAACCCAGAATAAGTATGTGGTTCAAATAATATATTTATAATAACTTAAAAATGTATATATAAATTAGATTACAAAAAATAAAGTAAATAAATAATTTATGAATTTATATTTTTATAATACACAAAGATATTGAATATGGTTTTCCAATATTGGAAATTCTATAGAATGATATATAAGATGAATGAAAATAATGTAACACTTCAGAGATGCTTTGTGAAATAATTAATAGATATTTTTATCAAATTAAAGATATTATTATTTCGATGAAACTATAATTTATCCAATTGGGCTATCAAAAAAATATTTATGTGTTTTAAATTTTATACATGCAAAACAAATCATTTATTTTGGTGATTATTATCAAGAGATATGAATTTGGAATGTTCTATTAAACCAAGTCTATATAAAAGTGGGGATTTTGATGGGAAATAAAATACTTATAACCACATATATGAGAAGTATATTTACCTAGGTATATTTTTAAAAGACATATATATTAAAAAATAAAAATATATTAATATATATAAGGTTTTATGAAAGGGAGAGAATAGATATGAACATGCAATAAAAAGTTTCAAGTGTGATGAAAAATATCATTATTTATGTTTTTAAAAACAATATTATTAAAATAACACATAATAAAATTATAATTAAAAATTATTTGGAAAATATAGAGGTTATATATGATGTTCACGTTAGATAAAACCTAATTAGGATTCCAATTTAAATGCGGAACATTTCTATGAAGCGAAATTATGGACACACAAATAAAACCATCTTTTCCCAATAGAAAAAATTTATTCTTAACATAGTTCAATTTTAAGCGTATTATAACTAACATTTAGTTAATATTTTATTCAAAATTTATACATAATGATATTTTTATAATATAACAAATAATATAAAAGATGATATTCAAGGGGAAAATCCATAACTAATTAAATAAGATTGAGTTATTATTGACCATTACATTTTATAAAAAAAATAAACAATAGCCCATAACAATAATTAAATGAATGGAAGTGAATTTTCCATATTCATAAATTAGTTATGTTTTTATAAGTCATGACTGTAATATATACACCATATGAAAGAACATAATATCATAATATCAAATCATTCCCCAATGAAGGAAGATTGGGATGGATCCCTTATGAATTAATAGAAATTATAATAAAGGCTCTTTGAAAGAGAAAGATATTTAATTTGAAGTTATAATAAATTTTATAAATACAATATATGATCATAAATAACTAATTGGTAGCCTAAAACAATTTAAAATAAATTAGTTTCACAATATAAAATGTGTCTCAAGGAATAGAATTTTGGGAAAATCACATATAACTATAGTAATTTCATAATCAAATGTATTTGGAATCATAAAAGTAATATATTTATATAAATACCATATAACAAATAATTATGTATTAAAAAATACATTATTTTATATTATATACACTATATAAATAATAACCTTTTTCATAAAATCAAACCATGTCTTAATAAAGAGAAATTTAGATTGAAACCATTACCCTATTTATGAAAGTTATTTGGACATGTAGTAAACATCAATAATAAAATACTTTATCTACCTATAAATATAACCATGAACCTTATTCTATTATAATTATTATTACAATGTCCATTTATTTTCTTTTTATATATTTTAAATATTCTTTCCCAATATAATGGTTACTTGGGGTTGTTTGGTTAACTATTTCATAACAAATTCAATATGTTCAAGGTAGTACATGGTGTTATAAAATAACTTAATGCTATCAATAATTATGTAGTGTTATATCATATATTATTCTAATATTTATATAATAATTCAATTTTAATGTTTTCACAATATATCCAAATTATGTAAGCTACCATGATAGAACCATTTAAGATGGTTAAAGCTGTTAGAACTGTTTATTGTTTTCAATTTGTCGTATATATTTTCATATATTATAATTATAGAATATAAAAATCTTTTAAAAAATTAATTTTCAATTTAAAAACACATTTCTGATGTAATACATTGTATCTTGTCAGGGAAACCAAAACATATAATTTAGGGAGATGGTAGTCTCCACACATGCAAGACAAAGTTTTCATTTTCCCTAATGATAATAAAGAAAAAAAGTGTATATTTCATTATTTTAATGAAAAAATGGAATAATAGAAATATTTTTTTATAATAAATTAATGGATTGATACTATTTTAGGGATAAAGATAAATAAAGTAGAGTGAGAAGTATGCTTTATAGTATTACCTCTCCTTGGATTGTTTTTCCTTGGGTAGCTTTTTATATATCCACAGAATGAACTCTTAGTTGGATAGAGGACAAAATGGAATGGAGAGGGTGTTGTGGAGAGACTGTGGTAGTATTTTTTTCAATCCATGTTTATTTAATGTGTGTAAAAACTATATGTTGGTATTCTCATGTAATAATTGGATAAATGGGTACTTTTGTAAAAAATAATTATTTCCCAATAATATCACTCCATTATTCGAGGCCAAACACTCCAAAAATGTCCAATAATGGGTATAGGAATATATTATTCTGATTTTCTATCCACCATAAAATATAATACATGATTTCCACATGTTTTAGCCACTTAAACTATGTCAATTATCATTTTCAATAATTTACCCTTTGTATAATAACTTCACTTTCACCATAGTAAAATAATTTTAATGGCCTAAAAAATGAAACTATTTATTTATAAAAAACAATTATTTTAAAAATGTCAATAATTTTTTATAATATAATTTCTATGATTTAGAGAAATTAATTTTAATATTAAAACATATAAGACATAAACACCCCTCTTTAGAGAAAATGTATTTTTATGGACAACATTTATTATTAAGAAATATCATCAACATTATTCATTAATATATTATTGAGAATATTATTATTTTTCAATGAAGAGTTATGTGACATTAATATAAATTCAATACCAAATTTCACCATATATATATATTTAATTGAAGATTATGTAGAAAGAATATTTTCATCCAATATTACTTGATTTTCTTACATGACATTCATGTGAAAAATAAATTGAACATATAGTTATTAAATGATTTATTTAAAATTTTAAATATATATATTTTTATATAAAAAAGGTTCAAATATTTCTAAACCTTATAAATGTGATAGTATTATACGAATTAGTATTTATAACTATTCATTAAAAATACTTATTAATTTGAAGAAATATAAAAATTCATATGATGACAAATTTATAACTAATCCATTCATAAATGAAGAATAAATTTTAAAATTAAAATAATCTAATCAACATATGTGACATTCAAATGAAAACAATAAATTTTAAATAAAACTTATTTTATTAAATAATTGAGTTTTTAAAGTGTGTAATATATATATATGTATATATTATTTAATATCAAGTGTTATAAAAATAAAATTATAAATGTTAAAAACTTATTAGTGTTGAAAATATATAAAATTCTTCATAAGAGGTATTTTTAAAATAAATATTTCCTTTATTATAAATAATCTTATAAAAAAGAATTATTTATTTATATTCAAAATTCAATTTTACCACTCCAATGATATTGAAATATTTAATTTAAATTTTTATCCGCATCACATAATATTTTATAAACATTATTTTTTATATATAAAACATTAATATGTATTTATATATTCTTATAATATTTTATTATTGTATAATTATTTCCTTGTAAAATATATTTTTAAATGGAACTAAAATTTAGTTCACCTATATGATATATAATGAATAAAAAAAATTTAAATAACCATATTTATGAGAACAATATTTCTTACTTCCATATTTATAAAGGCCATATTTCATTATATTTTATAGACTCAATTGATATTTTTTTCATTCCACTCAAAATTTTCTAGGCACAATTATAATTTCATATTTTATGTTTTCCAGAATAATTTCTCTTTTTAAATTAATCATCCTCGTACTAGTTTTTTAGATCTTGGAGATCCTCATGGGTGATAATAGTCCAAGAGATTTCCTTGATATAGATATTATATTCTATTCAATCTATTTCCATTATTTATTTATTCACTTTTAATAGAAACACATATTCCATGGAGAGTAATAGTCAATTGTGTGCAATAAAATGTTTTATTTTTATTTTCCATGTTCTACTAATGAATGAGTATTTTAAATTATTTTAATTAATTTCCATTATGATTTAATTCGAAATAAATTTAAAAAAATTTATTGAATTATAAACTTACGGTTTATAAAAGGAATAATATTCCTAAAAATAGTGGAATTATATTATAATAAATTAAACATTGTGATAAATTTCCTCTCACTAATATGATTCATTGATTTCATGGGTATGATAAATACATTAATTGGTTATTATTTTATCTTGATCTATTATAATTAATGTATTCACAGTCTATATTATGAAATAATTTTATTTAGGAATCATTTTTTTTCTTTTGATGGAGAATTAAAAATTATAAATAATTATTTAATTAAAATTTTAATCATCATATTCTCATGTCAAAATGTAAAATTTTTTATGTGTAATAGATAAATAAATGTTTATGGTATAATGTATTTTTTTTTAATTTTTTTAAATGTTTCTATGAAACATTTCCTTAAATATCACCTTCACAAATCATGAAATTGTTGCATCATTGTGAAATAATATTTTTGATTTCTATAGTTTTTATCTCAATTATATTTTTTAGAACTATGTTGAATTTTATTTTTTGATACGAGGAAGTTTATTATTAATTTTTAATGGAAGATATTTTATATTTTGTTTTCATCATTTTTTTTACAATGTACCTTTACTATGTTATAGGAAATGAAATGTGTATGATTTATTTTTCGAAGGAGAATAATTTTTAAATCCACATAGAGAGACCTACTATTTTTATCCACTTATGATATGTATAAATAAATTCAATGCAAGGATTTATATTTTTTCTATAATGATGAGTCTATGATTGACATGTGTGATTTAGATTATTATTCTCTAAGAAAACATGAAATCTGATCGATGAAGCAAATTATGATTATCCAATACTGAAAGAATTTTAATTAAAGATCACTGAGTCATGTATATGAAATCTATTAAATAAGTATGAATGATGATGAATGTTTAATTCATATGACCATGTGTATATCATTGTGATGTGATGATTTTTCCTCACAGTATATATGGTCAATGGTGGGAGCTAATTAGAGATAATTAATTATATTATAAATAAATGGGATATACCTGTGGATAATGAAAAATTATAGACACTTGAATAACTAGAAGATATATAAATAAAGCGAGTTCATTGGGATAGAAGTGTTCAAGTATTCATGTTTACATTGGTGGTTCAAACAATGTCTAATGGAGTTCCCCATTATTGATATGGGGAAAATATGATTGGAAGACACTTATAAGGGTATTTATGTAATATTAATAATTCATTTATGAATTTTTATACGAAAGGGGAACTAATTAAGTGGCTTTAATATATTGGAAAAAATAATAAGAAACATTAAAAGTGGTTGATATTGAATTTTTACAATCATATTGATGAACTAAATTAGAAAAGTTCTCGTGGTTGAATTTGAGTGAAGTTTGTGAGGAGAAGAGAATTTTTTATCTCACTTTATTTTTTATTATAATTTTAATTTAACAATAATAAGGGGTCCAATGATAATAGAGATTATTTCAGGTTAGATTCTTGAAAATTTTCTTTAATGTTATTTATTAATATTTATAAATGATATATTAACAACAAGACCTAAGATGATATTTAACACTGTAATTTATAACGATAGTGAAGTTGAGATAAATAATATATAGTTTTATCGAATAAATGTTGAGTATAATCTAGGAAAATGGTTGATTAATTATTTTTGTTTTGATTAGGAATACTAAGAAATTATTTTTTGAAATTGTTTTGATATGGAAAAATATAGTGGTATGTAATGTTTTATGATGTATGACTTTATATTTTATAAATATAATTATATGGGAATTTATATATTATTTTAATCATATAAATTTAAAAATAGTTGAAACTATTAGGATTTTAAGGTTGTAGAGTTTATATCGATACATGTTTTTCATTATTTAAAAGATAATCATTCAAAAAAATATTACATATGGAATAAAGTGGGAGAGATATGAATTTATTTAGTGAAATGAAAAAACACTATTAGTGGTTAAGTAATTCAAATTAAATAAAACCTATAATGAATTTGTATTTTCCAAAAATAATGTTGTGGGGATTGAAATAAAAAATTCATGTACTTTTGTAACATTCATTTTGGGTGAGAGAGGATATTGACAAAGTATTATAGGGAAGACCCATAAGGGGACCAAAAAAGAAAATCTATATCTATGTTGAGCTATGATTAGAGGATCTATATCAAAATATAATACTCCCATCCACCTAAAATAAATTTTAATTATTAATCTGATTATGTTAAAGTATTATAAACAATTCATGATTTTAATAAATATGAATATCAGTTGAATTTCACTAGTCTAAAAAGATTTATTATTGATTATTTTCTATCAATACATTATATTATTTCATTCTAGTCTTAATCAAAATAGTTATCCCATATATTATTACAAAAAACAAATTATTTAATCAATAAGTATCAATGAAATTTTATCCTGAAATTTTAAAATCCATTTAATGATCCATTATAATGAAATATACATTTATATAGATGAAATGTCAACCAAAAGAGATATGTCTATAAGATCTGTGGATAATTTTATTTTACTCTTAATTAACTATTTCCTTTCTCTGTTGACTAGGTTATATAATTCAATTATTAAAAATGATCGAATAGATATATCAATTAACAATATATAAATTTAAAATAGTTTATGTTAGTTATCTAAAAAATAATTAATTTTTAGGATTCTAGAAATATTTATTCACATTCTCTATCAATTTAGGTATCATTATTAAATGTGTTACTTTTTATTTTCATTATGCCTTAACATATTTATATTCTTCAATTATCAATCAATATTAAATTGTTTCATTTTCAATTTCACAACATAATCCCATTTAACTTACTTTTCATTACGATTCTCATTATTATGTTTTATATAGTGTTTTCTCAATATAAATATTCAACAATTTAATCATTCTTTATGGATATAACTCAACTACTACTATACTAGTTATGTTAGGTTTATAAATAAATATTACCTAAATTTAATTACTCACAATAGTATAAAATATACTTTGCTAACATATCAAATATGTGTAAAGAAGGAATAAATTATAATTCCAAATAATAATAAGATAAATATTAAATTATAAAAAAACCATGATATCACTAAATATTGAGATGAGTTAGAATAAATAGCTAATGAAATTTCATCTCCAATGTCATGAAAATTCAATAGAGGTAGGGAGATAATTTAAAAAATATATATTGTTTTCATGTCCCTAATAAAATTATATTAGGAACATTGTGTGAAATATTCTATGGATATTCGATGGTGATGGTGATGTTGAAGAATATTTAATAATTAATAATTGAGGTTCCCTTTAAAAATAGACGTCATGAGTATAAATTCAATCATAAAGATGATTCATTAGAAATTCATTATTGTAGAAGATAAGAATTATAATAAATATTAAAAGGAAGAATTATTATTAGAATTTAAATTAGATATATATGATAAAATTATTGGTACTTTTGAAATATAATAAATAAAATGAAAACTAATGAAATTGTTTGGTTGAACTAAATTAAGAACATCATAGAACCCTTTAACCATTCAATGCTCAATGAAAATAAAATTATTGACTTATGTAATTTTTAAATAATATTGTAATATGTGAGTTGGATTGAATTTGATATTTTCTAGTTATAAAAATAACTAAAATATCAATTTTTCCATTATGTTGACTTTGATAATATAGAATATATCAAGATGATGATTAAAGAACATGTTAAAGTGAATAATTACAAAAATTATTGAATGAACTACTGGGAAAATAATTTATATTTATTTCTGGATATGATATTAGATTTAGAAATAAAATTTAATAAAAAATTAATTCCAAAGATTCAAGGAAAACAATTTCACTTCATGAAATTCCATGATAAATAATTATTGGAATGGGATAAATAGGGAATATCAAGTTTTAAGAAAATTAGTTATAAATAAGGAGAAAGATTCAATGGTAAATATTGAATCTGTTGAATACAAAAAAATCAATGATATGAACAATAACAAATAAAATAAAAATATTCATAAAAGTTTATTTTTTCTATCAAAAAAGAAAATTTAAATAAAAGATATAACTTTAAAAATAATAATTTTAAGGGTTAGATAAAATCATAAATAATTTTAGGTAAACCAATAATTGAGAAGCTACAAAATGGACAATGATATATATAGGAATGAGAGTGAAAGGATATTTACTCTTATAATGTGTCCTGTTTCTAAATTTCATTCCCACAATATGTAATTTTGTGGAGAGGAATGAAGTTACATGAGTGTTAAAACACATAGAACTTATTAAAGAATAGTGATATCACATCATCCTTCTTATTTTATAAATATTATATTTGGATATCTCTTTTATTTTTTTAATTTTGGTCAAAGGTATTTTAATTTTAGATAGAGGATAAATAAAAATAACAACTGAAAATGTCAATGGTGATTAAATATATGGAAACTCAACTGGAAAAAAATTGGTAAAAACATAATCTCTACTGGAAGAAGAATATTAATATGGTTAGACTTTGTGTTTTGAAGAAAAATTAATGATACCAAGTTATTCGTGAACTCAAATAATCTTATCTTGGATTTAAAAACATTATAATATAGGCTCATTATGATGACAATTATATCAAAATAATAAATAATAGCACGACCGTGATTATTGATATTGTGTGTTCATCAAAAATGACAAAAAAAACTGATTATATTAGAAATATAATTATAAGATATGATTAAATATTTAATTTAAAAAATAATGGAACATTTAAGATAAATATAAATGGATATAATTATTTAGCAACAAAGGATCTAAAGTAAAATGATGTGCTCTATAGGGATGGATTATAATACATCCTTTTAACTTTGAGTCATCTATGTAAAAATTGACTTACTGTTACATTAATTAAAATTTATTTGTACTATTATACATTAGTATAAACCTTATCATGGAAGGATAGATGAAACTAGAAATTTATTCTATGTTGAAATTAATGAAACCACATATCTTTTAAAAATATAAGCTGGGAAAATATTATGAAACAAGATAACATCCCACATTCCCAATCACAAATTGGGGAACATTTCCAAGTGGTAATCTTCAGTGGATATTAAAAATAAGAATTGATATCCTTAAAATTCAAATAATTAATTTATATATAAACATTTTATCAATAATATATATCATCAAAATAATAAAATATAATATAATTTCATTTCTCTAGTTCAAACTAATTCATACTACTCTATGAAAATACCTCACACTTAGGGATAATCGTGTATCATATTTTTTTAACAATTAATTTATTATAATGATATAAGTAAAATTAATGTAAATCATGAGTTTTTAGGTAATTCATGGAGATGTATTGGTGAATAGATAATGATTATATCATTACAACTATCATTTTAATATGATCTAATATTGAAACAAAATAGAAATATATTGAAATGTAAAAAAATAAATATAAGCATAACATTAAACATGATTTTTTATATATTGAATAAATAATAAAATGTACTTTATAACGAATAAATATATATTTGAATTATTAAGAAAAAAATAGTTCTCATCAAGAGTGGAATCTCTCACCACTACTAGAAGAATGTAGTACAAGATGAAATCTATACTTAGAACAAATTGATGATACGTCTAAGAGAGTATACTCTATGAAATGTGGTTTCCTAAAACCCCTTCATTAAAAATACATATATCTTTATTATATGGTATTGTATCTATATCAATGAAGAAAATTAAGGAAATTAAATAGATTCTACAATTTATGTAGTATTTTCAACCTACTCAAAAATATTATATCTAATAAATTATTCAATAAAAGGATGACCATAATTTTGGACAATAACAATTTCATAATAAATAATGATAAATATTTAATGAAATTATGAAATAAAATAATTCATGATTTATATGATAAATATGGTAGATGTGGTGTAATTACTAAGTATTTCCAAAAGAATACAAATGATGATGATTCGAAAGATGAATAATTAGTTAAGTTTATTACTAATGATAGTTTGTGTAAATATTTAAGGAGATATAAGATGATCAAATTTAATGTTTCCAATATATTTTGTGATATATATGTTCTAACATAGAAATAAGTTTTCATTTAATATAGTTGTTCAGTCCCTATATTTTATTATAGAACATTCATTATTTAAAAAATCAATAAAAGTTTAATAATGTTTTTTACCCATGAATTTGTTAATATATTAAATCAAATAAAATAAAACATTAAAAATTTTGAACAATCCAAGATATCATACTGATATCACAACAAATTCATAGTTTGAGAATAATTTTGGCCATAATGAAAATGCAATAAAAAATAAGGAATAATATGTGTGTAATGAGTAAATATGTAATGAAGGTGATGATTTTATGGAATTATTTTCACCAGTGGATTAACATATGTTGATTAAAATATTCTTAGTGATTTTTATTATGAGGGGATTGAAGGAATTTTAAATTGATGTAGAAGTTCCATTATTGAATATTGTTTTAAAAGTGGGGGATTATGTTGAACAAATAGTGGGATAAATTATATAAAACTTTGAGAAAAGAGTTATCAAATTTTAGATTCTTTTTATGTAAAATAAGGAACATTGTTATTAAGAATTGACCCATTGGGGCCATGCCTATACTAATTGAAACCCAAAATGGATACCTAAATCAAACTAGAAAAATGCATAGGGATGGAGACAAGAATTTACTTGGAGCATCCAAAAAGATGAGGCCTTAACATAAAGTAATTGTATACATACTCACATTGATCTCCATGAATCATTAAAGATATATAATAAAAATAAAACCTCTAAAGATTAAAAAATGAAAGTGATATGCTATAGGAAAAAAATCATGGTTTATTATTTTAATAGAAAAGTAGAAGTGAAAAAATTCATGACCGAGAAATGATATTGGTACTTTCAAGTGGAAAAAATAGAAAAGGGAAATACGCAATAGAGATCCCAATTCATAATTTTAGTGATTTACCAAAAAATGTCGGGTTCGTCTATGTAAGACTAATATTCAATAATACCATGATATAGAATGTCACCATTAATCTGATCGATTTTTTTATAATATATGACACATTCATGAATGCCCAAGAATGGGTGAGTATATACATACTCAGAAGGATTTCTTGGAAACAAAGGGGAATGAAATTGTATAAAATAGTTATGTCCAATGATAAGTTAAAAGGAAAAAAAATAAAAAACATCATATATGATCTTAAAGAAATCGTATTTGAAAATATGGACTAATATCAATATCTATATTTATCTAAGGATGGAGAGTCTCCCTGTATCCCCAAATGACACTCTTTGATGCCAATATTTATGGGCAGCATCACAAGAATATGAGTGAAGGGGTCAAATCCTCAATGCATTTATCCACAACCAAGGGATCACTATCAAATTTGAAGTGCCATGTATGCAACATATATCAATGATAGGGGAGTAAAAGTCAATAGATATACACGTTGAACCATATATATTATTGAGGAGTATTGACTCTAGCTATTAACAAATTATGGGGGATGACTGCCCTAGTGATTATATGGATTACCAAACCCAGCACAATCTAATTCCTAATAATAGGACACCATTAAATCCAATATATACTTCAATTTATATTGTTCTAGTCATGATATCAAAACTAATTTTGATTATATAAATACACAGGGGTGAATATTTTAGGAAAACTATGAGACATATTTATCTGGTACATGGTGTGTGGCACAACATTAAGAACTAGGATTATTCATACCTAAATATATGTTGGAAATATATGTAAATCAATAAACCAAATCCTAATGAGGTTATTGAGTTTCTAATAATTTGAGTTCATTATGATGTACTCCCTAGAAATAGGTTAGAAACATGGGTAGTGTTACATGGATTATGTCCAAATTCACACTGCTTGTGATATTTATATTTGGGAGAAACCCAAATCTCTATGAGATCCAAAATTCATTCCATGTTTTTTTAGAACTATATGCCATGTATATCAAAATGTCACATCATGTATGGTTTCTTACACACACATCACAAAATCCACCAATTGCACCATAATTCCAACCATTTATGCACCTAAACCACTAACAATGAAGGGAATAACCTTTTCTAATCATTTCTATGCCTATGGTGGGTGGAAATAGGAATATCATTCACCTAAACCACTAAAAATGAATTAATCATATTTCTTTGAGGGGGAGGATGTCCACAGTCCTCCATGGAAATTATCATATTAAGGGAAAATGGAAATTAAAAAAGATATGTGCTATGAAAAAATATATATATAATAATAATAAGTAATAATATATTTAATATATTACATATATAAATATTTTTTCTATCATAATTTTTATCATGGTAGGTTGTAATGGAAAAATGAACAATGATCATTTTGTCAGGTATTAGTTCACGAACACAGAAATAGTATGTTTGTACCCATTAGATTGAATGTGTGTGTATGATTAATTATAAATATTATCATAAAAATCATATAATATTGGTGATATTGTTTTTTTCATAATTTCATTGAAAAAAGAAGAATGTTTAGGGACTGGAGAAAGAATGTAATAGAAAGAAGCTTTAGAGAAGGAACCACCTCTTAATCCGAAAATACCATTTGATCTTTGAAAAAAGATACCTTGGATTACATTCTTCCTAAAGGGTCCTTAAATGAGAAATAGAGGAATTTTTGGAATTTTATTGGGTATGGATTGATCAATAATAAGTGGTTTGAAATTTTTGAGGATGTGGTAGTGGTGCCGTGCTATTTTAGGGAAGGAAAATGAATCACTTGGAGTTTTTATAAATAAGTTATGTGTACACATGTTCTTACATAAAAAAGTAATTCCAGACCAACCAAACTCAATAATTAAAGGATAATGGCTGAACTATATATAGATAATGGGTGCTGTAAATGTGGATAGGTTATTTGGGCCTTCAATTTTTAGGTGTAGCCCCTAATTAAGCTAAACATTTCCATAATCACTATGGTCAATTTTAATAGCCATTCCTAATCATTTTGGTCAATAATGTACATGGTATTATTAGAATATAAATATTATATTTAACACCATGGGTTATGTTGTATTTTCAAAATACAACTCAGAGAAATAGTAAAATTATGAATAATGTTAACCCTACTAATGGTATGAGATAATTTGTTTTCAAATTATAAAAATGTTTAATATTTTTGTTATTTTTAATATTAAATATTAAAATGAAATTGATTATAATGACCAAAATTGTATTGATAAATTTAATATTTATCTAATGTGACAATTTAAAAAATATATATAATACCTCTTAAAATTTATAATTAATTAAACAAAATAATTTTTTAAATTAAAAAACTGTATTTTCCAATATTCGTCATAAATTGATGTTTCTTAGCAAAATCCCAAAAATTCACCCTAGTATAATATTGGCATTATGAAATAAAATATGATTTTTATTTTATCTAATTAAATTTATATGTGTATAAATATTATTTTCTTATTCTTCACAGATGGAAATTAAAAGAATTTTCTTTGTGAAAATAATATTTTTAAACATATTAGGGAATTTACTAAAATTATATCTCTCATTAAAAATTGTTTTATATCTATAAAACCATTAAAAAATATTTGAAAATTATTAATCACTATTTATTTTACTATGATTGATGACAAGGTTATAATTACCATAATTAAATAATTAAAACAATAGAATAATGTTTCATAGAAACATCGGTGTGATGTGTAATGAATTCCAAGTCGGTGTTTTTATAGTGCAAGGAACGTCATTATTTCATGTAGTGCAAGACAATTTTGTTTCATGTGTAGTTCTATCCACATCATTATTTTTTGTGAAAGGAATTTTTTACTTAGTTTTTTAATATATATTTATATATATCTATTTTTTTTGCCACGTGAAATGAAAATTATCAAAAAGTTAGATTAAATCAAATAAAATATTTCAGAAATCTTAGGGTGTTACATTCTACTCCATTAAAATTAATTCAGCCCTGAGAAATCATCTGGGATATGAATGGTTTAATACTAGAATGTTTCATTTCTAGAAACCCACATCATAAAAATGAATACTAAAACATCTCTTAAAAGGTAATTTTGGGACCATAACTGTTACCCAAAGTAACAAATAACTAGGTTTCGTTATAGGACAACATAATATGGGAGTGAAAACATGTATATAGAATAAAAATATTACTATCATTTTCTAGTGTAGAGTGATAGAGGAAGAGGTTAAGAGAAATTTAACAATCAGATATTCATAAATCTGTGATGTCTTGAAGTACCTTATGATATCATGATACTTATTCCTAAGGTTAATGAATTTTCATGAATTTTTTTTGCATGATTTCAGAAAAGCCTCACCCTTTTTGGATCTTGATCCACTTCACCTCTTTCTCTATAAAGTAAGGATAATTTTTCATTACTAGAAAAAATATCATGAATAAAATGATATGGAATCTCATCTCTCATCTTTTATGAAAAAAAACATTTTTTTATAACATGTTATCCAATATGCATAAATCTTCATATGGAGAGATAAGAGTTTAATCTTATATAAATTTTATAAAGTTGAACATAATCTTTCCATTAATGGTTATCCTTACAACCCTTTCGAAAGATAAAAATAAAAAAGATTAGAAAGAAATCCACAAAATATTTTTATCTCTAATTCCCCTATATATCACAAATATTTCTTGGTTGTCACATTTAAAACTTGTGAATTACCATAAATCCTTTTGATAAACCTGCATGCTTTCTTATTCTAATGATTACTTGATATGTTCATTAATTCCAAAAAATCATAAACTTCATCCATGGTATCACAAACTACGAATAAAAAAATACAGAATTAGTTCCATGGTATTAATTAACATCCACCATATGTAACACCCCAAGATTTCATAGTAAGTTATTTTCTTTAAAATAATTCAATAGGTTGAACTACACGAAACACCGAGTTCGAGCACACCCTGTCTTACCAAACTAGACATTAAAAAAATTTTATGAATAGAAATTGACTTAATTTTAAATTTTATATAATATATATAATTTTGACATCCATATTTTGTGTTTATTAGACATAATATATGAACAAATTTAATTTTTCAAATAAAATAGGTATTTTTTCAAAAAAAAATCACCTCCTATTAATAAAGAACCCATTTTGAATAAAATAAATGACACTTTTATATACCAAATTTGATAAAATAATCTTTTTATTTATAAGCGGGACATAAAAATTTAGTTTGGATAAATATTTTTTGCTTTTCTGATAACTATCATATTTTGCTGAATAGTGAAAAATTCTAAATTTTAATTGAAAAAAACTTTTTTAATCCAAATAAATTATAGTATAAAATTATATATTTTAATGGTTTTGATGTATAATTAGATAATATTTTTATCATTTTATCCAATTTTGGTCATTGTATGTAATTTTACTTTTAAATTGGATATAAACACATATCCATCTTTCAATAGTTTTTATTTCTCAAAAACCCGCTTTTATCTTTTGACTACAGGAATATTTTTTTAACATAATTAATAAAAATTATATGTTTCTAATTTGGTAAAATTTACATCATTTTTTAATTTTGAATATCAAAATTAGATTTGGGTGAATTTTTGGTATTTTTCTAAAAACATTCAATTTTTTATGAATAGTGAGAAACACTGCGTTATTTTTTAATACAAACTTTTTATTTAAATAATTAAGTTATATTAATATTTATTTTATGGTAAAAATAGGTACATAATACCTATATTAGTCCAATGTAATTCCTTGAAGTCAATTTATAATAATATTAGATATATAAAATATTATTGAACGTTTTACCATATTTTACTCATCTTCTATGCACATTTAAAAATTTTAAAAAAAATGTAATTGTACCAATTTTGTGAATTTAATTTCAAAACTCTAATAGACATTGTTGACATCATTAAGTAAAATTTGGTTTAATAGGATGAAAATAATTTTTATTGAATATTAACTTTTGAATTTTAGTATCCACGTTTTAATGAAAATAGGGTAATTAAAGGTAAAAATGATATTATAATTACCCTAACACATGCCCTAATTCTATTGGATAAGTGTATTTAAATAAAAAACAAACTGAAGAATAAAATATGATTCTTTTTTATCCACATGGATTAAAATAATACATTTATTATTATTTTATTTAAAGAAGAGTTAAGAGTATTAAATTCATTGTTTAATAACAAAACTATTTTAAATATAAATTTAATCATAAGATAATTTTGACTATAAATAATCATTATAAATATAAAAATATTTCCTACATCATGGTATTTTATTTATAATTTTTATACATTAAATAATTAAATTTATTTATGACACAATGATGATGCAGTAATTAACTTATTAATGAAAGATTAAAATAATTTATATTATAAATATCAAATAAATTTAAATTGAGACTTTTGATGCATTCAATAAATTTTATAGGTTAATATGACATGATAGGGTATATTTAATGTATCTTTTTTTGAAGCAATCACATTTTTTGACTTTCACAAAAACAAAATATAAATAGTGTCAAAATTGTCATAAATGAGTATTTAAAACAGTTACTATATTATTAAATGATATAATATTCCTAAAAATTTAAGGTCTAGACAATGGACTTATATAATGATATATACATCATTTATAATAAAATAATAGTTCAAGATTTTCCTAAAGTGACCCTCACCTCTCTTATAAAAGGGTATTTCACATTCTCTCAGAATCACACTTCCAAATCCATTTGGCTCGGCCAATACCTATTCATATATCCTAAAAAATACCCTTACATGAACATAGATGCCTTAATTTGATATGAAATCAAACCTAAGGAGCCCTTTTGATCAAATCAAAATGAAGCACCCGAAGAAGAGGTAATAATTTCATCACCTCCTTCAAAGTTTTTTCTTCTACCACTTCCTATTTCATTGATGTTTCAATGAAAAAATAATAACTATATTAACTTATACATATTTTGATTTTATTATAAATATGGTACACCCATATTCATTATTCTATCCATCCTATGAATGATAAAGTCACCATATGTGTGTACGTACAACTTATCATCTACACGTCGTGGAGTTGTTTGTTTATTCAATAATTCATTATTTTTTTATGGGTATAATAATGAGAATAAATGAATTAAATAATAAATATAATATGTTAATTATTCTTTAAATATAATATATTATCCAATTACATGTGATTTCAACGCTAATATAATGATATTGTCACTCCCGCGTACTTACGGATTACCATCTCCACGGCGTGATGATATTTCATTCCCATCATGAACATTAAAGAATAATTTTCATTTGAGGATTAAAAATAATTTTTAAGAACATAATATCATTCTGGATATTAATCAAATACGTCTTTTCTATAATAAACATGTCTTACGTAAAAAAAACATATAGATGCAAATGAATCAGTTAAAGGCCAAAACAGTGATACTACTAAAATATCATTATAAAAGCAATATTATAAGATCATATATTATATCATATATTTTTATGTGGTTATTTTATAATTTAATAAAATTTATTTCACCATTATACAGAAATTTAACCAACCCTCTACTAAGGAAAATTACAATGTAAGGCGTTTTCATCTCACTTCTTCTTCCCATGAAATTCATGCTATATTTACACAATTTTCTTTTGTGTGGTGTATGTACATCTCATGATTGTATTACTTGTGTAATATACATTAATTTATGGGTATTTACATGTTAATTGTATGATACTTCCTTTATGGGGTTCATGTTTCATAAGTTACCAAATTGGTAAGAGGATTTCTAATTTGGATTTCCACACATTGGGTTTTATGAAAACATCATTGATTATTTTACTCCAAGATTATGTGTGAAGTCACTATTTATTTATATATGTAGTAATTTACACTCCCACTTGTGTGGATATACTTTTTATACACATAATCACTCCATTGATAAATTCTCATGTCATCGATATGAACTTGTAAAGAGTAATCTTTACTCATTGTTTATTCATTGAGTTAAAAAACGAAGTCATTGGTGTTTTTACAAGAATATGTGTGAATGTACTCTAATTGATTTACACCTAATATCCAATCATATTGATTGTATTTATAGTTTTCAAACATAATTATTTCACTTAATAATCCTTAAATTAAAAATACCGTCTTTATAAGGGATTTCATCTCAATTTACATTCCATTAAGACTTCTTTGTTGTTATGCACCAATTCAATTTTTTTATGGTGTACATACTGTATTTTTCCATAATATATCATGAATCCCTTCATTATCATGTTATTATTAATTATTTACTACCTCAATTTTTTTTATTCAAGTATCTCTCATTTGGTTAGGAACTCTAACTAAAAAATCATTTTAAATGTTTACAAGATTTATTCTTCTAAATAATTCTCATTAATGTCCATGGTTTACAAATGTTATTAAGGGTATATTTATTTGGACCTGAATGATTTAAAATTAAAATTGCATTTAAAATTTTCAATGTGGTATGTGACACATTGATTCAAAAATCTATTTTTAACATATTCTTGATAAATAGTGAGATTTTTAAATGTTTTCATGAAAAGGGGATATTTTTCTAAAATAGTTTTACAAGTTATTTTCATCTATATCAATATTCTTCATTATTCATTATTGAGGTTTATTTATTAAAATAAAATCTTCCATATTTTATTGAATGAGTTATGATTGACTACGGATGTTTAATTTTTATACCATTAATAGTTTTTGGATAAAATATTGACATTTCTTATGCTAGTTATAATACGAATGTTTAGATTATGTTTCAGCCTTTTCATATGAAGAATGAATTGGACATAGTAAATGATGGGTGGAGCCTGCTATAGCTCCTAAATGCATCAGTAGGTATCATGAGACAATCTAGTGTCTTGGAACAAGGCCCTAATAAAATCTTATTTGTAGTCATGGCACGTGGCCTTGACTATGTGGGTATGATGTCCAGCATTATGCATTTTCATCATTATTAAATTAGCTGTTGATATTACATATGATTATTCGACTAGTAGAATATCCATGTAAATAATTAAATAAAAAATTTTGATATATCATTTCAATATTATGATGAAGTTTAGGTTTAAAAGGCTTTTTTAGTCATATACAATTCCTTAAATGTTTATTATTTTTTATGATAGTTTCTACAATATTGTTATCACTAATGAGCATCTGATCTCTCCCCTTTCTTGTGTTTTATTTTCCCCTGATGTAAAGAAGTATGTTATGATTAGCCTGCAGGGATAGGCCAAAGGATATGAGTGAGTTCAAAGCGGACACACTTTTTTTCTTTATTTCATGTCTTAATGTAAAACATATGTATGTATCTTGTACTTCCATGTCTACTAAACTAATCAGTATTTTGAGTCATCATCTCTTGTGATCATGAAAATTATATGTAATAATGCACCGACTCTAGGTAACTAGGGTTGGGGTGTTTCATTTGGTATCCAAGAATGTTTACTATAAAACATTTAAGAATAATTTATAAAAACTCTGATTAGAAAGAAATTCCCTAAGATAGACTTAGTGGATTAGTATATAAGAACATCCAAAAATTTTGGTAATGTAAATATTTTGTGGGTTTTCCAAGAAATACATATCTATCTAGATACAAGCAGGTAGAGGGGGATCTGGAATAGATGTACCTAGTTGTAAAACCAGAAAGCACCACGTTGATCTAGACTTGAACGGGAACCGGTGCACGAAAACAGGCCTTGCAGCACTCTTGGTTATGACACTCCTAGTGGAGATTCATATGATAATTCACATTTTATTTACAAACATATTTGAAGGATTTTAATATAAGATGAGAATAAATTAGCTTCGTTAATTATAAGGAGTTTTATATTTAAAATAATGTATAATGATATTCACTAAATGATTTTTTGAATATTTTTACTCACAATATGCATTCTGGTTTTAGTCAATGGCTAGATTCCAAGGAAGTCATAGTAACATTGAACATGATGTATAAGGTGGGGACGATGGTGGAAATGAGAAACTTAATGGAATGTTGATAGGCATAAATGATATATTGTTCATGATGAAGAAGGTTTCCAAAAATATGATAAAAAATATGTAAATTAACCAACTCCCAAACTCAGCAAAGAAGAGAAAGAAAGAGAATGATAAGACCTCCAATAGTGGAGACCATGGATAAAAGACACCTCAATTTCTATCAAGCTGAAAATGTGGAAGGAGACACCTTGGAAAGTGTCTCAATGGAATAAAGAAATAATTTATGTGTGGGAAAGATGGACATAAAGTAAAGAATTTCTGAGGAAAAATGAAAAGCACTATGGAAGAAAATAAAAATGAACCTATTAATCCATTTACAGTCATTTTCTGTAAATGTGGGAGACCTAGTCAATTCCCGATTCAATGCCATATTCTATAGGATAACCACTAAGTCAAGGAATGACCTATGTTTAAGTAAATATATAGAGAAATTATTAAAATTATTAATGATTTTTGTTGATGGGATTAGATTGGAAGACTTTTCTCTTGTATGTGTAACCCTACATTTTGTTATGTGAAAATTCTATTTAAATAAGAATTATATTTTCTATTTTGTATATAGTTATAAAGTACCATTTTGGTTTATATGATCCTTGAATTTGAGTAAATTGTGGGTTATTAATTTTTTAGATGAAAATCTGAGGTATGAGATAACATTTGTATTAAATTATGTTATGGTTATTTTGAGGAATTTATCTCATTTTTGGAATGTTATAAAATATGGTTTTTGAAAAAGGATAACACACAGACTGTGTGATAACCCATCACATCAGAAAAATATATATGAATCAAACCCACAACCAAAGTGCGACTGTGATTTATTTCCTACCACTGGACTATGTGAAGTCTCTGGTTAGCTTGAGTAATTATTTCTAGTTAAATGATTTTATTGATTAATAATATGTTGATTTTGGAAATTTTGTTTCATCAAATGGATATCCATATTATAGTAAAATGATTTGGTTATTAAGTGATAAATGTCATTTTTTATGATGTTTGCTTTGTTGGAAACACTATATAACTATGGAAAATAGAATTCTACAGGATTTCATTTGAAGATTAATAGTGGTTTTTTTATTTTGAAATAGTCTATGTTTTTATATTGAGTTTCAGGTTATTAATGGAAATGATTAACCTATCATTGAAAATATGTGATTTGGTTAATTACACTTCTATATGGGACTTGAATAATAGTGGAAGTTATTTGGAGATAAATAATATGATTTACTAAGAAAGACTTTGTGATTAAATTCTTCTGAGTTTTGGGTATCAATATTTGTTTGGATTATTTTGAAGGATTTTAAGAACCATTTTTTTAATAGACATTATTGAATATTGGGTATTTTTTGTTTTATTTTTGAAATTAAGAATATTATTTAATTCTAAAAAGGATTATCCATTTTTGGGATCATCTGATCTTGTACTAACCATTTTTTGGTTGATCTCTAAAGATAGCGGAAATATATAGTTAATCCTTTATAGATTATGTGATTCTCTAGAAATTGATTCTAGCACTTCAAGTGTGGAAAAGTCATCTTGAATACTCATCATTTGTGGAAAATATGATTTATTGGAATAAATTTATTAATGTATGAAACTCTATCTGAAATATGATCATTTTATAATATCATGTTTCCTAGTGGGAAAAGTAACTTTTGAATTTTATTTACCACGATTAAAAGAAAATTGGGTAATTAAAGGTAAACATGATATTATAATTACCCTAACACATGTCTGAATTCTACTTGATAACTGTGTTTCATCCAAAAGAAACCTTAGGAATAAAATATGATCCTTTTGATCCACTTGGATGAGATTGTGACATTTATAATTATTTTACTTAAAGAAGTGTTAAAAGTGTAAAATTCAATGATTAATAACTAGAACATTTTTAATATAGGGTAATACATAAGATAATTTTAACTAAAAATATTCATTAGAAATGTAAAACTATTTCCAAAATCATGGTATTTTATTTATAATTTTTAGACAATATATAGTTACATTTTTTTTGACACAATGAGAATGTTTTAATTACCATAGTATTGAAAGATTTAAAAAAGTTGAAATAATAAATATCCAAATAAATTTAAATTGGGATTTTTGATGTATTACACCACTTTTCTAGGTTAATATTTCCTTTTAGGGTTGATTTAATGTATTTTCTTCAAATAAATCATGTTTTGTTGACTTTCAAAAAACATAATACTAAATAGTGTCAAAATTGAAAATAATGAATATTTAAAACATATTCTATATTATTAAATGATATAATTTTCCTAAAAATATAAGGTTCAGCCAAAGGAATTATATAATTATATATATTTTATTAATGAAATAGTTGAGGTTCTTTTTTAATTTTATAGTATGTTTATAAACCATGTAATATAAACATACAAGAAGATATGGAAAAAGTTAAACTATTTAACTAAGAATTAAATTTAAACAATAATGATAATATGGTGACCTAAACTTCTCTAAAACCTATTTTATGAGATTAGTTTGACCCATACCAACCTAATCCTTTAAATAAATCCATTTTGAGGCATTATAAATAGAAAATAATTTTATAACAAAATAATATTTCAAGCTTTTTGAAAAGTGACCCCACCTCTCTTATAAAAGGATACCTCTACTTCTCTCACAATCACACCTCCAAATCCATTTGGATTGGCCAACACCTACTCCAATATCTTCCCAACAACACCCAATTTAACCAATGGGTATTAATTTGAATATAAATCCAACCTACGAATCCCTTTTGATCAAATCAAAAGGAAGCACCCAAAGAAGAGGTAAAATTTTCTTCAACTCTTTCAAAGTTATTTTTTTCTTCCACTTCTTATTTCACTGTTTCCTCCATGCCAAAATAATAAATCAAGTAAATTATACATATTATTAGGTTATTATAAAAATTTTACATCCATATTCCTTATTATACCCATCCTATGAATGACAAAGTCACTATATCTGCGTACATGTCGTTTACCGTCTCCGTGATGTGGTGTAGTTTTTTATTCAACACTTCATTATTTAGATGGGAATAATAATGAATATTAATAATGTAAATAACAAATATAACATGTTAATGATATTTTATATATATTAGATAACATCTGATTACATATTATTTCACCACTAATATAATGATATTGTTGCTCGTGCGTCCGTACGACTTACCATCTCCACGACACGATGAGATTTTTCCCCATCATTACAATTCAAGAATAATTTTCATTTGATGATTAGAAAAAAAAATTAAGAACGTAATATCATTTTGTATATGAATTAAATACATCCTATCTATAACAAACAAGACTTATGTAACAAAACATATAAAGGTAAACGAGTCAATAAACAACCAAAACAATGATACTACTAAAATATCATTAATAGAGAAATGTTATAAGATCATATATCATATCATATTTATGTATGTGTTTCTTTAAAAATTTAATAACAATGAATTCACCATTATATACAAGGTTAACCTACCCTCTACTAAGGAAAAGTACAAGTTAAGGGTTTTTCATCACACTTCTTACTCTTGTGAGATTCATGCTATATTGACACTATTTGCTTTTATGTTGCGTATAAACTACCCATGATAGTATTATTTTTGTAATATAATTTAATTTATTGGTAATTAAATCTTGATTTTATGGTCCTTCTTTCATTGAGTGTATTTTTCATAAGTTACCAAATCGGTAAGGGAATTTTTAATTTTTATTTCCACTCATTGGGTTTTATGAAAACTTCATTGATTATTTTGCTCGAAGATTATGTGTAAAATCACTGTTTATTTATTTATGTAGTAATTCCCACTCCCATTTGTGTGGATATAAATTTGATACAAATAATCACTCCATTTATAAACTCTCCAGTCATCAATATGAACATTATAAGAGTAATATTTACTCAATTTCCATTCATTGAGTTAAACATCCAAGTCATTGGTGTTGTTTTTACAACAATTTGTGTGAATGTCCTCTGACTAATTTAAACTGAATATCCAATCATATTTTATTTATTTATATTTTTCACACATAAATATTTCATTTATTTATCCTTAACCTTAGTATACTATCTTTATAAGTGATTTCATCTCAATTTACATTCCATTGAGACTTCTTTGTTTTTATGTGCCAATTGACTTTTATATGGTGTACATACTATACTTTGACATAGTATATCATGAATCCCTATATTCTCATGATATTATAAAGTTTATATTACCTCAATTATTTTTTTAAATCATCTCTCATTTGGTTAGGAACTCTAACTAAAATATTATTTTAAATGTTTTAAAGATTTATTCTTCAAACTCTTTATCAATAATGTCTATGTTTTAAAAATGGGGTCAAGGATTTAATTATATGTACATGAATTTTTTAAATTGAAGCATACTATTAAAGGTTTCAAAGTGTTTTGGGAAACTTTGATTCAAAATTATATTTTTAATAACTTCTTGATAAGTAGTGATACTTTTAAATATTTTCAAGAAAAATTGGATATTTCTCCCAAATTGTTTTAATAATTATTTTCATGTTTGTCAATATTCTTCATTATTCTTGATTGTGGTTGATTTATTATAATAAGATATTCTATATTGTATTTAATGAGTTATGTTAGACTGTGGATGTAATATTTTTATACCATTCATGGTTTGTGGTTAAAATATTTACATTTTGTATGCTAGTTTTAAGATGAATGTTTAGATTATTATTCAACCTCTTCCTATAAGAATACAAGGGACATAGTAAGTGACAGGTGGATCCCACGATTTCTCCTCGATGCATCTCTTAGTCTTATGAGACAAACTAGTGTCTTGGCAAAAGTCCGTGACAAAATCTTATTTCTAGTTTTGGGATTGGGCCTTAACTATGTGGTTATGATATTTCACATTATGCATTCTATCATTATGAAATTATAAATTGATATTACATGTGAAACATTTAAATGTCATTATTTTATTTATCTTTTCCATATTATGCTGAAATTTATGTTTAAAAGTCTTGTGTTTTAGTCTTATACATTTCTTTAAATATTTAGTATTATTTATGATAGTTTATGCTATATTATTATCCCTACTAAGAATCAGAGATCTCCCATTTCTTATGTTTTCCTTTCCTAGGATGTGAAGAAGTATATTAAGATTAATCAGTAGGGATAAGCCAATGTATATGAGTGTTTTCAAAGGGTACACAATGTTTTTTTCCTTTATTTCATGATGTAATGTAAAATTTATTTATGTATCCAGTACTTCCAAGGCTACAAAACTAATCGGTCTTTTGAGACATGATCTCTTGTGATCATTCCAATGTTATTTTATAATGAACCCACTATAGGTAACTACGGTCGGGGTGTTACACTATACATATTCATAACCCATATATCGTTATCGAAATAACATTATCATAACATAAAAGGCATATTAAGGTTTACATTTCCCTTAATCATGTGTTTTTGAGGGACATCGTCATGCCATTATATCACTTTTTTATACCATCAAAACCATTCAATGTGACCTTGTAAATCCACAGTGAAAAACTTAATATAAATAGTACTTATATATTCCACCTTTCAAAAACATAATTCTTGAATTCAAATACATAAAAACATTTATTAATTAATCCTTAAGACTTCAACATGGCTACATAATTATAATACCTCATTCTTTTCACATTTTATCTAGAGTATCACTATTGTCAAAAAAGTAACAATTACTTGTACTACATTGTCGATCCAATTGAAGATATTTCTTTATGGAACACTATGTTTCATAAAAACAATTTATTACACATATAAAACACTAAACATTTGATGAATACTTGGAGAGGACAATATTTTCAACCATTTTTTTAACAAAACTCTTCATTTTTCCCTTGCAGTGACTTTCATTGTTTCCTTCATTACTAAAGATAAAATATATTATTATTCCTCTTTGACATTCACTTAGGTGGTTATTTCCCCACCCATGACACAAAGGAAACTGAATCTTCTTTCTTCAATGATCTCCATTACCAAAACTCATAGTTATCTCATTCATTCTATTAATTATTGAGTTCGAGAGTTGATTAATGTACATGTTGTTAATCATGTTTCCGGATGATTTTGTGAATCTCTAAATTAAAATCTCTAGGTGGTGTCAACCAATGTGTCCAACATGGCCAATTTTCATGTACCGGAGTATGTTGTGTCCGGAACAAAACATATTGTTGGAGTTTTTACCCCTTGGTACATCTATACAGATCCATATCCACTAGTAGTATCAAGAAAAATATGTATTTCTAGAAAAACACTCACTCTATCCCTTAACAAAATTTCAGGATAGTTTCTTAAATGTTGAATCATCCCTTTACTTATACTTAGAGACACAACTAGACATATCCTTAGAACTATATGTAAAAACATCACTAAATATTTTTCATCCTAGTTTCCAAAGGATGAATAAACCATTCCTTGGATACCAATTATAGATACCTATGATTAACATACATTAATAATACATCATTATAGATGAAAATTTTGTACAAAGAAAAAATACATGCTCGCGGACCGTAATAGTTTAGTGTGATTGGAAAGTTAGAAACAATTCTCCTATACACATGAAATATCTTCAACATCTCACATAACGTTCTACAACATTCTTACTTCAACCTCAAACCATTCTTTATAACCTGGAAAAAAAGGAATCATAAGAAATGGGTGAGCTCAAATTCTTATTAAGGGTAAAAAAAGAATATTTGAAAGAATTACATGAAAAAATAGGTATGGAAATTGAAAATTACAATTGAAGATCATAACCTAAATATTAGTTACCATAATAGTTGTTTAAATATTCATAAGACATTAACCATAATGAAATTTTGATCATAATCCAATATATCATAATATATGAATAAAGCATGGAATTTTGGCCAAACAATAAGCATATAATATTGTAAACATGTATATGAAGAAACATGGTCACTCATTACGGTAAGGAAATGAGATCAGGACCTCACATAAACTTATGGACATGCAACTAGGTCCATGCATAACATTTTGAACATGTATTGAGGATCACAGATAGTAGTCAATTCATCAATTCCAAGGACATCTTGGTTGTGTGGGTTCACTTTACAACCCATGTTGGTAGTCATGGATCACTCACATGCCCATCTTAGTATCATGAGTCCACACCTCATATTCTTTGGTAGTCCTGGTTCACTCCCATATCCATCTTTGTTGCATGAGTTCACTCTTTATACCATCTTCGTAGTCATGGTTCACTCCCATGGGCATATTTTTCTATCTCATGTGATATTAATCTTTTCCTAATGAATTTGAGGGAGATTTAGGTATCACCCATCTTATTATGAAATCATAAATACATGTGAAACAAGATCATAAATAATCATATCATAATCAATGAAATGAAATGGGTATTATAAAAATGTAATCTTATCATAACCCATAGAAAATGACAGGTTTAATAATCATTTGATCATAAACATAACCTATGAAAATAATCTAGTTAATTTCCTAAGAGGTACTGAGTAAAAAAATTATTTCATCTTATATGGAAAGTAATTTTCAAATATCTTTCAATAACCATTTTTTATGAAACTATCCTTTATTCTTTAAAAAGTGATTTTTAATACATAAAACCATTTCATTGTGATTTTCATAAAAAATAAATTTAAAACATATAAATATGTCCTGAAATAATTTTAAATACTTTTTCTTTTAAAACATATGAAATAAGCTTCAAAACACATTAATACCCTTTTTATTTGAAAAGACATTGAAAACATTTAATGGATTCTTGAAAATGTTTTAAAATTCATTTTTTTAACAATACTTTGAAACATTATAAATAGTGAATGAAATTTTTTTGAAAACAATTTTCCTTAAAAATAATGTGAAAATATATATATAAAGATTCAAAATATTGTGAAAATAATTTTCCTTGAAAATAATTTGACAACATATAAATAATGCTTCAAAAAGTTTTGTAATCTATTATCCTTGAAAACATATAAAATAAGATTGAATATGTTTTAAAAACATTTTCCTTTAAAAGTTATAAAATAAGAATGAAAAAATTTTAAACCCCATTATCATTGAAAATATCTTTTAAAAAATTTTCACAAAAAAATAACTATTACACATGAAAAAAGAAACTTCAAAGGATTTACGATGTTGACATTCAGACATGTTGTATGACTTAAAAAGAACACTCCTTTTTCATGGTAAAATTGATAAAAAAAATTCCTCATTTACAAATAGAAAAGAAAATTAATTTTAAAATATTAGAAAGAGAAAAAAAGGGTAAAACTTTCTTTTAATTATCATTAGATATTATTATAATATTCTTGGAAAACCTTTTTAGAAAACATGATTTTGAAGGAACACAAATTTCTGATTGAAGATAAGGTAAAGTGGGGATTTCATAAAAAACACAGTGTTAACTTTCTTATATACCAATGATTATATAATTTTTAAACTAAATGAATATCGAATGAATTGAAATAGGAGAATTAATTTCTTGAATTTCTTGAGAAATGGAATCTAATAACTCTTAAAAGAAAGAAAAAAAGTAAACAATCACAAAAATTGATGAGATTTTATTAATAAACTATTATAACATTATAGCATGAGATCATACTCTCAATTTCGTAAAAGAAAATTAAATTAAGCTTAAAATATCATTGAAATAAGGATATTCATGAAGAAAATTTAAAATGGATATATATAAACTTCAAAAAAGAGTTTATGCACATAATAAAACAAGAGTCTCAAAAAAGAAAAATTGAGAGATTACTTTTTTACTAATTTGTTATATTTTGAAACATAAAAACCACGAATGAATGTTCAAAAATATTATATGTTAATAAAAACAAGTTTAGTTATATTTTACATATATTAAAATCATGGTATGTACTTACACCACACAAAATGAAAGAGTGGCCAACGTAGCATGTATCTCACGGGAATAAAAAGTGATATGAAATTCCCTTACATAGTTTCTTGACTCTCATCATACGCATTAAAATCACATGTATAATAAATTTAAATTTATTATACATTTTTATAGAAACATATTATTATATATAATACTATATATGGTTCGATTATGACCTTATATTACCGGCTTGTTAACAATCCTATGTTATGGTTTCACTTGCGGTAATATTCGAAATATTATTCGCACGTATCATTATTTATTATATCCATATGTATAAATTATATCATGATTTCTAGATTGTAAACTGAGATATAAATATAATGTTTAAAAATTATATGTTTATTATAATAATCTCTAAAATATATATGTATGAAAATTAATTCACCGTTTATGGAGAGAGTAGGTCTTTCGTACACAAGAACACTATTTCTGTTTAATTGTCTTATTAATAGAATGAACATAAAAGTCATATATGTATATATATATATATGTATGTATAATTATTAATTTATATTAATTATATCATATATATATTATATATTCACTAAGATAATTCTTAATATAATTCATGTGATGTTTGAATGAATCATATCACTTTGAGGGGGTGTAATCCACACATCCTCATACAAAATTATCGTACTAACAAAAAAGAGAAACAAAAAATATATATAATATAAAAAGGAATAAATAAGAATAATCAACTAAAAAATTTAATATATTAAATATATAAACAGAGTTTCCATCATAATTTCCACCATGGTAGCTGTTAATGGAAAAATGAAAAATCATCATTTCTTGAGGCAGAAGTTCATTGTACACAGAAACAATATGTTTGTTACCCATTACATAGATGTGTGTGTATGTGTAATTAGAAACATTATAATAAAAACATACTACTATATTTATTATAATGTTCTTGATATAAAATCATGGAAAAGATAAATTGGCAGGGTTTCGAGAGAAAGTAAAATAAAGAATCTTGAGAGAAGGAGTTGCCTCTTAATCGGGTAAATACTTCTGGTTTTTTCCAAAGGATAACATGGATTTCCTTATACAAAAATGGGAACTCTAAGAGGAAGATAAGTATTTTGGTAAGTTTATTTGGTTGTTATTGGAAGACCATCATAGTTTTTTTGGGCGTGAGAATGTGGGAGTGGTGGTGACATTTTTAGGGAAGGAAAATTAGTCACATAGAATTTTTAGAAACATGTTAGGTGTACACATGTTCTAACCTAAAAATGTCCTACCAAACCAACCCAACACAATAATATATGTTTAGTTGTTGTAAACTTTAGATCTAATGGGTGTTGGACCAGTGTATAGGTCATTTGGGACCTTAATTGAAAGTTTTACTCCCTAATTAAAATCAATTTGGCCTTAATCGATATGATTAATTTTAATCTGTTTTACTAATCATTTTGATCAAAAGTAAATTTGGACTTATTATAATTGAAATATTATACATATTAAAATTTTTATGTCTAACTTTATGAATTCAATTCATAGAAACAATAATTTTTATATTACAGTTAATCTCGTATACCGGACGAGAGAACATGTTTTTAAAGTCAAAAGAAGTAAAAAAGTTTAACAATATTTAATATTCAATTTTAAAATGAAATTGATTATATTGAACTAAATTGTATTAATATATTTAATATTTATCTAATGTGACCTTATATTTAATTTATAATATCATTTATCATTAATAATTAATTAAAAGAAATTTTATTTTTAACTAAAAAACTGTATTTCTCACTAATCATCAAAAATCGATGTTTCTCAGAAAAATCCCAAAAATTTAACTATAGAATAATTTAGACCTTCTTTATTAAAAAATGAAGTTTATTTTATAAAATTAAATTTACTAAAATGAATAAAATTTATTTTATTATTATTCATAGAAGGATATTAAAATTAGTCGACTTGAGGAAATAATATTTTTAAACACATAAAGACGTTACCATAAAATTATATATTTCACACAAATATGTAATATTTCTATTAAAACATTATAAAAATTATTTTAAAGGAAAGTAAAATTACTCATTTTAATATAATTAATTTCTTGGTTATAAATATATTAATTAAACAATAATAATAATAATATGATACTTCATAGAAACATTGGTGTGGCGTGTAAAATATGTCAAACCGGTGTTCCAGTAGAGAAAGTGAAGATGGTATTGCGTGTAGTGCAATTCATGTCGATATACCATGTATTGCAATCCAAGCCAATATTTCTTATGAAATGAAGGTTTTACATGGTGTCTTAATATATATATATATATATAGAACTATTTCTAGTGTCACGTAAAATGAAAAATATAAACAAGATAACTTAATCCAAAAAAATATTTCAAAAAATCAATGGGTGTTATAGAATGGGGAAAATACCACCTTGTAACATTGAACTGGGACCACTGAGTCCTACCAGTGAAGAACACAATAAAATTTATATGTAAAATCAAAATTACAATGGTTTAAGGATTTTTTACAAGAATTATCAGACAATTATCCAGAATGGGGACTTATGGGGTTTGTAAAAAAAATTATGTTAATAATTTATATGGAACACAGGTGTATGAAATGGATGAAATTTTCTTAGATCCAAGATATGGATTGATATGCTTAATTTGTTTAAAAAATGGTGAAAACCAAAAATTGATGAGACCTGCCTAGATATTGGATCGTTGTTGATGCTCTTTTCTTTCACAAAGTCCAACGAATGGAAAATGGGAATACCGTAAGCAAAAATAGAGTCACCCTTTGAAGAACATCAAAACAATTGATGATAGCATGGACTAGGGACCCATTCATAGTAAGGCGCGCAAGTTACATGCTCGTTGTGCAAGTCACTTGGACACCCTATCATATTTTTCTCCCAAGGTACAAGGTGGCCTATAAATAGCCCATGTGGGCCTCCCATTTCGAGGACGGATTTTCCAAAAGTCAAATTCATGCTCTGGTCACCCAAGTCCTCAACTCAACTCTTCCAAAAGCTTCTAAGGTAACTTTTTACCAAGAATGGAAGACTTGAAGGAGTAGGATAATTCCTAAGTGTTTGTAATTCATCAAAACTTACGCACCTAAGTATCTAGACCTCCTTAAAAGTGGAAACACTTGCGCACCTCCCTACCCTTTAGATAAAACTTAAACAACGGCCCTTTAGGAAACATCTTAGGATAATACTAAAGGCTTCAGTTAAGGCTTTCTTAAGTATTACCCTACAGATTCTTTTTCACCCTGGTGAACCCATGCCGCCCAAGTAAACTTGCACGACCAAGACTTGTGTGCCAAATTCATTTATGTGCCTCTTTCCCGTTCACATCTCCTCTTCAATATATTATCCCATGAACCCCTTTACAAAACCATTTATGGCATGGTTCCTTAGTTCGCTTCCTTATCTGAAAGGAATTCTACGAGAACCTCTCCCAAAACCTTGTGACTTACAAGGTTTATGTAACCACGGTTAGAGGTTTCCTCCACGTAACCGTATCCTTTAAAATGAGAAGATATTTTGATTTCAGGGCATCCTCCTCAGGATTAAGCCCCAAGTTCCCTTGGTTTGGGAATCCTTCTCAGGAATAATCCCCAATCATAATTTCTTTAATTTGGGCCTCCTTCTCAAGAGTAAGCCCCAAGTTATAAGTCCCCTTAACCTGGGCCTCTTTCGCAAGAGTAATACCCAATCATAGTTTCATTTAAACATTGACCATCCTCCTCAAGAGTAATCCCCAATATTAATTTCTTTTGATTTCAGACTCCTTCTCAGTAATAAGACCTAATCATAAGCCCCTTTTAATTTGGGCCTCCTTCTCAGGAGTAAGCCCCAGGTTAAAACTCAAAATATCCATAAAGATTAAATACTTTTATGGACCCTACTCATGGGATTCATTCCTGAAGTATGTCCTGGTCTTCATCTACTTGGGTAGTCATACATATTTTATCCCAACATCATTTCTTGTGATTCCATCTTTCATGTCACAATCTTCAATTTTACAGATACCTCTTGTTTCTCACACCAATCATGAATCACGTGAGCTTAGAGTGTAAAAGTAATCAATACATATCTTTTTGGGCCATTAACCATGCATAAGCCTCATATTTCTTCACCCGAACTACGTAGACTTTGATCTCTACCTTAAAATTAGAGTACGTAGGAAGCCTTTCCTTGGTTCAAGCCCATATTTCATTAATTATTTTTCATCCCATATGACCTTAATCTATATCATTTTTGTCAAACTACATGTGTTATGATTCGTTTTTAATGAGGATATGTAGGTAGCCCATCTACAGATATGATCCCAAGTCTGAAATAATCCTTATCTTTCTGAATGATAATAAACATCAACTGCCCCACTAAGTGGATTTAAAACCAGTATGATAATCATAATGACTAATAGATTTCTATATAATGTATTGAAGGATACCATTGACTTAGAATCTATAAGACATATGGATTATTCTCCATCGATGAAGAACCTCAAATACGTATAGAAGATTCTCTAAATCCCATACATATAAATCATCGATTGCCAAATCTAAAGGAAAACTCATTTTCATGCTTGGTGAATTAATAAGAATTCATGAACATAACATAAATCTATAAGAGAGTCCTAGAGTAGGAAATAATTCCCCCAAAAATAGTGTGATGATCCTGACCTCCCATCCTCTCAACCGATGAAAATTCTTAAGCCTCATCGGTCCAGAACTAACGAGAACCAGCCTTTGGAAAGGAGGTCCAAATAGATATAGATTCACTGGGTGTTACCAGTTATATAAATAAACCTGTTTGAAACCGATTAGAATGTTTGAACCATAAACAAAAAAGGTCATCCCCATTTCCAGATGAAACAAAAAATGGTGAACCCAACATGAATCCTTAACCATGTTAAATGATGTTTTACTTATTTTTTAGGCCTCTATTAAACTCAATATGAGGGCCAACAAAGAAACCAATAAAATATGTGTTCATCCAAAAGATGTAGTCTGGCCAAACTTATCTTGATTGTGTTTTCTATATCAAACAAGAACTCTTTTCCAAGATCTCTCTACAACACAAAATTTATTCTTTAAGGTTTGCACCAATAAATGCCCCGACCGCTACTCTTATTGGATCCTCATCCGGCCTGAGGATGACATCACCTGATCAGCATCTTCAACGATGGGTCTCAAATGCATTGGTGATGGAATACCATCAACACGGTACTACCCTACTCTAGAGGCCACTTGAGAAGCCCTCCAAGTAAACAACTCACTATTTTTGTCCGGACAGCGACGAGCAGTGGTCAAGAAGCATGTGGTTCCAACCAACGTCTCCAACTGTTTCGGGTCGTTATCCCTGGAACGAAACTACCAGTCCCTCCCATATTACCTGGAGGTGAATGAAGAGGCCACTCAGGGCCTCAGTTCAAGAATACAAGAGTCCTTCCTAAGGAATCCCACCAATAATCTTTACGAGAATCGTGTGGTAGTGAACCTTTAACATGATGGAGGTATTGCCTCGAGGTGTTCAGCTCAGGTTCCTGAGACCCGAGCATGCAAGACAAAACGTGAGAGGCAAAATTCGGCCAATAGAGAGCAGGTTCTTACCTATTCCCCCTCCGGAGAAGTCCATCAACATAACTTGATGGAAAACAATGAGTGGGCATATACACTCGTCCTTCCTAATTTCCCTACCCAACAGACTCGTCTGGTAGTAACACACCAATCCCTCCTGGAAATTCTGGCAGAGTACTATAGGCAGACACATACACCTATTTGTAAATAATCAGCCACTCAGCAAGCTCGTCTGACTGCAACCAAATAAGCCCACCAACCAGATGTGGTGACCACCTGTAAACAGGCACATAAACCTAGTTACACTCATCAATTCTTCCAGCAGTCTCGTCTGCCAATTTTTAAGGAAGTTAATAAATAATATTTGGTGCAGAAAAATTAGCATGAACATACTCCTGCAATTCATCAAGAAAACCAACAGTCTCATTTGTTAGCACCCAGAGATGTCAATTAGAAATCTCCAATGACAAATAGGAGGGAGACACAACATTCCGCCCCCACCTATGAGTACTGTCAGGATTCACTAACAAGAAAAGGAGGATAGGAGCAGGAACACACACCTACTCTAAACATGGAATGGACGTATATTCTCGTTCTGGTAGTTGATGTCACCAAGAACATTCTGACAATGTTGAAATAGCATAAGAAAATCCCTACCCATATTATGTATACCTATCAGAATATTATAATAAATTCAGAAAAATCACAAGGAAAGATACATAAATCTATTCCTATCAGTGGAGTGACTCATCAACATTTCACCCTGGAGAAGATACACACTTTTGTTCCAGTCTAGGAGGGTCATTGGGCATACTCCCCCATGTCATACGGACAATCAAGTCGGGCATATACTGCCGATTTAAATGGAGATAGTCATCTTAACCTGACCATTTCTCCTAAGCAGGAACATACACAATCCTGTAATAACCACTTTCATCAACAAGGGGTTTCCAAAGTGAGTAATTAGGCATCCAAGAGAAAGACTCATCCAGTATAGTTAAAAAATCAAGAACCAATCTACAATAAGGCCTTGCTCAATGCTGGAGTTCTTGAAGCCCTCAGACAATTATCTATTGCAAATCAAGATTATACTCTCTCATTTCCAAATTCTGGAAATAGCAATAATAATTTAGATTGTCTTCATCAGAAACTTCATCATGAAGGCTTGCTTAATGAAAATTCAGTCAATCTCAAAGAAACATCTTTAGATGAGAGCCACGATAATCCTCTGCGTGGCCAGAAGACCAAAGAGCAAAAGGTTCATCATTTGTTGGGACCCACAATGGTGGTCCTCCCCATGATGATGAATTCATTTGTGAAAGTCCTCTCCACGGTAGTAAATCACATTGCCTAGAAAATTATTCAATGGACAATGCAATAATGAGAAAGCCCTATTATCTTGAGGCACTTGCTAATGCAAAGGCAGTCATGTCTGATGCCTTACCTCTAGCAGGTGAAATAATTTATCAATCAGAAGATAGCCTGGTGTGTAGGTCATTTTTCAAACTACCCCTTGGTCATTCATATTCTAATTTGTTAAATTAATTCTCTACCAATCTTGTTGAATTTGATTAAGTAACAAAGAAGAACAATCTTTGGTCCAATCAGGTAGAATAATCATCATCAAATAACAATGATGAAGTGCTAAATATGATAAAACAATTGTACAAAGGTGAAATACCAGTCATGGTTTGGCCTTTGGATGACTCCTATTATGTTATTTTAGAAACGTTGACATAAGATTGTATTCACGATATTTGTCTCAACATATGGAAATATTTTTGTCACTTAAAAGGGAATTTATTACCTTATACTGAATATCAAAATCATGTTGAGGTAATAGAAGGGTTGTAACACCAAATTGTCTTGGCATCTCTCTCAGTTTCCCTACATCCAAAGGTTGAAAAGCAGAAGAGATCCCTTCATCGTACATGCCTTGGAACATTAAAAACGGTGTTCCAGTTAATTACCATTTCCCCATATGGTATTTATATTAGGGGATAGTGTGTTCATGGGGAATTACATTTCACTGTGATCTCTAGTAAAAAAACGCCAAAAGTGGTCTCATGAAATGTTATTTCCCATGGCTAGTCACAACTAAATGGGTTTGTGTGTAATCAAAGGCTTGCTCAAGAACATGCCTCAACTAGTTCATCCCAAATTCATTCATATAAAGAACAATTTTCCGAATTACTCTTTCATCAAGAAAATGAGAATATTTTACAGGCTTCTCGTTTAAAGCATGCACATCATCAGGTGACAGAGGTGTCAAAAATAATCCAATGGTTATATGATCCAAGTTACTTGAGTGGATGTAGGATGATGTATCTTGCCAATTTCTGGACTAAATCTGCAGAATTAGTAGAGCATTTAAGAAAGTTTTAGATATAGCAGCTCAAGAGCCACCTCATCTTTCCAGGATGGCGACTCTTTTAATCTAACCCTCAGGATCAACAGACAGGATTCAAGGGGTTGACCAAGAAAAACAGGAATATACCCAGTCCACTGGACTGGGGACTTTTTCAAATTCTCAATCTCTTAATCAATGAAAGTTAATCTTCTCTATATTAGGGAAGAATAAACAAGGGGAACACATTGCCAACTTATCAAGAAATTCTCTCCAAATTATGGTTCATCAAGAAGTTCCTAATGGATCAAACAAACAAAAGGCAATGTCTCAGAAAGGACATGGAAGAAGACAGTATCGCAGAAACACAGACAGAAGGGATGAAATGCATTATGCATCTATAAATATCATCAATTCCATTGTCACTCATCCCCCAGAACATGAGGCTCACTCAGAGGAATCAGATGAAGAAGTTTCTATTCAAGAGGTTGTACACATAGAAACAAATGAAGGAGGTGTGCATACCAGAAGCCAGAGGGTTTCCCAGAGGAAAGACATTCCTTCAGGTAATGCCCTTCCATACTCTAGAATGGCACATGCAAAGGAAAAGGGTAAAAGTTAAGTTACATGCCACCCTACCTCTGGAGAAGGCCAATCACTCTCATTAGACGAACGGTTCTCATAGAAAAAAGAAGAAATGAAGGAGTTAAGAAGGATAAATGCAGAACTACTTCAAGGTAGTCTTACACCTAAGCATGAGGGAGTTAATCAATCAAGGGAATTTTCTGCAGCTACTCAGATGGATCAAGAATATCCCCCTTTACAAGTACTGCCTCACAGGTCCAACCCTATGGATCATACCCGACAGCAACCGGAAATACTACCATCAGTGGTAGTACCAGTTTCCACACCTGTCCAAACTCCAGTTATTTCACTTGCTCAGGTCCATGCTTAACCAGATGTTTCTCAAAAATTATTGACTACCATTGAGTCATTAACATCTCTATTGGAAGCTATGGAAGGCCGAAGTGCACAATTTCAACCAGAAAAGAGAGCTTACCCAGAATGGGTGGATGCAATTCCTCCCCCATCAAATTTTGTGAATACCACATTCCCAATTTTTAATGGTTCGGGAGATCCATAACAACACATAAAACATTTTTTTCTCATTGTGGTCCTATGATGGGAACACCCCAACAACAGGATGTAGTTAAGATCAGGTGTTTTGTGCAGTCATTACAAGGACCTACTTTTGGTTGGTATAAAATTTTGCAATCTCGGTCAATTACTGGGTGGGAATATCTTCGTCAAAGATTCCTTCTTCAATTTCGCTCCACATTACCAAAGACGATAGTTTTTTATCTTACAAATTGTAAACAAAGTGAAAATGAAAGAGTTTCAGATTTCATTTCTTACTGGAAGGGATTAATATATTCATTATGTTTATCACTCCCTCAAGAAGAGTTGATACCAATGTGTGTGGAAAATCATCATGATTAATTACACACACCATTGATCCCAGTGAAATACACATGAGGGTTTCGAGACCTTACTTTAATCTCTCAAGAGATAGAAGACTCTCTTATAAAGACTAAGGATAAAACTCATGTAATTCCATCAGTTCCAGGAAGGACAATAGGGAATGTATAGACTACTAAAGTTACACTTAAAAAATCACCTATACTTGCTTCCACTTCAAAAACTTCATCATATCGAAGGTCTCCACCTCCTGAGAATCAACAATAACGGTCGACTCATTAATATGATCAAAGAGATAAAAGGTAGAAATAGATTGAGGATTTAATGAACAATGTTTATTCTTTCTGGAATGACAAAGTTCCTGGTTACTTCATCTCAGCTCTGGAAAACAATTTGGTTTAGTTGCCAAGGCTCAAAAGGACGAACAAGGAAGGAGATGAAGACCTCCCCAACTATTGCTCATTTCATCAGATTTTGGGGCATCCCATTGAGTAGTTTTTTTCTTCAAAGAGCTCCAGTAAAAGATGGTGGACTCTGGAAAAGTAAAACTAAAAGGTTCTTTAGCCCAGGTAGCATGTGTTTCTGCTACTGATCCAGAGGAAGAAGGCGAGTGGCACAAAGTCAAAAGTAAAAATGTGTAGAAATATGGTTATTGGATGATTAGGAAAATTATCAATAAAACTCATTCCATTTTAAGAACATAATTGAATCAAACAATTGTGTCTTCTTCTATTTCTTCCATAGCAAAACCCCCTTCATCAGAATGAAAATACTCAAAGAAGCGGCGTAATTTGAAGAAATAAGAGCAGTCAGAAGAAGACGAGCTCGTGTCGAAGCCTAAGTTGTCTTTGACTCTAGAAAATTTGATGCCATCAACATCAAAAGCATAGGCACCGCCCCACAAAATGGCATAGCCTGAACTGGTTCATTAGGCAAAATCTTCATCAGAAGATGAATTGATCTTTGTTTATATTAACATGATTCATTTAACAGATCCCTATGCCAACGACAGTTTCAATCAAGATGAGCCTAAGTTCCATGTATCTAACTGAAGAATTAGAGGAAGATACAGAGGTCTAGGATATATGGGAAGAATTGGATATTTAAGAAGCCACTATTTCAATCCTTCCCCAGCTAGAACTGTATATATGGAAAAAACTCCTGGAAAATCCCTCCAGCGGGCTCAACAGGAACAAGAATGTTCTTCCACACATGGAAGATTCGGTCCTGACACAGTTATTTTGGAGGACCAGTTTGAGGTTACACCTTATTCCTCTTATTAAATAGATATACCTAATAGGTCTAATCTACCGAAGCCAGGACGGTTTCCAATTCCTATCCCATTACGGGATGCATTTACTACCAAAGCATCAATTTCCAAGGAACCTGTAAAACCACATTTTCATGATGGGTAACACAGACCTTTGGGCCAAAATAATGATTTCATAAAACATTTGGCCCAAGTACTAGAAAATTTATCAATTCTGGGTTCCAAGAATCTATCAAAATATCTTCGGAATGTGCTTATTGACACTTTGTTAAGTCCTCAAGAATTCGAAACTGAAATTGTTGTGGATGAGGTCTACCATATAGAGAATGATCCTGCATAATTCCATGTAGTGATATCTTTTACAAATGAAGATGAATATGATGTTGTGCATGGACATATCAGACCTTTGTATCTATTTGGAAAAGTCAATGACATAGACATCCGATGGGCTTTCATTGATAATGGCTCAGGAGTCAACCTCATTCCTATTCATACACTTCTTCGATTGGGCCTCACCAAATCTGATTTATCTCCTTCTGCTTTGATGTTTCAAGGATATGATATGAATGAGCAGGAACCTCTGGGTGAAATTACACTCAGAATTCAGTTTGGAGACCTCGTTTCTAATTCATATTTCATGGGTTTTCATCAGGACACAGCCTATAACATTTTTCTTGGAAGACCTTGGCTACATCAACACACGGTCGTACCTTCATCATACCATTGATGACTCAAATATTATTTCAATGGTAAAATTTGGACATTTTATGGTGGCAATTCCCCATTCAAAACATGTGAATATCAATACATTGATGCAGAATTTTATCACATTGAGGTAAAGAAAAAATCCACAGCAAAGAAAGTCGCCAAAATTATTTCTCCAAATGGTTTGGAAAATATTCCAGTAAAGCGATTCATACATGTGGGTACGAATTATGTGTTTTCTATCAGTCAAATTGATATGATATATCAAAATATAAACACTCTTATGGAAACTTCCATAATGCCAATTACATCAATCATTCCAGACCTCATGAGAGAAATTGATGATTCGCCATGAAGTGATGAAAGATTAAATGGAAATGTCTTCATTTCATCTGCTGAAATCCAGCAATTCTATACTTCTTAAACCAGGACATAAGAAGCTATAGCAATACTAGAGTAAAATAATGATGTTGATTCTCAATCCATCATCCTCTCTCTGTCACCCCAAGAAGACCCTTCATCGTCAATAGGGTCAAAAATGGAAGCCTCTTCTTCAAGATGATCAAATTTTAACTTCTCCCCTAACCATGTCAATTCGGCTTCGTCATCTACTCTGAAAGTAGAAACAGAAGAAGAGACACATATTGAATAAGAAGAGGAATATCTCAGGGATTCTCCTCTATAATTTTAAGAGGGTATCTCTACCACTTTGGATGAACTCAAGGAAATAAATCTGGGTACAAAAGAAGATCCATGACCTACTTAAATTAGTTCATCCATGACTCTTGAAGAGAATGAAATGTATACTTAATTTCTAAAGAAAAATAGAGATGTATTTTTTTGAAATTATACAGAAATTCTTGGTCTTGATCCCAATGTTGTCACTCATTGTTTGGGTTTTCCAGATAAACATCAAGGATTCAAGCAAGCAGCAAGAAGAACACACCCCACAAATGCCTCCAAAATTGAAGCTATAGCTGATAAGCTTATCAATGATAACTTAGTCAGAGAAGTTAAATATCCCAAATGGATAGCTAATATTGTCCCTGTGAAAAAGAAGAATGGACAAATTAGAATTTGCATTGACTTCATATATCTTAATCAGCATTGTCCCAAGGATGATTTTCTGGTTCATATAACAGAACTCTTAATTGATGCAACAATTGGAAACGAAGCTATTTCCTTCATGGATGGTTACTCTGGGAAAAATAAAGTATGAATGGCCCCAGAAGATGAGGAGTATACAGCCTTCAGACCTCCTCAAGTGGTGTTTTGTTATCAGGTAATTCCCTTTGGCCTGAAAAATACAGGTGCAACATATCAACGTGCCATGCACCATATCTTCAAACCCTTTTTAGGGAAATTTGTTGAATGTTATTTGGATGATTTGGTTCTTAAATCCAAACAACATTTTGATCACTTGGCCTATCTAGAAATCATATTCAACAAACTTCAACAATATAATTTGAATATATACCCCTTGAAATGTGCTTTCGGGTTAATCTCAAGAACATTTTGTGGAATTGTTGTATGCCACCATGGTATCAAAATTGATCACAATAAGAAAAAATAAATCCTTGACATTTCATCTCCTAGAAATTTGAAGGAATTAAGAGGAATTCAAGGACTCTTGATCTATATTCGGCATTTCATTGCCAATTTGGAAGGTAACTGTTTACCCTTCACCAGATTAATGAACAAGGGAGTCACCTACCAGTGGACTGAAAAATGTCAAAAATAATTCGATATTCTCAAAAAATATCTCTTGAGTCCAGCGGTATTAATGCCACCTGTTGAAGGAAAACCACTTCTTCTCTATGTGATAGCTTTAGAGTGATCATTGGGTGCCTTCCATTCCCAAAATAATGATGTTGGGAATTAAAACAGCCTTTACTATCTCAGTTGGACTATGCTTGAGGTAGAAACTAGATATTCAATTATTTAAAAGTGCTGCCTAGAATCAATCATTGCAGTTCAGAAATTGACACACTACCTAAAACATTGCGAGGTCATATTGGTATCTCGCAATAACCCACTCAAATTTATCCTTACTCATCCAATTCTTATAGGACGTCTGGAAAGGGGGCAGTTATTTTGCAGCATTTTGATATCCAGTATGTGTCTCAAAATGCAATAAAGGTCCAAGCTCTAGCTGATTTTCTTGTTGAACACCCATCGGTAGAAGATACATCTTTAAATATTAAACTTCTTGATGAGGAAGTATTCTCTATTTAGGATAATCCTCAAACATGGGAAATGTACATTGATGGTTCCTCCAGAAGTCCAATAGGGAAGAAAATGGAAGATCCTAAATTCAAAAAAGTTGTGTGATGAATCATGATTATTTCCCCAGAAAAGGAAGTGCTACCCTATTCCTTCTTTTTGATGGAAGGCTATACAAACAATGAAGTAGAATATCAAGATCTCATCGCAGGCTTGGGATTGGCTCTTCAGGCATAGGTGAGTCACTTGAAGGTAAAAGGTGATTTAGATTTGATAATCAAACAAATCAATTGGTATTATGCCATCATAAAGGAAGAGCTAATCCCTTTGTGTGATTACGCCAGAGAGTTAATGGCAGAATTTCCCTCAGAACTGACATTTTTTTATGTCCCGCGATCACAAAATGCACATGCAGATGCACTGGATAATGCAGCCACAGCCCTGGCAGATCCAAATCGGGACGAAA